>PVIJ01001238.1:48147-211657 GCA_004024925.1 Scalopus aquaticus | reverse complement strand
TTCTGGCTTATTTCACTGAGTATGATCCCCTCTAATTCCATCCATGTCGCTGCAAATTGCATGTGTTTATCTTCTTTCCATGATGAATAGTATTCCATTGTGTATATGTACCACATCTTCTTGATCCAATCATCTATTTTTGGACATCTGGGTTGCTTCCATACCTTTGCTATTGTGAACAGTGCCGCAATGAACATACCGGTGCATGTATCCTTTTAGATTAGTGTTTTTGTATCCTTTGGGTAAATTCCCAAAAGTGTGATTGCTGGGTCGTATGGAAGCTCCATGTTTAGCAGTTTGAGGAATCTCCATACAGCTTTCCTAGTGGTTGGACCAGTTCACATTCCCACCAGCAGTGTAGAAGAGTTCCTTTTTCTCCACATCCTTTCCAGCATTTGTTATTGCCTGTATTTTTAATGTGTGCCATCCTCACAGGTGTGAGGTGGTATCTCACAGTGGTTTTGATGTGCATTTCCTTGTTTTCTGGATTATGTCCCCCCCAACTCAGCTTGCGTAGAACTAGTTCTGGTCCTGGGCCTCCCTGGTGGCGCAGTGGTTGAGCGCCCGCAGTGAAGCTGTCGGCAGCTCGCGATGCGAGTTCGACACCCGGCCAGGGAGATTCCCACATGGTGTGGCAGACCTCTCCTGCCTCGCCCGCTGCTCCCCTCAGCAGTGTATTTCTGATCTGCCTGTTCTGCTCCCCACTCTGTCTCTGGTGAACTCTCCCGCCGCCCCCCGCCTCTGGCCTGTACCCCAGCTTGTATGTATAAATAAATAAATCTTTAAAAAAAAAAAAAAAAAGAACTAGTTCTGGTCCCCACCTGAGTCACTGTCAAATAAGTTCTATTGTTACCAGGGACAGTTCAAGAAAAACAGAATTAATGGATTACAACCCCCTTTCACTCTCTCCACTCATACTTCCTTCCTTGCACTAACATTCTAGGGAGGCATGTTCTTCACAACATTTGAACTGGTTGGTCTCTCGTCTGAGATGCTCTTCCCCTGTTGTTCATGTTCTCATTTTGTTTGGTCTCTCTCAAACATAATCACAAACAAGAAACCATCACTGACACAGTCTAAAATATCAGTGCTTTCCTACACCCTAGCTCATCTCTTCTCTCTTAACTGCCTCACTCTTCTTTGTAGTCCTGATCATTCCTCGACATAGAAATTTTTATTCAATTACATGTTCACAGCCTGTCAATCCCCCCTCACTACCCAGTAAGGCCTTATCTATTTGTATACTTGAAATATTACCTAATATTATATTACCTAACACACAAAAGGCACTGAATAAAAACTTGTGGAATAAATTAATGAGGTACAAGTAGTAGGTAGTATGAAATAAAGCTGAGTACCAAAGATAATTTTGACTTAACTTTTTCAGCTCCAGTTAACTGTTAAGCTAAGACTGTGGTGTTGTAGAATATAATTTTTCAGATATGTTTCAAAATATATCTTATCTTGGGCTGTTAAATAATAACAAATGACAGCCATATTGCTGAATCACACCAGAAGAACATAGAATAATCATAGAAATGAGTTCATGAATCTCCTTAAGTATGCTGAAATGAGCAATAACCTATTACTTATTGTTCTTCCAACAAGCATGTCTCTTAAGTTCATCAGTGGATTATTAAGCAGCATCCATCACTGAGAAGCAATAATGGTGGTGGAGAACAGTGACTCTGGAGTCAGACTGCCTGGGTTCATATCCCACTTCTTCCACTTACTAATTGAGTGGACCTTTGGCAATTTACTTTGGTAAATTTAGGCCTCAGTTTCCTCAACTGTAAAATAGGAATACTAACAAGACTTGTTTCTTGAGTGTGAAGATCCAATAAGATAGCACAAGTGCACTACTTAGCCCAGTGCCTAGAACGTGACAAGTATTTAGTCAATTTAGATAAAAGCTAGTAGTAATAATAGCAATACAGACTCACTTAACAGTTACTTTTAAAGACTTTAATTTTAGATCCTGAAATATTTCTTAACATTTAAGAATGCCATGTTTAAATGGGTAAAGGACTTGAACTATCTCCAAAGCAGATGTAGAGATGGCCAACAAGCACGTGAAAAGATATTCAACGTCAGTTATCATTAGGGAAATGCAAATCAAAACTTCAATGAGATATTACTTCACTCCCATTAGGATTATAAAGGAATAAAATTATGACACATGGCCCTTGTGGCCATTATGCTAAGTGAAATAAACTAGATACAAAAGGACAAATACTGTGTGAGTCTAGATACCCGGAATAGTCTAATAAATATGGAAAGCAGAATGGTTTCAGCGACTGGGTGGGAGAAGACAGGAGGGGGTGGGGGATCATTTTTTGAGGAGTACAGTGTTTCAATTTAGATATATGAAAAATTTCTGGAGTTGGATGGTGCTGCTGATTGCACAGCACTGGGAATGTACTTATGCCACTCAAATGTACTTAAAATAGGTTAAATATTAATTTTCATGTTATATATATATTTTTTTACCCCTATATGTGTATATGTGTGTGTTATATGTATATGTGTGTATATATGTGTGTATATATAACATATATATATATTTTTTAAATGAGTGTTATGTTTGAGGCAAATGGAATATGAACATAAGGGCTCAAATCCACCATAGAGCTAAAAATAAAAAGGGGATTATATGCAAAACTTACTGGGAAAGGAATTGACTATGTCCTCCCATATGGACAATTCACACCTAGATAAGACGTTTCATCTACAAAAACATGTAAACATACAGCAGCTTATGATGTTCTCAGACTCCGCCCTTGATATACTATTGTTCTTCCTCCCGTTATTTAGATAAGAAAAACTAAGTGACATAGCACCAAGATTACATCATGTTAAATTTGGTGTCAGGGCTTAAACCTCAGCCTGCAGGCATCCATTCCCATATTCTGTTTTCTTAATCATACTACCCCTTGACCAGATCCTCTTTCACTTTACAAATGAATCACCTAATCCACCTTTCAGCAAAATGCACAAAGTGCTCAGATCCCAGCTGGCAAGAAAATCAGAGGTCTCTGAACACCTCTGATTTTACAATGGTAAAATGAGGTTGGTTAGAGATACTACAACCACCAAGTATAATGGAAAATGACTTCAATTTATGACCTCTCAGATTGTATTAGTGTAAATCAAGAACCCCTGTCAAGTGTTTAAGAATGAGAGCTCAAGATAGATAAGGCAGCAGGTTTGCATTTCCATGGACATGATATGATCTTTATAAAGAAAAATAAAGTGCTGACCGAAGATAACCAACCATCAGAACATCGTGTCGGAAAGGCCTAAGTGTCAAGAAGCTCAGCTCAAGTGCAGGGCCAGAAGAGTGTGTCTTGAGCTCAAAGGACTGAACAGAAAAGTTTAGTAATATTCCTTGGCCAAGAGCCTCTGCATGAAAGAGAATTTGGTGCTTTCTCTGCTTCTGGGAGAATAAGCTGACATTGGCATTCAAATAACTTACTTTTAGAAGAGTCTCCTTGGAAAGGTGGTCATTGGATGAAACAGTAGCTCCATCATTCCTGCAACATGACTGTATCATGCATCTGAGAGACAGTGGGCATGATATGCTTGATATTTTTAAAATTCACTCTCATTCTATATTTTAATATTCTAAGAGTTTTCTCATTGAATTTAATTCAAATATTGTTTATAAAAGAAAACCAAATACACAAACTTTTTTTTAAATTAATATATCTGCATTTTTATTGTCACGTGGTGGTCCTCTCAGGCTGGATCTCCTCCAAGATCACTCAGGTGCACCCCGAGGCAGGAATATGCACCTCCAGATCAGCATCACCTAGAGAGCTTTCTGACATGCTGATGCCTAAACCCCAGCCCCAGAGATTCTAATTCTGTTCCAGTTTGTAGCCAGGACTTCTCCAAACTTCCTTTAGATATTCTGGTCCACAACCAAAGTTGAGAACCACTGTCCTGGGGCCTGTTCCCAATATCTCAAGCAGTTTTATTCCAAGGCATCTCAGCCACTGGGTCAGCCACAGGGAGTAAGCCATGTAAGAGCACTGAAAAGGACTTACAACCCTTTTGGTTTCTAGCCCCTCTGCCTAGTAGTTGGAAACCGTTGGTAAGTTGATCTTCCTCCTGGGCCTCAGTGTATTTACTTGTTCAATGAAGGGGTCGATTTCCCCTCATGTCCAAACTCTTATCAGTCTATGAAATATCAGTTCCTACTTATCTGAGCAACCAGAACTTTTAGGATGAAGTCTTTTCTGTTTTTACATCCCTACTAGTTCATATTCATTTCGTAACCTCTGTAAGCTGATGCCTCAAAAAGCCCTGTGCTCACCCAAGTAGACCAGCTGTCTCCAGCTACTGGAAGGACAGGGTGACCAATACTAAGCACTCTCATCCACTATATACAGACTCCAACTGAATACTTAGTAGCTTCTGTGTGGTTCTACTGTTGTCTTAAAAGTAGAATCATCATTGGTGTTTGCATAGCTCAGAAGGGGTCCTAACCAGCTTCAATTCCTGCATACGGCAGCCTAAACTTTCTTCTCAAGTCCACGACTTCCTAGCTGCTTACTTGTGCAATCATTTCAATTCCTCCACCGGAAGTTTTTACAACTAACTGCTAATATCATCACCTAATGGGCACTAAAGTGAAAGTTACATGACTTCCTCATCTGGTTATGAGTTGCGTTTCTTCCCTTCAAGCCTTCTGCCAGAGCAGGACAGCTTTCTTGGAGGAGGCAGCCTAATATGTCTTCTAGCAGGCCCATATCTCAAGGTGCTGTTAGAAATGACATCTCCCTGCTCAGCCCATCAGAGACAGTGATGGGATAACACCTTTCAAGGTGACAGTGTGTGTGACAGCAGGCAGAAGGGAAAGTGTGCTCACTGGCAAAGATAAGAAATGTGATATCATTTGGTCTATATGTTTCATCACCGTAACTGCTTATGGTTTCAAATTGCCCATGAATCAACCTGTAAGTGCCTTAGAATAGGAAAGCAGTTGCTAGCAGGCACTTGACTTCACTGTTAGAAATATTTCACTTTGTCACTATCTGCCAGTCTCCTCTTCTAATCCACCACCAAATGTCTGTGCAGTGCCTGGACATCTTGCTTTTAGAAAGATCCTTTTCAAGCACTTGCACCATATGACTGCTGCCCTCTGCATAATGTTCAGGCCTCTGTAAGCTTCCTTCCATGAACCCTCCCAGCCTGCCTGCCCCTGTCCTGCTTGCCCTGGATGCCCCAAAGCCCCAACCAAGCTGCACTGGGTGACCTACCCCCCACCCTGGGACCTTTCTAGATCTGGATTTTGCTCATGTAATTTTACTGGCCTGGAAAACATCATAGCCCACAGATGCTCAGTAAACATGGGCTTTGGGCCACCCATGTAATTTTAAATTTTCTCATTGCCACTTTTTTTTTTAAAGGAAGAAGGTGAAATAAATTTCAGCAGTATATTTCAGTTAACCCAAAATTCAAAATATTTCAACATGTATAAATTATAAGGATTCTCTTTTTCAAAAGCCAGTGTGTATTTTATACTTAAAATGCATCACAATTGGACTGTACACATTTAGGTTCTCAGTGGGTCTGGTGGCCATAGGCAACCACCATGGAAGGGGCAGTGCTAGCCCCTTCTCACTCTCTTCACCAGGCTTCTCCAAGCTTCTCTAATATTGCCTTTATGGAGCCAAGTCTGAACTCACTCTCCAACATCTGCTTTGCTCTGTGGTCCTCAGCCTTTGCTGTACATTAGAATCACCTGGGGAGTTTCTTAAAAGCCTGAAGACCAGACCTCGTTCCAAATCAGTTTGATCAGATTCTTTCTGAGACTCAGTCTTCAGGGATTGGTTGGTTGATTTGGCGGGGGGAGGCTTCTTAACTCCCCAAGTGATTCCAGGGCTACCCATGACTGGGAACCACCCAAGACTGAGCCATTCACCTGCTCACCCAACAAAGTGTTTACTAGTTGAGCACATTCTGGGTGAGCTGGAAGGCTAGGGCAGAGACAGAAAATAAAAAGATCATGTGTGAAATGGTTTTCTGTACCAAAAGTTAAACTAGAGAGGGAAAGGAACCGGGAAGGGCAGGGATTTGTGGGGCTGTTCTTTATTTAAGGTCATCAAGGAAGGGCTACTGACATGGTGGGGAGACTGGTCAAAATCCCTGGCCTGGCTATCTGGACATGGGACTCAAGGCATATCCTATGTGTATGTTGTGTAATAATGCTGTTAAACAGCCCCTGAATCTCAATGGTTTGCAACAACAGATCTTTTATTTTTCTTCTTCTTCTGTAAATCAGCTGGGCTCTGCAAGTCTTGCAAGGCTTAGTGGGAAGAGCTGGGCTTGATCCAAACTGCTGTTTGGTTTTGGTTTTACTCTTCATGTTTCTTTGTTCTAAGACCTTCCCACAATACAGGCAAAAGGAGGAAAGGGATGGAGAGGATACTCTTAGTCATCTTAAGGTCTAGGCTTGGGACTACACATTGTCATTTCCTCCCACATTCCAATGACCTAAACAAGATAATGACTGTGCCTGACAGCAGTGGTTTAGGGGAGTACCCTGTACCCACACTGACCATGGCAGAGCAAGCAGGGAAGGTGTGCATGAATGACCCATACCATATACCATGGAAGAATGATTAGCTAGTCATTTTTTCCTTGGAAGCTTAAGTTGCTTTTCAACTACACCCTAAAGCCAACCTCTCTTGGTTCTAAACTCATACATCCTCTCAGAAGTCCTGCCCTTCTCAATCAATGTGGTTTACCACTGTGTACTCACCATCTCTCCATATAGCGTTCATCAGAACTCAGACCCCTAGCTCATTCTGTTTGGGAGTTTTTAACACTGGTTCATTGCCTGAGACATCAAAAAGTACTCCCTTATACTGTCAGACACAGGAGTATCCTGTTCTCTGCCCCCCTTTGATCATTTATACCACCCTCAGAGTCAGCCATGTTCAACATGTTTATTCCCTGTAGCCTAGGAACCCCATGAGGGCAATTGGTAGGCCCATCTCCAATGCTAAGTTCAGTAACTGGCACATCATGGACTCTTAATAAATGTTCAACTGAATAAAATCATCCTAAAATGTACATCAAGGTTAGGGCAATGTACAATAAGTCCTCCTTTGACACCAAGATAGGTTTTTGAAAACTGTGACTTTAAGCACGAGATCTGTAAAGAAAGCAGGTCCTCAAGTGAGCCAGGATTATTTTTCTCATCACTGTTACAACAAAATGACATTGAATGAAACCCTGCTCTACAGTGTCCCATATGTAACTTGGATGTCTCCAAGCCACTTACCCTCTCTGAGGCTGTTTCCCCTTCTCTAAAATGAGGTATTTAGGGTGAACTGCCTCATGGGGCTGGTGTTAGAATTAAATGAGGTAATTGATGTGAAAGCCTTACGACATATGTACATAAAAAATAAATTGGTAATTTATAGAGTGAGAATTTAATAAACCAACATGAAGAAAAATATGCTAGAAGGAATTTCATTCAACTCATTCCATCCCTCCTCTGCTATCTGTTCAATAATGAAGGGACTAGTCAAAGTACTTCCCAGACCACTAGCTGCTACTTATGAGAGTTTGGGGAAGAAAGAAAAACTGTCATAAGATATTGCCCCTCCAATTTTAAAGAATGATTACAGAAATTATAGTCTGAATACAGCATGGGAATGGCCTAGAGGAACAGTCAGTTCAAAATCTGCTGGAAGGGAGCAGAGCTTTTCGTTGCAATAAGCCCAATGACTGTGAGAAGACCAAGTTTCGTCAGATCAATCTTCTCATCCTATGACTGGACAATGGGTCTGGGGATGAAGTGAACTTGACAAATACAGTATATCTTGACTGCAATCTATGTAGACATGTCCTGAGTTGAGAACTTATGTCCTAGATCCAGCACTGATCATCTTTCCTGGTTGGTAAGAGTTTGGCCAGGAAAAAAGAAAAGGAAGAGGAATGGGGTGAATTAATAGATAAATGAATGAATATTTGTATGATTGAGAAAAAGAGAGTAGAGAAAGAATCTCTCTCTTTAAGGCTAATACTAATAATAGCAAAGTCTATCTCCAAGTATTATCGAAGAATTTTGAGAAGTTACTGTCTGTCCAAAAACCAAAGCAGAAATTCAAAGCTGGAAGCCATAACTAAAATTAGAGCTTCTTAGAAAGAATTTCAGGCAGGTATCAAACAATTGGCAGACTGTATTGTGGAATCCAATGTGGATGGAGGGCAGGCAAGCTGAAGTCAGCTGGGCTCTGTGGTCCAGGACCTTCCCAGTCGCCAAAAAGATAGAACAATTCACTTGGAGAACCCCAGTGGGTCACTGTTAAGGTAAGTCCCTCTCTTGCAGGACAAGAATATCTACATGAAATCTCCCAGACATCAGAGATAATAAGAGGAGTTCTTCCTCAGGTGGTTTTTAATGCAGATTCCAAAAAGTAGTGTTTCTCAAATAACAGTTTTTGAACTGAGGTTAGCTTCAGAAGAATCTAGAGGAAAATAAGGCTCATAGGTAGATGGTGGGCTTTTCAGAGTCCATTTATGCAATGCAAAAGATTGTGTATCTTTCCTACTTTTTAGTACTTCGTCCTTTCTTAAAATATTTAGACTGTGATGATGGGAGAATAATTCATAGTTGGTTTATTTTTTACTTAGAAAAATTGAAATTTGCCATCATGTGTGGGTCCCTCTGCCTAGTTTATATAAGCTTTTACTGCAGTATAACATGTAAGTACATAGCCTGATTAATTTTTACAGTGAACACATAGATAACTAAAGTTTAATCAAGAAACAGAACAAATGGAAACCAAAGATTCCCACCCTTCCCCCTAATTGGTCACCACCCTCCTCTAAATATAACCATTCTGTCTTCTGATGCCTGCTTTCATAATTCATATACACGGAGTCAGGCAGCATTTCTCTTTTGTGTCTGCATTCTTGCCTTCCCATGATGCTTGAGATATTCAGCCTTTCATGCCACTAGTTTTGGTTGCTTCCTTCTCATTGGTGTGAGGATATGGTATTCTCTTCCTGCGTGTTTCTTTGTTCTGCTGAGGACGGACTCTCAGGTTGCATCCTCTAAGATACCCTTGTGAGCACGGCAGCTCTGAGCTGTCTTGAACCTGCACATGGGTGCACATTTCTGTGAGTTTATTTCTCTAAGCATTCATTACCAGAACTAGGAAATGAAATTAATGGCATCAACCTCATGGGTTTGTCATGAAGATTAAATGAGATACCATATGTAAAATGTCTGTGGACTTTAATTGTGAATTATTGTAAATATAAGAGTTGGTCTTCCCAAGAATACCCTCTCCCATTTTACTGTACCCACTGAAAAATCCAATATCTTTATTGAAATATGCTCTAACCACTGCCATGCCTTCAAACCTATATAGTACTAAGGGTCTACAACAGGGGTCTTCAACTGTAGGGCCAGGTACATAGGTACCCCAGTGTCTCTACACAGAGGAGCTCTCAGTATCTGTTGATATATAAAGATTTCATTTTACCACAGCCAACATGCCATTCAGTTAAAAATATTCTGGCAAAGCAATGCTGAGTTTACAAACAGATAGAATCCATGATAAAGTCAACTGGAAAAAAATGAGAAAGAGATAAAGCAAAGTATCAGCCCACCTACAGGGAAAATTGCATATTTACCAGATTAGGTGAGAAATTGATCTGGTGAACATTTAAGGACATAGTTAAAGCTGTGACTTTGGATTCAATCACAAATACCATGAAAAGAGATAGCATACAAGAGGTCAGACTGCTTTTGTAGATGTGGGGAGATATTGAGGAACATGGCTGTGGTTTCATTGGAACAATTCTTGATTTATTTAGTGATTTGATTTCTTTAGTCCTTCCAAGCATGAGACCAATGTTTTTTGCAACTGAACCAGAAAAGGTTGTGTGCCAGTAAGAAGGCTGTGCTTACAGCCAATTATTGTATGTTACTTCTCACAGGGTGGTCCTAGCAACACTGTTCTCTTCTACAAGGCTTTCTGTTTTGCATACCCTTGGACACACACCATTCCCTTCCCTACTTATAGCCATCCCAGAAATGAGACAGGGAATGGAGTGTTCATATCCCTATTTTAGTTAAAACTAAAACTCGGAGTCTGCCCATATATCCATGAGCACAACACCTAGCAGGGAAATCCACCATTGGGACTCAGATCTAGATTCTATGTGCAATTTCCTTCCATTCACCACCTCTGGGGTGTGTACCCACCTCCCCTGCTCTAGCATCAATGCCCTGAAAGTATATAGAAAGTGCCCTTCATTCTGTGCCCTGTTTCTGTTCTGCACCTACTCCTATGTCTTAAACATAGTAGTGGGTGTTTAATGCACTTGAGATAACCCAGGCTTCTTTATAAGATGGTTGTAACTTAAGTAGTTGCTCTAGTAGTTCAGAATTTTCTGTGGGGGCTTGAAAAGGGAGACAGTCTTGACTGAGTGTCCTATAGGTCCTATAGAAATTTTAACTTTGCACAGAATGATCCCAGAGCAAATCTGAAGAGAGAGGTTATTATTGGTCTATGGGGAATTGAAGGAGCATGGAATGTGTTTTTTCCTAACAACTTGAAAGGAAGGTTGGGACCAAAAAAGAGGAGATGGGAAAGATCAGAAAGATTCTGAGAGAGATGCCAGTGATAAATTCTCTGTGGTGAGGATGGCCAAGTGCTAGTGATATCTAATACTAATTATTGGGCATTTCCTGTTTTGCTCTGTGTTTTAATGCCCCTTTGCATGGTTATACCCCAAACTTCAGTAAAATTATATTACTCATTCAGTGTCAGTGGTAAAATAGAAAATGAAGGGCTTAGGTCTGGCTTTAGTCCTAAGAGGGAAGACAAGAAGTAGGTCAAATGCCTCAGGAGCCAAGACAGGAAGAGAAGGTTAAGAGATGGGTCAAGAGCAGGAGTGCTGAGTGGATCTAATCTGGATGGAAGCTTCCACAGGAATGTTTAGAAATGCTAGAAAAGTCACATTCTTGCAGAATGTGGGCTATAGAAGGCAAAATCATTTCAGTTGAATATTAAAAAAGTAGTGACCCTAGAAAATTAGAAGACTTGAAAATATAGAGGTTATATCAATACTTACTGAGTTATTTAAATTAGGTACCCCAATCTCTGAAAAGTTTGTGGAGTTTTATTTGGTATATTTTTACCTTCCATAGCATTCTTGTTGTTACCTTTGTTCTTATTCTACTGGGAAATGGCTCAATTTAACATTGCTTGCTTGCTTGCTTGCTTGCTCTTGTAACAAACCAAGGACATGTGCAAAGCCAGAATCTTAGGGGTATGGGATCTTCCTGTATCTCCCCCACCCAACCCTAATCCCAGGAGGGGGTGGGTGCACGTGCACTGTGTTAGAAGGAGAGAGAGGGAGGAGGAGGAGGGAGGGAATAAGCAGGGTCACAAAGAGAAGGAAGATCACTTACCAGCTTAAGGACAAACTTGTTTACTCTTAAATATATATTTTTTTCAGAGTCAGCAAAAGCCAGAGCCATCATGCCTGTGAAACTGCATTTGCATTTATAGTACAAATAAGAAAAATGAATTCTAGCTGGAGCATGTCCTTAAAGAGATTATAAATCCACTCCCTTGACTAGAGCGCAGGGCAGGACTTTGATTGGTATATGAGGATGTGTGTTGCACTTGAAAGTTAAGGGAAGCGAGAAATTTGGGAAAGGAGCCAGTGGGGACATTTTACTGCAGGAACAATTTAGTCAGAGAGTCATCTCTTCTACTGAAAACTGCTTATACCTGGCTAACTTTGTATATACATTTATTCCACAATGAAGTTTGGCTTATGGTGGGTTAATAATTAGATCCTCTTTGTGTATAGTTCAAGTGAAGGCCACTAGCTATGACTTCACTTTGGCTGGGGTTTCCCTGTAATCCATTTAGCAAATTAAAGAGATTACTTTGATTGGTGCCATTATCTCCTATTCTCTTGCGGGTGAACCACTTAACCTGTGCTTAATTGAAAGAGATAGAGAGGGTACAGTAACAAATACAATCAAAAGGAAGGGGCAATAGGATCTGTAGGCCAAACAAATGATCAGCACTGGGCTAACAATAGCAGATTAGAGGTGAGATCAATTAATTAGAAGCTATTGTAGGCGTTGGGTGGTTGCCAAGGTTTCTAATAGCCTAAGCCATCATGCCAGCTCTGTTTAGGAGGATTTTAATGACTGGGAGTTGATGTGGTTATTTCAATAATTACTTACTTTTATAATTACTTCATTAGAATACTAAATGTATTACTTCAACTAGGAAGATCTTTATCCCCCCACACATCCAGCCATATTGGAGTCTACATCTTTCCATAGAAAGAGAGATCCTGTTTGGAAGAGGCTGTGATTTGGAAATAGCTGTATGTTCATGTTGTGTTAATAATTATTTAGGTGCCTGCTCCACAGGGCCCGGGAGTAGCTATTTAGAGTATAGATATAAAAGAGATGCTGTCTTTGGGGAGGGTGCCAACACAAAAACATAATTTTAATGCAACTTGATAAAGGCTAGAATAAAATTGCCCAAAGGTTATGTATCAGTCATTTTAGTGGAGGAAGTAGATATCATCCTAGTTGTTTCAAGCAGAAAGGGATTTAATCTAGGGAATTAAGTACTAGATCTGATCTTCTGTTTCCTGTCTGACCTGGTCTCCTCCTACTCTTTCCTTCCCTTGCTCTGCATCAACCACACTGGATTCCTTCCTGTTCTCTGAATTCCCTATCTCACTCTTATTGAAGGGCCTTTGCACTGACTAGTTACTATCTTTGGAACCTTCATTTAGACACCACGTGGACTACTACCTCTTCCTTAAAATTTTTTCTCAAATGTCATCTTTTTAGTAAGGTTTGCCCTACCAGCTGGCTTTAAAATTGCTGCTTGCTCTAACTCCCTGCACTTCTTACCCCATTCTCACTGTTTTACTTAGGCTTTCATACCACTAAATATTTTTTTAAAATAGAAAACATGAACTTACTCTGTTTATTGTTTAATCCATATACATTAGTAATGTATAAGATCCATAGGCAAGATTCTGTCTCTGTTTTATTGATAAGTCTCAAGGACCTAAATAAATGGTACTTGGTAAATATTTGTTGAATGAACTAGGTGACTGTAGAATTACTGGAAGAGCTAGTGGAAAAGAATCCAGGAGCTGTCACTAGACTAAGGAGTTAAATGTCACCAGCATAACTGCAATCCATAGTTGAGGAAATGCTAATGTTCTGCCTCTGTACCCCTGGGACAGCTGCCATCATAACTGTTCCAATCTTTCGGAGCTTCCTCATCAGCCCTCACTGACACCAGGAAGATGGCTGCTGCATCCACTTCAACCTTCCAAACCTCTAAGATGACAGTCTGGCAAATACACTGCTTATGTTTCCAACTTCTCCAAATAGGTGAAGGTGTGGTGGAAGCTGTGGAAGCCATTCCAAATATCTGCCACAGGGCCTGACGGGCTTGTGGAGGAGGGCCACTGACTTCCTTTCAGGTGGGGAACCTGAGGCTCAGGGCTGCACAGCTAGTAACACACTGAACTAGACTCGATCTGCAGGTCTCACATCCTGAAGCACTTGCCTCACCCTTTACCACCCCATTTGGCTACTCACAGCATAGTACCAGTAAGATCAAAATCAAGAACTGAAGTCTTCAGGAAGGCTTTGCCCTCTTCTAGAAGTATGGCAGTGAGCCTGAACTTTTGCCAGCATAAGTCAGATCAGAAAGCAGAACTGAGCTTGTGGAAACCAATTAGAACCCTGAGAATAGCAATTCAAAACATGGGACTTATCCATGGCAGGTTGTTCGCTCATATCCAGTCCACTTAGGTTGAAGAACATTAAATGATTTCCCTCTCTATTTGGGCCTGACCCCAAGTAGATATTCTTTGGTTTCTCTCTATCTCAATGCTGGTGTCACATCAATATGACAGGAGGCCACATAATTGCCAAAATTAAAGTGTAATACCTGACACCTTCAAAGTGGCTCACTAGCGTCTGAATATTTATTTAATGGAAATGGAGTCACTCTGACCCTCCAGGGTCAGACTCACTGTTTCTCTCTCTGACACACCTTGTGAAAAAAACAGAAATTTTAAGCTGTGGATCAATAAGGTCATCTACTGTGGGGCAGCTGTACCAAGTAGGATGGTTCCATCATCAGGAGCAATAACAAGGATTTCTAAGGGACCACTCTGTGAAAGGCCCTAGGTGAGGTCTTAGTCATACAGGATTAGGAATGTAGTCACTGAGTAACTCCACTGTGGGCATTTGCATACCTTGAGTGCAAGCAGCCTACTAAAACGACTTCCAAAGGTTCTACCTCCTGTTGTTCACTCCCAATATGATCACCTCCCCTGTGCATGCAGTGGACAAAGTGACCTCTGTCTCATCTCATTCTTTTTCCCTCTCCCTGTCCCTCTCCCTGTCCCTCTCCCTCTCCCTGTCCCTCTCCCTCTCCCTCTCCCTCTCCCTCTCCCTCTCCCTCTCCCTCTCCCTCTCCCTCTCCATCCCTTCCTCCCTGATTCAACTACTCTCATTATCATGTTGGTTTTGATGAGACCAGCAGACTTGTTAGATCAGTACCCAATGAAGAATGAAGGCCCTCGATCTAAGATCTTACAAGAAACTGAAACCTGCAAAGATACTTATGAACTTAAGAGTGAATCCTTACACATCAGACCTTAAGATGACCACACCCCAGTCAACACCTTCATTGTGGCCAGTAAGAGGCCCTGAGGTAGAGATGCCAGCTAACTATGTCCAGAGTCCTGACCAAAAGAAACTATAAGATTATAAGTGGTGTTGTTTTAAAAAATTAAGCTTGGAATAATTTTGTACAGAGCAATTGATAATTTAATGAGGGGGACAGAAAATCTAAAATATGGGAACTCAGCACTCTGTAAATCCCTGAAGGGGGAAAGATAAAGGAAGGTCTCAATATTCTTAGTAAAATGGATGTGCATTCAGTAATATTCAGAATAATAAATCAAAACCTTGACTCGTATTTGAATAGCAATGACATTTGCCAGATGTCCTTAGAGCAGCTCTGTGAGATAGGCACCCCATTCATTTATCCTTCCTTTATTCACCTGTGCATCTCCAGGGGCTGTGTGAGGTAGTTGGAGCCATCACAGAGTTTCTAGTTTAATCGGTAAGAACAGCATTGCTTCAAAGATGACAACTTTTAGTGTGCATTTAAAACCTGAAATGTTTCTCTGAGTAAATGAATAGTCTTAACAAAGGAGAGTGACCCACGTAGAGGTGTGGTCAGGTTAGCCTTCACTGAGGAAGAGATGTGGTGAACACTGAGGAATAAGTTAACACTGAGAAAGACTGAGTTAATAATGTAACCTGGAAAAGGAGGAGTATTTTTAGCCAGACAGTAGTATATACAAAGGCCAAGGGAAGAGCCATTGTTTGTTAAGAGCACTCAGAAACTAGGAAAGATAGATGGGCCATACAGTTGCCGGCCAAACTGTGTAGGAAACATAACACTACCCCTATTTAAAGAGGGTGATCAGAGGGTGATTTGCTTTTTGGAAAGGTCACTCTGGTCACACTATGGAAAACCAGTTGGAGAGGAACTTTAGTTAATCCTGAGAGACCAATTAATATGATGTTGCAGTCATCAGGTGAGAGATGATAGTATTTTATCCCAAAGTGGTGCCTGAGGGCTAGAAAGAGGTAAGCATTTTGAGAGAAACTTAACAAGTGAATTTCAGGCCACTTGATGAACTAGTGTTGATACAGAGGATGTATAGGACTATTTCCACCTTACAGATGATGCATTGAAGCTTAGAGAAGATGACAACATACCCAAAGTCAAGGGCAGAGTCAAATAAAAAAGCAAGATTATTGGCACTAAACTCCATTATAGACAATTGAGCATGAACTGCTTTCTTCTAGCTCCTTCCCTGTCATCTCAGCTATAAACCTATGAATATATCCATACCACTTCACGCATGCTTCGTAATTCATGCGTGTGCGCACATGCACACATGCCCACACACACAAATCAAAAATATTTTTTAAATTCCTTTTTCTGCCCACCTATTTTTATTTTCTTGGGTCTCTGTTTCAATTGAGGGCCAATCTCTACCCAGACCAACTCAACTGATTACTAACTCCTGATCTTTACAATCTCTCTTGCATATTGTCCCTTCTCTCTCTCTTACTACCCTTCTAACAGTATTGCGGTGGCTTTTCATGCAGCTCGTCCTCGCAAGCCTCTTTTCTTCTCCAGTGTGTCCTATACAACTTTGCTGATGGATGTTCTTCAACCACCTCTTTCAATATAACACACCCATTTCAACTTCAGGAGCCCCCGCTATTTAAGATTCATACTTTCTCCTAATGCTCCTTAGGCCTAGAGGCAACCCCCTCATTATCTTTCTCTATGATTCTTGGTTCCTTCAAATGGGCTTAATTTTTTACCCATATCTAACTGGTTGTTTGAGCATTTTAGTCATGCCCCCGAATTTAAAGTTTTTATGTTCACAACAACCTTCCAAGGTGGATATTTTCATGTTTCATGGTGTAGCAAGTCAAGGCTCAAAGATACTAGTCCACAGCAATGAGTGCATCTGTACTATTCCTCTCGCAATACTTGCTTTAAATAAATGTTTTCACTTAAATATGCTATAGTACAAGAAACTTTATATATCACATCACAAATGAAAAATCCCTATCACTTATGATTCTCTTTTTGTTACGGAGGATTTAGCGAGGTGGTAAAGACATATGGCAACTATGAAGACTTTCTCTCAGCTCTAATTAGAAGCAATGGCGGAGGCCACTTATTACCACTGTGTGTGACTGAGTTTTCTCATTCATATTTTTGCACCATGTCAAGTCCCATCCTACCAGTGAGGAGGGTCTCACATCTGGGGTGAGGGAGGGGAGAGTTGAAATACAAATTATCCCACAAAATTGCAGCCCGAGGTGCTCATCTATAGGTTCCAGTTTTCTCTTCCTAGGCACACAACACATCTCCTTTCTCCACCCAAAATTCATTTTTGACAAAGCATAGTTTGTCCCCATGTACTCTATTTCAATCCACATTTCCTCCTGTATTTTCACTTCGGAAAAAAGAAGCTAAATTTTTGGAATAAGCAATTTCTCTATAGGGAGTCCCAAGGCTGCACTCATATCAAAGCTAAATAACCTCTCATTCTAAGGGATGTTGGTCCCTCAGGCCAGAGCTGAGGTCATTAGCAGGGCAGAAGGGGGAAGTGTGGATGGTAAATGCTTCCATCCATCCTGGTCCACACACAGACATCCTTAGCCTCCCTTGGTATCAGGCCAGCAGCCCTCCTCAGCATCAGGAGTCACCTCACAAATTCCAGTGCCTTTTGTATGAGAGGAAAATTTTAAAGGGTCTCCCCCACCCATCAACTGGCAAAATGCATGGAAAACCTTTTGCAAACTGCAAAGTGTTCTGTGCAAATAAAATGTCTGTGTATTTCATCTGTTTCACTCTTCAGTCTCTTTTGAAAACTAAATCCAGGAAAATGCAAATAGACATCTTGAGAAATGTTTGTAGCTTATGATGAAAAACATTTCTCTTTCATTTGCTGCTAGGCATGTTCACTTAGGGCTTGGTAAAAGCAGATAGGCTGTGATCTTAAACATCTACTCCAGGGATATAAAATCACAAACTTACACTTCCAATGTGCATCAAAAATGGGAGAAGGGAAAATTTTCACTGTAAAATTTTCTACAAGGTAGGTGACCTTTTAAAAGTTAAATACATATTTAATAAAAATTAAATATTTGATATTTCCATACCATTAAGAATATTGGTTAGTGTTAAAAGCAAATATCAGTATTGCAAGACATGGTTAAAGAAATTCATGCCATCCCAGGAAACTGTCTACTGTTTGTTGCAGGCAATACTGCATTTCACAGGAAATTCTGTTTGTACTATAACCCAGCCTTGGGGAGAAAGGAGGGGGGGTGGCTAAGAAGTCCTGGAATATAAATGTAAATAAATAACCGTAAAATTAATGATCTAGAGAGACTTTGGAATTGTGTTCAAAAGCAAAGAATAAAGCAATCGATCACTTCTCTGCCTAATCATGGCAGGCTAAGTGTAATAATTACTCTAAGACTTTTAGAACTATCTGAGGGCCTCCCTGGTGGCGCAGGGGTTAAGTCTCAGCACTATGAAGCTATCAGCAGCCACGACAGCATAAGTTCAATCCGCCAGGGAGCTTCCACATGGCACAGCAGACCTCTCCTGTCTCGCCCGCTGCTCCCCTCAGCAGTGTACTTCAGTTGATCTGCCTGTTCTGCTCCCCACTCTGTCTGGTGAGTCCTCTCGCCACCCCACACTTCTGGCCTACACCCCAGCTCTTGTATGCATAAATAAATAAATCTTAAAAAAAAAAAAAAAAGAACTAACTGAACCAGAGAGGACATAGTCAATGTGCTATTTTCTTTGGTCCAAATCTTTGATGCAAAAAATTTGTGCTGCCACTTGAAATCAAATGCCAGCTGTGCTCATTCACATAGCCTGTGGGGCCGGAACATGACTCAGCAAGTGTGGAGGTTCTCTACCCTCACTGGTGTCCACTTGGTGAATGATTACCTGGCCACAGGCTACCTTTCTCACTGGAGAGGCTTCGCTCCTGCACATCAGCAGAACTCCCTTCCACAGAGACAACAGAGGAGCAGAGTCAAGCAAAATCATCCCATACTGCCATCATCAAAGAGGATTTGTCATCCTTTCGTGCTGTCATCTTCTCTTTTTCTGTCCTAAAGACTAGAAATTCTACTACTTGTAATTGTCCCTGCAGATCATTGAGACACTGATATTTAGCTCCTTTTTTCACTCTCTTCCTTAACCCTCCTTTTAGTGTGGCCCATCCATTAATGGGCTTACTGGGCCTTCCCAGCGCCGAAGTACCAGAACCTGATATTATTTCTCACCCCTTCGTACTTCACCAGTCTTTAGCAGCCGAAACTTCTGGAATAACTGCATGAGCCAACAATGATGTGAACTCAGTTATACTGTTCTACCTTTGAGGCAATGCTTGGTGAAGTCGAAGTGCATGCAGTTGTCTGAACTAGCACAGTAACCTTTCCAGATGTGCCATATTGTTAAGTTAGAGCCCAGTGTAGAGCCAAAGTTTCAGTCAAATATCAACTCCATCTCCATAGGTTGTGGTGCCCCAGTTAGGTTCCTTAGTATATCCGACACTTTTCTCATTTGCAAAGATGACAAATAAGTCATCTGTCACAGGGATGCTGTGAGGTTGAAATGAGACAGGAGCACATGGTAGTCACTTGGCAAATGCTCAATGAAGATAGTTTATAAACTAAGAGCTCTAAGAGAGAAAACATTCACCTTCCCATTACTACCAACCACCTCTCAACCACAAGTAGTTTCCTTTCCAAAAGGCCAAGGTTGTCCACAGTTGTCTTTATTGCATATTTATATATGCTGACTGAGGAAAACTGGACTGCAAGGAGGGTTATATCAACACAACAGCATGTCATTTATTTAACTTTGGCAAAAAAGGATTCTGTTCTCCATAACTCAACGTTCACTTGAAATAATTTCACTTGACTTCATTAAGCTTGAAGAATTGCACTTTTCCTTCACCCCTTTCTCCCTCATACTTGCTTAGCCTTTATAATTCAAAAGATAATTGCTCTATTAACAAATGTTTATAGCGTAATAAAGGAGTGGGAGGGAACAAAAGGATTTTTTTTTTTAATCTGGGCCATTCCCTTCAATTTCTTGGAAGTACTGGAGAGCAATGGAATAGCCATAAATTATTTTTGGAATGAAACCAAAGGATTCATTTTTTCAGTCACTAGCAAACTGTTCTTGGCCAAAAGACTCCAAGAGCTTGTGGGGAATGAAGCTACCAGGAATTCCTAGTGACTGAAAGGATGTCACCACAACTCTTAACTGTGAAGAAATCCTAGCTTTACTGGAAATCAGGAAAATGCTCTGGTAGGTACTTATAGAGCCTGTGGAAATCCCCTCTGGGGCTTTGGGTTGGGGGGGGGGGGTTAATAAAGATATTTGAATGACACTCCCCTCTCCTTAAGACTAACAAATTGTTCATCTCTTAAATAGAAATTCCTTGTGACTGTGTTAGGGGCTGAATTGTGTCCCCCGAGACTCGGATATTGAAGTTCTCTATCCCAGTACCTAAAATACGATCACCTTTGAAGTCAGGAATTTTTAAGAGGTGATTGAAGTTAGGTGAAGGTCAGCCCTCATCCAACCTAACTGGTGTTCTCATAAGAAAAGGAGAATAGGAGACCATGTGAAGACACTCAGAGAAGACCCTTATCTACAAGCCAAGGAGAGAGAAGACTCAGAAGAACCTCCCCAACTGAGATGTATCTTGGACTTCTGGTCTCCAGACCTTTGATGAAGGCCCATAGGCCATGGTATTTTGTTATGGCAACGCTAGCTAACTAATACAAGGACATAAGAAATGTATACTGGTGAATGAGGAAGTAGATTCCTTCAGAACACAGAGAAGTCTTTACAAGTACCTCTTGAGATTAGGAGACTCCAACTGGGCATATGGTAACAAGGCTCAGGAACTAACTACTCAAGCAGTTCACCTACTTAAAGGTGGCTTTAAAGGTTGATAACTAGCCTCCTCAGCTGGCTTGACTGCCTCCAAGAACATTGTTTCTTTTATGAGGGTCTTTAACAGTGAACTGTACACTCAGCTTTCTGCTCACACCTCTCCTTCCCCATTCTCCTGCTCTTCCTTGATCATAATTTTTGTCTTTGACTGAGTGATAACACTTGCCTTGAGAATTATATCTGAAATTACCCCATCATAAATATCGAATCCTTCTCCTCACCTCTGACCCTGGAGTTTTCTATGCCTTGACTATAAGGTAGGGAAATGATGACAAAAGCATTAGTATAGACATGTCTACTCTACCACAGAGCACCTATGACACACTAGGCAAATCCCCTCTGTGCTGGAATAACTTAGTTCCCCTTTAAAAATGAGCTTTAAGATGCTGCCAGAGTTAACATGTAGTTTTTATATTCTGTCTGCTCAAAAAAGATATACACAGATATGCACATACACATAGCCACATGTCTTTTCCCATGGATCACAGTGCATGGCCTTTCTTGAAGATCATTTTAAGTTCAAACATCAGATGCTGTACATCCTGTAAAATAATTTTAGCAAATAAGCTGTGCTTGCAGAAAGCAGTCATTAATGGCCCTAAAAACAACAATGAACTTTTCTTTCTACTCATTTTTTAAGGGCTTTAAAAATGCTTGCCGTAAGTCTTGCATATAATAAGTCATAATTTAAGAGAGATGTGTGAAAATGCTTGAGCCAGATGTTTGATTTTTTTTTTTTAACACAGCTTGTTTGCACACTGCCTTTTACCCAGTGCTGCAGTTTGGCTTCTGAGGATAACTGAGTGCTGCAGTTTGGCTTCTGAGGATAAGAAAAACCTCTGAGATTGTTAGAGGGGAGCTTCACCTGCCAGTCTGGGCTGCAGGATCTCTATAGCAACCAAACATAAATCAAGGAAATGGCCCCTTTTGTAAGTTGGTTAATAGGCACAACATGCTTCTTTAGAAAATCCAACCATTCTTTCAATAGACTTTGATTGAAAGTCAGCCTTTTCTTCAGACACATCCACATTCACATCTAGTAGCAGCTTGTATGGCTGTCCATGGGCTAATTTATTACCCTTTAAAGATCTGGCAAAGAAAAAATGGCTCTCAGAACAATGTTTACATTCAGAGGCATAAGCACAGAGCCACAAAAGAGCATCCTTTTGTTCTGAACTTCGAATATTAATCTTTAACCTAGGACTTTAACTAACCCCCCCCCCATTATGGGATTCGACAGAACCTCTCCTCTCATTAAAATTTTACCAATTTAATAAGACTTTGTTTCTAATACGTGGGAAGGGAGGAGTGAACCTTTCTCCCATTGTTGTCCCAAACCTTGATAGAGATTAATTGTTTCTTGGACTACCCACCCTTTCCTTGAGAATAGTCTGCTCCAGGGATTGCTGATGAGAGACATTGGCTCTCTCTTCCCTAAGAAGAGAATTGGGCTAATTAACAAAAATACAAGGGATGCTCCTCACTTCTTCTCATGAAGCAAGGGTAGGGTCATCAGATGGTGAGCTGGCGCCTCTCATCCCCCACCAAAATGCAACCCAAGAAGTGGAAATGTACCCAAGAAGTGCCTCACTTGGAACCAACCCTCCCCACACCATGAAGTATAAAGGCACAGTTGGAACACACACTGAGAGCTTCCTTTCATGTGGGCAGGGGCTCATCACTGAGTAAATGGTGTGCTTCTCTCAAGGGGGGAGCCAAACCCTGGGCCCTGTCTTCCTTTGAGGTAGAGACAGGATATTGGGGAAGGCATATAGAAATAAGCCTTTGTAGTTTTTTTTTTCTTTAAGTTAGATTATGAGATGAAAAAGTACTTCTAAAACAAGAGGGAACTTGTGTCACTCTGGGTAGCTTCATATCACAGATTGGAGTTGAGCAAGAAAAGATTTATATTAATGCCTCCTTCTTTAGCTTTCTTAAATCCTCAGAAACCAAAGTCTTCAGAAACCAGACCCTTCAGGAGCTCCCTTCCCTTTGATATGGTCAGCTGTCCCCAATGGCAAGGAGGGAAGTGGGGTGGGTTTCCAAATGTGCATGTTAAAGCATGACCTTTAGTTTAGTCTCAGCACTTAGGAGAAAAAGTTGTCTTCAACTCTTCAGGGCTTGCTCTCAGCAGTAACTTTTGCCTTAGCATTAGCCTGAACGCTTTCAGCACCTGTGAAACTGAAGGGCCCTAAAAATGCACTGCAAAGAAGCACAGTGTGTCAGAGATGCCCTGAAGAACTGAAGATGATTCTAGATGTTCAGTATAGGGGCTTGAGTTTTCTTTTCTTTGGCTGAGGGTCACATGCAGCCAAAAGCTGAGCTGTAGCACTTAGAGCCTGGCAGTGTGGTCACACAATGGGATCAGACTCTTGATGCATTATTTTTCCTCACATGCCTGTATCCAGGCCCCAAATTGAAGGGGCAGTGCAATGCAATAGTGAAACTCATGGACCAGAACACTGCATTGTCAGTGTTCAAATCCCAGCCACTGACTGACTCGATTACTCTGCTACCTCCTTCTGCTCACTTTCCTCACTTGTAACATAGTTAAATAGTACCTACTTCACAGAGCTGTTAGGAGGATTCAATATGTTATAATAAACCTCTTACACCAGTGCCCCCCCACCTTGATAAGCCCTCAAATGTTCCTCACTATTAGCAGTTTTCATGCTTGTATTTTAATTGATACTGTTGTGTTACTGACTACAGGAAAATCTCTGTCACCCAACATGCAACACATTATTTTCCAGGTTCAGATGGCATTTTATAGATCCTTTGACAAAGAGAAAATCATTTCTAGTAAGATTGGAGCAACTCCATTGAGAAAATCCAGGGATAGAAATTGCTAGTACCTATGGCAACACCTCATTTGATATCCTTAACACCGTCATCAGCTGGTGTCTCCATCCTTGCGTACAATTCAGTATGGTGGAAACATCACAGGCTCAGAAGTTCTGACTGAAGAGGCTGTGTGTGTGTGTCTGTGTCTGTGTCTCCTGTCTATTCTCTGCCACCCAAATTGTTCTCCCCACCTACCCTTACCAGTCTCCCAAGGTCACAACCTAGTTGTGGTTTGCCATCCAAAAAGAGAACACTGGAGCCCAACCACATATGTGCCATAACCAGGAGTGGCTAATCATTGCTCATTTGTCGTCACCCTGTTCATTTTTTCCAAGGGCTTTGTTCCTTTCAATAAGCCTTCTGAACTTCAGCATAACTATCAAGGAGACACTGTCTTCAGAGGAGGTAAAGAAGGGAACTCACCATAAGATTCACCAGGGAAAATACAAACCTTTTCCCAGTAAAGAGTCCCACATTATTAGAACTTTGCGAAAAAATCAAAAGTCACCAAAAGAATCAGTGGAATTAAAAAAACTGAAATCTGTAATAACTAAAATATGGGGGTTTTTGTCATTAGTTAAGAATTATTAATACATTCTCAACATTGGATATTCACTGAGTAGCAATGTGTTCTAGTAGAAAAGGTTAGGTTTACGGGTGAGACAGTTGAACCCAAAGAACTTAATGTCAGTACTTGTGAACTTTGGCAAGTTTTGAATTCATTACAGCCAACTATCAGTCAGCATCTCAGAAGGAAAAATAAACACCACTCAGGTTATTTCTAACAGAGGGAACTTAATAAAGGGAATTGGTGATATAGTTGACAGGGGAGCTAAAAGTTGGGGCAAACCAGGTGTTAATGTCAACAGGAAGCTGCTGCGACTCCTGCAGGTAAAGGGACAATAGGAAGAGATGGTGCTACCTGAGAGTAAGGACTCAGGCGATGGCGGGAGCAGGGCCTCAAAGGAGATTCAGTCACTGAGAGGGGGAAAAGGGAGCAGCATCATGGCTGTCCCCTCTTTTCACGCCTACTGCTGGTAACTACCTAGCAGCCACTTGGCTGGTGTACATTCATGCTTACCCAGTATTTATCCCTCCTGCTTCTGTAAGAATAGAAGGAAAAATATCACAGCTTTGCAGACTGGATCTCAAACTGCCCTGCCCTTCCTCTGCTCTGGTCTTTACAAGCACCTTGGCACATGTGTGCATACTATTGGCATATTTAACCCTGTGCTCTATGGTCATTCACTTACTATAACATCATGGGACCACAAAGTATTTCCTGTGTTTTTTTCCTCTAAAGACAATTTTAATGTGTTCATTTTCCAAAAAGGACCATATATAAATGGCAGAAATATGTTATTTATACTGTAACTCTCTCATGTTAGAGGCAACGTGGTATAGCGGTTAAGAACAAGAGCTCCTAAGTACATGGGTTTAAATCCGGGCCCAGCTGTCTCTGTAATATCAAGCAATCTCACAATTGCAATATCTTTTCCCCAGTTTCATCATCTGGAAAATGGATTAAGAATAGTTCCAATCTCATAGCACTTTTTTACCTACCTCTTTATGCAGAACTGTATTCTCCTAAATATTAACTAAAAATTTTGCCAGGCCCTGCTGAAGCTCTGATATGGCAGTGACCTGATCTTATTGCTGTGGTAGAATGACAAAGGGTCTTTTTTCTGCCTTGGTTTTAACTTAAGTACCAATATGTTTGATATTAGATGCCAACTTCAGTGTTAGGTGGACCATCAAAGGCAGGAAGAAACATTCCAAGAACAAGTTTCACAACTCTTCAACCCCATCACCACTAGCAGCAATACGGAGAATTAGGATGTATCAGGAGAGACAATGAGGATAAAGGAGGATTTGGAGAAAGGGGAGCTTTGCCTCACAATGAAGATGTTTCTCAAAAGACTGTCTTGATGATTTGTAAATGTCCATGACTTCCTATATCATTGATTCAGGGTCTAGTTGAGTTGACTGTCCCAGAAAAGCACATTCAAGGATGCACAAATCCAGCATTATATAATAAACACTGAGGATAGCAAGTCCCAAAGGAGTTAAAACTTGAAATGAACCTTGAAAGAAAAACTTAAAGGAGAATCAGGTGAACATGTCATGAAACGTTCCAAAAACAAAGAAAAATCTTCTCATCCAAGTAGAACATCTGAAGGGCAAGGCAGCCTGGAGCATTCCAGAAAGACTTTGTCCCAAAGAATCTGGGAATTAGGGTTTTTCTTTATGTTACTACTTATAGGAATATTGAGATAATCACATGAATGGGTAAAAGAGGGGGGGCCTCAGGCAAATTATGTCCCCATGCCTCTGTTTCATTGCCTATAAAATTGTGATTTTAATTGTTCCTACCTCTTACAGTTGATGTAAAGCTAAAACGTGCTTGCATGTGAAAGTATTTAGCACAGTACCTGACTAAGTACCATCCAAACATTTTAATAAACATTTAAAATTCTTATTTCAATTATTTTAATTATTTGGTAGCAAAGGTCTGATATTCCAAGAAGAGAAGGATGGGAATGAGAAGGACTGGGGGTTGAGGGAGTCATTTTGCCTAGGAGTCAAGTTATTTCCTTTCCAGATTGTTTCATTGTTGAAGTCATTGACTCTCAAGATGGACCTCCAACCTGCCCCATGAATGATCTATGTCATTATTATTGATTATAATTTATAATTCCTATTACTTTGGTTTCTTGCCTTAAACCATAAAATATGTAAGTGAAGCAGCCATCTCATTAGTATCCCATCCCCAACTGTGCTTTTACTTCCCAGCTGTTCTGGAGACAATGTTTTCCAGAAGCAAGGAGTTATTCCTTCAAGTACCATAGGGAGGCCTCTGAAGCCAGTGGACCATGAAGTTTCATGGAGACTTAGTTTTGTATAGGACTCTCATCAGTTGCATGTCTATGGTATAGAGAGTTAAATGGACTCTGAAAATGGCTAAAGATCCATTGGGCTTTTAAGAGCTGTTTGTGTGTAGGCTTTAGGATTCCCATAGGCCTCTGTGATGAGATGCAAAATGGTGAATCTATGTAAATGTACATCTTTCTTAAAAGAGGATTCATTGCTTTCTTCATATTCTCAAAAGATTATTTTTTAAAAAACCACTAGATTTACATAAGTATGGGAATTAAGATCTAGATTCCCCACCAGCAGACTTAGTAGGACAGTATCTGAAAGATTGTAATTTAGAGAAAGAAAGGAATCAACTCAATGCTATAACCTCCTTCCTCCTACCCTTCACACTGCAGTTGAAAAACTGAGGCTCCAGAAGCCACTTTTCTTTTTCCAACGTAAAGTTTACTTTTAATTTTATTTTTGATTTAGACTGGTCAAAGTCTTCTTGCCTTCTCTACGAAGATGTAGTATAATATGAACTCATAAGAATTTGTTTTCTTGTAATCTGAAACAGCTTTTATCAAAAACCTAATTCATGAGGGGAAGATAATCATGTGTAGAAAAAAAACAGATCTCCGTATTTGGTTTTTTGTTGGTTTGTTTGTTTTTGCTTTCCTTTAAGGTACCAGAATATAAAGTGTTTTTTTTTTTTCCTTTTGTTTCCTTCCCTATGAAAAGCAAGAGTCTATCCAAATTTTTTTTCTCTCATCCTCCAGTCTGGTCTCATGCATAGGATTAATTAGACAAGACAAATCACTGAAAAACATTTATCTTTATCCAGGAGATTGTTTTCAGATTTTTTGATGTTGTCCTAGCATTTCCTTTTTTTTTTTTTTTAAGTGTCTTTTTGTAGTAACAGATAGGCTCAACTGCTTTTAATGCCTGGTGAGGGAAGCATTCATGTATAAGTATGTGTATGTACGTATGAGAAACATTAATTTTTAATTTGCTGTTTACCTTGAGAAATTGCCAGTAGGTGATTCAGATATTCCACAGAAAGGAGATTTTCTTTTGTAATATAGAACAAAGGACAGCTAACCTTGTGTCTTTCTTCAAAGCAGAGATTGGGGGTGGGAGGTGATAGAATTTTTTGTGTGTGCCTCTTTCAAAAGGATGCTTTGACTATGTAAACACATAATTTTACTAAGAGTTGCTACCAAATCTTTTCATATAGCATATGCTTAAAAATTAGGCTTAGATACAGCGATAAAGCACCAACATGAGCTGTTCCCACATTCCTTTAATTCAGTCATTCATTTTGTGTCCGTGGTTAAGAATCAATCTCAGGAAAGGGATTTGCATAGCAGTGAGGGTGAGTGTAGACTAGTCTCTAATATTCAGTCCCTGTTGTGACAGCAGCACTGGAATATTAGCAGTCCTCCTTGCTGCTCTTGGTCTTGCTGCCCCAGGGGCTGGATGCATAGGGTCTAATGGTACCAAGGAGGAACAGAACTTCCTAGCTTCCCCGGTAAAGAAAACTCAAGAATTCCAGAACTTTCCAATAACTTTGGTAGACAACCTGATTCAGGTGATTGGAGACCTCTCCAACTCTCCCCATTTGCCCAAAAACTAGCAGGGGTTTACTTGGGTGAAAAAGGTTAGTCCCAATTCCAAACAGAAGGAGAGAACTAGAGAATCAGAGAGAGTCTGCCAATGAGCCATGCAATGCCCCATGCGCAGGCTGCCCTGTCTGGTTTCGAGAAAGTGCCTTGCACACGGGCATCACATCTAATGGGGCACTGTTCCAAGTATAGACATCACAGGTTTATTAAAGCAGTTTCCTGACAGCTGGCACTGAGATAACTGTTCTAGTAAAATGTATTAGCTCAGTTTTAGGTCATATAAAAATAGTTATTATACAGCTTCTGGGTGTTCTTGTTTTTAATTATTTTTATTGAGGTAATGTAACAGTTTACAACAATGTATATGATTTAGGGGTTACCAGTTCACACCCCTTCAGGTGTGTTATCACCCTGTGCCCTCCACCAAAGTCACAATAATCCTCCACCACCATCCACCGGGGCCTTCCCCATCTCCCTCTCCTACTCTCCCCCCTCTGGAGTCTCACTTCTGAAGTCAGATTTTCAGAGTTTGTTTTCGTTTAGTTTCATCCCTTCCTTTGTTTTGTTTCCTTATACTTCACGAGTGAAGTCAAAGTATAGTTTTTGGTTTTTTATAATAAATGACATTTAGTGAGCTATTGCTGGAGAATAGTAGCTAATTATGACCTCTCCCCTCAGGACAGGTTTCCTAACATAAACCCAGAGGCTTGGTCAGCTTTGATAAGGGGAAAAAAATTGTATCTTCACTGTCACTCACTCCTAACTCTAATTAGTATTATAAATGGAGGCAACCAACCACAATATTACTAGCAGTGCCTTTGATTTTTTTTATATTACATGTAAATTATTGCAATATCTCAGGGTATTGCTCACCCTCATCACTATTTCAAAGTTATGCTAATTGTTAAGACCTACCACTAATATGTTATTTAATGAGTTAGTAAAGAGGAACGTTTATTACTATCTCACAAATTTTTTAAAATATTTTAAATTGTATTTTAATAAAATTGATTCTGTTATGATCATATATATTTTAGCTTAAGAACACTTTTCCAAGAAAGCATTTTCAAGCCTTACCAGACTACTGCAAGTCTGTGGCATGCATGCACGTGCACCCACACATACACTCACACGCAGATGTGTTAGAGATTTTGCTGTGGGAAATTAAAGACTAGGAAATATTAATTCCTTTATCTCTCTTTCTAGACGCATTTGCTCCTCCCCCAGAAGTGACTGTGGAAAAGTCATAATAATCGGACGAATCCACCTGAGCAGTTTGCCTTTTGTGTCTAATTGCCATGCGGTGTAATTACAACTATCCATAGCCTTAAGTATATGTCAAATTGATTTTTAGTTCATTTGATTCGATTTCAACACCAAACTGTTCATTTAAGTAGGCTTCATAGTTTTATAGCCCATGCCTTAGTAAGATATGGTTGAGGGGAAGAAGATAGCACAAAAAAATCACCTGAGAACCTCTGCTCTAAATTTAACCTGTGTTTCCGTTATCACTGCTGCGATATATCTGATAAACACTCTCTTAGGACAAAAGATGACACTGTTTTCTACCAAACCACCTTGCATTATAATATGTACAGCACAAACACATGCTCCTCAATGTGGAAAAATTTTTAAGATGCTGTAAAATATGGCACAAATTCTAGATTGTGTTTTGTAGAGGAAGGTGAGTAAACATGGGCCACATAACACTCTGATCTTTCAGTGTGCAAGGTAGTCTCTTGTGCAAAACCTAGTCTCTTCAGATTTCTTAAATGCACATGATCTCGGGATCTAGCCTCTGAATCACTGATTGCAAATTCTAGATGAAAGAATATGAATGTCCATGTCTGATGTCCTGGTTGATTCATGGACCCCTGTCAGTTGAGGACGTTCTCTGAGAAGAATGGACAGTTCCAAAGCTTTCTGTTTTGGGGTCATAAAGGCTTAAGAGGGAGAGCCCAAAATGATTTCTCAGGGAAACTGGCACTGGATGCATCCCTGACAATGAGGTCAACTGTACCCACCCCTCAGAGGTCTTGCAGGAAGACCAGGCTAGCAGTAGTTTATATTTTTAGATCTATATTCAGAGAACATAGATCTTTCACATGAGTGACTCTCTATTAGAAATTTTTTATGTACATTTCCTCAGATTTCCCCAGGTCAAACCTGCCAGTATTTCTCATGTCAACCTCCTTCTTAGGATGTCTTCATAGGATTCTAATCCTTCCCTTTAATGCCAACTGTTTCCAGTAATCCCCAGCCTCATGTGTAACCATTCCATAGCATCTCACATGTGCTAGCCAACTTTGCCCACGTGAGCCATTTTCCTTCTCGCTACTTGGCCCCCTTGGGAAATAGCAGTGACTGAAGTCTCTGTTGTTTCTGGAGCCACTGGAGGTTATTTCTTCACCCCCAAGACCCTAGTGCTGGTGGCACCTGTGCCAAAGATTCTTTCTCTGATATACTGGCATTCCCACTGTGGTTAAAGTGGCAATGGGGACTGTCCCCCAAAGAGTCTCAGATGCTGGGGAGAGAAACACAGGGATCTTTGTCCTTCTCATCAATACCAGGACTTTAAGTCCAATGACTATTCTGAATCCTGAACATTCTGAAGCTCTAGGATATTTCCAGTTTAAGATGCAAAAATCAACTCCTGACACCCTCCTACACAAAATGCAGAAACAGGAAATATAATTGACAAATACATAACTGCATTCCACAACAGACCTTGAGGCTTTTTCTTCCACAAATAGGAATGGAGGAAGCAGATTGTGATCATGCTTATGAGACCTACACTGAGCTACGATCACCTTGTAGGAGCTGGGTACCTCCTAAAAGCTTGAGGCTAACAAGGCCACAAGGATGCACACTCCAGGCTGTAACAGTGCAGGACATACATGGAGAATTCTCTGTGGAAGGGGAACACAAAGCTGAGAATTTGCTCCATGGAGAGGTAACAGTAGGCTCAGCAAATGAAGAACTGGAATGTTAGAATAAATTTGTAAGGGACTTTTAAATATAACCTTAGAGATCTAAAGAAAAGAATCCCATAACCAAAACCACAATAGGAAATTATATTAAAAAGAATAGAGCTGTAAAAAAAAAAAAAATTCAAAGCTCTTCAAATAAAAAAATCTATTACTAAAGGGTTAAACTCAACATATAAGTTGAATGGCAGACTGGACTCAAGTAGCAGATGGCAGACTGGACCCCACGCTAGAATGTAACAGAGAAAGGAAATTTTTTTTTAAAAAATGTTTGGACCTGGAGAACAAATCAGAACTTGCCAACTCCATCTAATAAATAACACAATTATTTAAAAAAAAAAAATAGAAAGCGTGAAAAAGAGAAGAAATAGTTGTTATCAATATTTTAGGTCATGTCTCTTCAGATTAAGTTAATAAAAATACCAAGTGAATAAATAAAAGTGGGTCATAACCACAATGAAATACCACTTCATACCCGCTCAGAGGGTTGAAACCAAAAAGTCAAGAAATAACAAGTCTTAGCAAAGATGTGGAGATATTGGAAGCCAAGTTCAAATAGTGTAAGGGCTCTGGAACATAATTCTGAAAGTTAAACATAAAGTAAGTATATGTGAACCAGCAGTTCCATCCCCAGGACATATGAAGTGAAAATGTGTTTCCACCAAAACTTGAATGTGAAAGTTCATGCAGCATTACTCATAATAGCCAAGAAGGAAAAATAATGTTCATCAGTGGATAAATGGATTCATGTAAATTATATAGTATTCCCCCATCAAAAGAAGTCCTGATCCGTGGTATGACATAGATGGATCTTGAAAACATGATGCAAAGTGAAGAAAGTTAGTCACAAAAAGTTGATCCGAGTTAGATGAAATGTCCAAACTGACCCCTATGCTAGAGTAGGTTAGTGGTCACCAGGGACTGGCAGACAGACAAAATGGGCAGCTACTATTAATGGATACGGGGTTTCTTCTGGGTGATGATGAAAATGCCCCAGACTTAGAAAGTAATGATGTTTGCATAACTTTGTGACTGCACTTACAACTGCTGAATTGTCCACTGTAAAAGGGTGAATTTTGTATTATGTGAATTACCTCATTTAAACTGTTGTTTTGGTTTTTTTTTCCAAGTGAGTTCTCAACAGAGCTGTGCCTTGTTACAGTCATATAGGGTCCTGTGAAAATAATTCCTCTGATTCCATCCTTTTGGTTTGAGTGTTAAAGTACTGTTCTCCTTTTGTCCCAAAACTTCTTTGGGTGTTCATACAAAAAAGCACAAAAATAGCTTTTTGCGGTATTTTCTTTACATCCTAGTTTCTTGGTTTCTAAGGGAGCTGGACTATACGCTCAGAAAGGCAGGCATGATGAGTTCCTTAGATGGGCTCCATCAAAGCTTGAACCTGTTCCCTGGAGTTCTTTCTTACCCAGGAGGTCCCAGGTCCTTTCCACAAACAGCCTGTTGGCTGCACAACAGCCCAGGCCCCAAGCCTGTAACACTCGCAGCTTCAGGAGCTATCATGCTCTCCATTTGCAGATGAGAAAACCCGAACTCACAGAGATTGTGACGAGAGAAACAAGACTGACACTGATTTTATCCTCACAAACTTGCTAAGCCCCTTTAATCTGATTTTTCAAGTGCTTTTAGCCCATTGACTAAATTTGCCACAGGCCTTTCTGTTCAATAATGACTACCATTAAGCTAAAACATATTTGACAATAGTAAGGCTGAGCTTCAACTCGTTTTTTTAAGATAGCCCAAAGAGTAAGTAAAACAAAAGGTGGTGACTGAAGGAGTGCCAGAGGAAGACCCACAGCCATCTGATCCATCTTTCCTCGCTAATCCCCCTTGGTCTGTAGCTGGACAAACACCAGCCAGCACCCACCACATGGCTGAAACCTCATCAAGTAAAAATGACTTCTTTCCTGTGTGGTGGTGTTCATCATCCTTCTTCCCTTGATAAATGGGTTGTTTAGATTCTCAGGTTTCCTTCTTTGCGAAACTCAGATACAGTAACAACTTACCACAGAATTTCAGTGGAGCTGCTTCTGAGCCCTGTAGAGCCTCACCAGCTTGGCAGAATGTGTATTTTTTATTTTGTTTGGTTCTTGGTTTTTCTCTTAATTGTGAATGGCAGAGTCCAGGGCTCAAAATGAAGTGTGACTGTGGGTGGCCTACTGGTTTAACAAGGGTTGTAAATACTGTCAGGTCATAACCAGTACGATCCTGAGGTTTGGTCCTACCTAGTATGTAAAAGAATACAAAACAGTTGTAAAGTTCCAGAATAACTGAAGACACTGTATCTCCTCCAAAATTTCACTTCATCTCCCTATAGGCACCTGGAGATGTGACAGAAGACACACTTAATCCCTGGACCTCAATGACATAGGGTCCTTTACTTTGCTAACCTTAAAAGTATAATATCCTTAAAGAAAGCAAAATGAGCTTGCAAAAGTAGTTCTCAGGTTCTAACTGTTCCTGATGCCCAGGCCTCAGATCAGTTAAGTCAGACCTGAGGATGGGGAGGTAGGGCCCAGGTCGCACTAGTTTTTAAAACTTCCCCGGTGTGATTCCAGTGTGCAGCCAAAACTATGAAACAGAGCTTGGGACAAATTTACATCTTACTCAGAACTTACTTTCTAACATCTATATCTGTGGCTCTAACAGTTATTAAAAGCGTAGATGCTTAAAGCACATGGAAATGTACTGCATATGGTAAATGGCACATAGGCAGAGAATTGCAATTTTGCGGTGTTAATGACATAACCGAAAGCATACCTTGAACTGAATTCAGATTATCCTTATTGAATTGCACAGAAGATGGTTTCCATTGTCAAAACATAGAGTCAAAGTGGTATTTGTACAAATGATTCACCTCTAAATTTCAGATGACCAGTGTCAATTTTAAGATATGGGATCTTTCATAACATCGCTCTGATAGTATTTTTATGACATTCCTGAGTTCACAGAATAAAGTTACCTCTCAGGATGCATAGATCATGTCTGAATCCCAAAGCCAAGTGTCCAGAGGCCCAGCCCATTACTAAATAGGAGCAAGACTTGCAGATAATAAAGGCCTCTAAAACTCAGCTGCCCTTGACTCGCCTGGCATTATTTTTGTTTTTTTCCTAGCAAAGCTGCTTTATTCAATTCTAATAGACTCCTCTTCCCTTAACATTAACTGTTCTGTTCCCCCACATTTCCTCAAGCTCTTCCTCCTTCTTTGAATGTCTTTTAAATCCCCTTCACTTGTCCATGATCCCTACCCACATCTGTGATCTATCCATCAGAACTCCAGGGCTTGATATTTTACTTTGCCTAAGAAGCTCTTTTTCTTTGGTTTTCAGCTTGTCTCTGGTCTTCATCCTTTTAGACTTTGTTCGTAGACCTCTTCCATTTCAGTTAGTCAGTCAACCCTTGAAGAAAAATTTTGACTCATTTCTTCTCTCATTCTCAATATCTAATCCTTCTACAAGTCTTACAGGCTCTACCTCAAAAGCCATCCAGAATCTCACCAGGCTCCCGCCACAATTCCAAGTAATCATTTGTTCTCACATAGGTTTTTGTAATAATCACTCAGTAAGTTTCCCTGCTCTATTCTTGCCTTTCCAGACTGGCTTCCACACAGCAGCCAGAATGATCCTTATAGGTTACAAGTCCAGGCATGTTGTTACCCTATTCAAAATCCTCCACTGGTTTCCATCACCCTTAGAATGAAATCCAAAGCCCACCAAATTCTGCCAAGAACCAATGGCAATTCAAACATTCTCCATAGAACTTTACTATTCAAATTAATAGTTAACATTTAGCAAGTGTTTAAAGCAGGCACTGTTCAAAGCCTTTTTTCATATACTATATGTTAGGAAACTGAGGTTAGGAGGCTTTCACAAAACACATATCCCAGTGGTGAGCTGGGACTGAAACCCAGTCCACCCACTCAGCTGTTGCCCCACCTGCCTCTAGACATAGGAGACACTAAAATGTGCTGCAACACCACTGTCTGACCCTCATTTTAAATTCAAATATTGTAGTAAGGGCTCAGCACTCTGTTTTCTTATGTTTGCAAATGTATCAAGATGTAACTTGAACTGCAGGAAGAAAGGTTTTGAGGAAGGAAAAAGAAAAAAGGCTGAAACCTGAATTAATTAGGGAAGCTCAACTCCTTCAACCAGCAATGCCCCAGAGCCCTGCTAGAAGCCAAGAAATTTGCTTTAAAATATGACCTACTCCAGCTGAAGATGACGTCAAATATATGGTAATATACCACCCAACAGGAAAAACCACAGTTTGCTTGTATAAAGGATGTTTTAGGTTGGCTTGCTTAGCTCAGAGCTGTGCCACAGGCAGTGACTGCAAGTTTCTGGGCAAGGGTTTAAAAGTTACCTTGAGGAAAGGAATTGCAGTAACCCATCCCAGAGGCTTCATGCCTTTAGAAGTATGACCCTTGTTCCTTCACTTTCAGGCAGGCTACCCACTTTAATTACTGCCACACTGAGTTCCAGTGTCCACCATATGCCCTACCTCATGAGGGGGAGAGTCTCAGTTTGTTGGGTGGTGGAAAGAGCTTGGAATTTAACTAGAATTCCCTCAGAAAGAGTAAAATGTCATCCAGTTATATAAAAACAAACAAAAAAAATAGCAAGACAAAAGGGTTTTCAGATATCTAGGTGGTAGTATAACTCCAGAGTAAAGAATACACTGGCAAGACAGTGGTTGTTTGAAACAGTCAGATATTTAAGCAGTTCACCCTGTCCCGCAGCCATCTTTTCTGAGTGCTACTTAAGCCCGGGTGGCCTAACTGCAACCCGTAAGTAACTGGGGGAAAGAGTACTGGAGGCTTAACCTGTACCTTACTTGACTCTATTATAAAGCTGTTATCTGAAGCAATTGAGAACATGGGAGGAAAAGGTCTATGACATACCAGGAAGTGCGGTGCCCCATGTTTTTGGTGAAGGGGAATGAGAGGGCATTGAATTTCATTGATTGGGTCTCCATGGCAGGCTAACTGCCCCCCAGGAAGGCCTGGTATTCCTGTCCTCTGCGTGAACCTGCCTGAAAGGGATACAGGAGTTATTGGGTAATCAGGACTTGTCAGCACCTCGGTTATGCAGGATGGTTCAATCCGATAATGTGAATGGAACCTGTAATAGTGCTGATGAAAAGCACTCCAGTTTCAAAAGGGCCTTGAATGATTTTTTGTTCATTTTCTGTTTACATGTAATGTGTTATTGATGTCATTACCTTATAATACAGCGGCTTGTTTCATAGAAAAACCAGGAATTATTCATTCTTAAAAAAAAAAAAGACTAAGAAGAAGAAAGGAGGGAAGAAAGAAACCCTGTTACATGAGGAAAATTGCATTCGAATGCGGCAACTGAAACATATTGATTTTCTGGCACCAGACTTTTTAGATTAAAAATGCCAATACTAAATCCTTTCATGACCTATAGTTCATATGAAGTTCGCATGTCATTTACTATTATTCTGGGGGAAAAAAAAGCTGAATCTTTAATGAAAACATAGTTGGAAAAATGTCTTCTGTTTGTACAATTTGCATACCATTATAATAATGTGTGATTATGGGCTGAACATGCTGATAGAAGAGTGGATTGAGCATCTTTCTTATTTCAGATCAAAAGCCATTTGTCTATTTTAATTGTCTGCTTGTCTTGACATCATCCTTGGTGGGAGTCATGTATGTATGCACTTGCACTATTTGGCCTGTTAAGATACCCAAGCTAAGACATGTTCCTTCACATCATACTAGAGTCAGACACCCATGTTGGGTCTTACAGTAGCCCAAGAAACATCGATAGCACCACTTCGTTATTCTTCCAAGTTAGTTAAGAACTGTAATTCAGCCACAGAAGTTCCCGGTATTCCTGATTTTATTACATAGTGCTGATCTCAAAAGTCCCTCGGCCAACACATGAAGCCACAGTGGCATCTCTGGTTGCAGTTTGTTTTTCTGACGACTTGCCATGAGCCAGGTTTAAAAGTCAAACAAAAATATCTTTTCTAAAAGCCCATTTTCTTTTGCTATATTCTTTTGTATTTTCAAGCCATTATCACAAATATTTGTGCCTTCTACATAGTTCTCTGTACCTCTTGCTAAGCCAAGAACCTATTTGGTTTCCTTGTCTCTGGACGGAGATGAGTAGATACTCTAAATTTTGGCTTCAGTGTCTTCATAACCAGAGGGATGATGAGGTACTCAGTGTAGATTTCTTGGATAAGCAGCTTCTCTAACTAGTTTCCTCCTCAGCATCCACAGCAGGGGTTTGCAAACTGTGATTCACAAACCAAATCCGACCAGACACCTGCTTTTGTAAATAGAATTTTACTGGAACACAACCACCTCCGTTTGTTTACATACTGTGTGTGTGGCTGTTTTTGCACTACAACAGCATATCTGAATAGTTGCCACAGAGATCATATGGCCAGCAAGGCCTAAAATATTTACTATCTGGCCCTTCAGAGTAAGTTTGCCAGTTGCTGGCCCAGAGTTTTGTGTTTCTCTAAAGCCTTCTCCTACATTATGGTGCCCAAGAGTAGATACAGCTGCTTTTCAGAGCTGTACCACAAGCAGTGAGGAAAAAAGTAGGTTAAATCATTCATTCAGACTGATGGACTTTTGAGTAAGATGGAATCTCAGAAATCACCTATTCCCAATTGACTAATATTTGATTACCCTCATTAATTTCCAGTACTGGGAAAACTATTAAATCTCTAAATATGCTATTCTCTGTTTCAACAGTTTGCTAAAATATCTTCCTTGTATCAAGTAAAAATGTCTCCTTGCAAATTCTTACCATTGTTTATATCTCTCTGTTTTGTAGACATACAAAAGATGAATCTTTATCAACACAACAATCATTCATATATTGAAAACTGCTGTTATTTGCCACCTGAGTGTTTTTTCCTTCTAGTTAGATATTCCAGTTGACTTTTCTTGTTCCTTGTATGGTATTGAGTCCTTTACCAATCCTGTCATATTCCTCTTGGTGAATTAATTCATCATCTGGGACTAATGCAACATTCTAGATGTGGATCTACCAGTGTGGAATTAGAATCATCATCTCCATCATTCTGGAAGCTATATTTCTGTTATTATAAACTAAAATTTGATTTGACTTTGAGGGGATCACATCTGACTGTTGATCCAGATTGTGCATGAATTCAGCTGTCTTTGTCAATTCAGGCTGCTATAACAAAATGCCGTAGACAGAGTGACTGAACAGACACTTTTGTCACACAGTTCTAGAATGGCAGTTATAAGATCTTGGTCCTGGTAAGATCCTGTTTCCTGGTTTGCTGTCAGCTGCCTTCTTACCATGTCCCTGCATGACCTTTCCTTGGTGTGTCCTCATAAAGACAGCATGCTCTCTGACTTCCTGGTCTTATAAGGACACTAATCCCATCATGAGGGTCACACCCTCATGAGCTCATCTAAATCTAATTACCTCCCTAAGGGGCCCCCTCCAACTCTGTCATGTTGGGGATTAGGACTTCAATATTAATTGGGAGTGATGGGGGACATAAACATTCAATGCATAACATCGACTGAAACCCCTTTGTTGATATATAGGAAATTATCTTGTTGATTTTCCCACCTTTGTTTCTTTCTACCCCCCCCCCCAGTCCTATCTGCCTGAGTTGTGTCCCTATTTTTAGAATGGAGCCTGATTGGAACATCTGAAAATTACTTCTTAACTAGGAAGGAATAAGGCAATTATCTCAAATTTTTTCTTCCTCCATCCATCCATGTGAAGTGTGGCTTCTTCCAGACCATTTACTCTTCTCTAACCTACTTTACCTACTTCAGATAGGAGGAAACAGGCTAAAAGCAAAGATACTTGGTATTTCTGATATCCTTTTGGCAGCATCGTTGGGTGGTAGGTGCGGCATATGGTGAAATCTGGCAATGAATTGTGAATAGAAATGCTGTATGTCACTTTTAGGCCCAAACATTCAGCTGCTAGATCAAAACCCTCCAGAGCTTGCTAGCTCGCTCTCTGGCATAGTGGCTGGCCACATAGAAGATAGTGGCTATTATCTGTCTGGATCTCAATAAATATGACCTGGAGCAGAGTCCCCTGTTAAGTTAGGGTGGACATGGAGCCTGCGTGAGAAATAATCCTTTGTGTAAGTGACCAAGACTTGGTGGTTGTTGGTTTTTGCTTTAAGACCTCATCTGTTTTCTGGCACATTCAGTTCCTAGAGAGAGCCTGCTTCCTAGTAAGTGGTTAATAGTGGTTAATGACTAGTACATTATCTAGATACTCATTCAACATGTAATAGACGACATCTGTGTAGTACCTACTATGTGAAAAGCACTTAGACTATCTCAGTAAACAAAAATCTATCCTTATGAAAATAGAAAGTGTTGACATTTAATATAGACTGCATTAGACCCAGACTCCTGCAAACACAAAGTAGAAGACAGAATGCAATATGCACAGGCTGAGCGTGTCCAGATGCGTGATTATCAGTGAACACATTAGAGAGAATCAAGCCTGGGTGAAGAAGTGCCAGGGTTTAAGTGCTAGCTTTGTCACTTGCCTACTATATGACTTTGGGCTCACGATTTTACCCATCTGGACCATTATTTCCCTTTACCCATCCCATCCATGCTTAAATTCACTCTACCATTCATGCCTGTGATTGTCCTGCCTGAGCTTACTGCTTTCGGAAAGAGAATGCTCACCATTTCTGAGGTGCTATTACATTTCTGAGCACCTGTGTCTGCGTGAACACTTTTCTTCCGAAACTCTCAATCCCCAGAAGCCTAGAAATGCAGCCAATTTACACTTTGTGATAGAACCCCCAAGATCAGATTCCACATGAAAATCAATTTTATAATTGAGTTCCAATTGTTGTGCCAAGCACTGTGTAGGACTAGACACTTTGGAGTTTATAAAATCATACACAATGACGCTGAACTTACCGTCCCTCTGGATACATCAGACTGGCACGTCAGAACCAGCACACAACATGTGGTGCTCAATAGTCAGTCAGGGTCAGAGGAAAGGGAGGTCTATGGAGATGAAGGTAATCAAGGAAGGCTTCAGGGAGTCAGTGGACTTGTGCCCCACTGGATCACCTCAGGTGTAAGCATATCAGACAGGGTGAACAATCAAAGGAAAGGAAAGTGAGAGCGAATGTGATATGTTGTGAAAATAGAACCTCATCCAGCAAGAACATAGAATAGATTCTGACCAGCCCTGTGCGGACAATTAGAAGAGTCCAATGATAGGAATTCTGAAAGGTAGAATGCCAGCCAGCCTTGCTATCTAGGTCTATAGTCAAAGATACCTCCATTCCCTTTTGATTTTTTTAACCTTGGCAGTTGTTTCAGAGGTTTACCAATTTAGGCCTTTACCTTTTGTCCTGAATCTTCAGTTTATAGTTTTTGTTTAACAATAGCCTCGCTATGAAATATATAGCTGTATCTCCCTGGACACTCCTTGTGTAGGTGGCAAGTAGCTCAGGGTCACTACATGTGCATCATCTGAGGGCTTTGGCAGGAAAGCAGGCTGGGGCTTTATTAGAGGGAGTACGGAAGGAAATACTGTTGCAGTTGGATTCCATGCTTCCTGTAAGAGATGAGTTTGTTCTGCCTTCAGTGAGAATGGCTTTCCCCAAGTGCATGCAATAGGTAGACAGTTCAGGATCACACCACAACCTCTCAAAAAAAGCAAGGAATGCCAGTGGGGAAGATGGATGCACACAGTTCCACTGTCCCTGCTCTGCCTTTCTTTTGACTCCCGAGTATTCCATCTCCTCAGTCCAGTTAGTTCCAAGCCTCCAAATAAAGCTTTAAGTGAAATAAAAATTAATTAATACTATACTTAGTTTAAAAAATGGGGGGAGGGAAGGACAAAAAGATAAGTGTAAAAATAAATGCTGAATTCAATATGTGAATTAGTTAGGGCCAGTGAGCTGTTTCCTGCAGTGTAAAGGGAAGTGGCTAATGAACTTGTTGAATCCAATGCAATCATTTTTGAAATGCCAGGGAGGGTGGGGGTAGGATCCAGACGGAAGAAAAATTAACATGTTATTTTCTATAAATGGCAAGAGGGAATTTCGGCTAATTACCTTTTGGAAAATTAAGGTCATCATTAAAAATAATGAACTGACTTTTCTGTAGATTGTGATAGTTTTCAAAATACGTTCAGATCTCTTATTTGCTTCCCACAATAACCCTGGGAGGTAGGTAGAGTGGATATTTTGTTTCAAATATTCATTTTTCAGATGAGAAATTAAGATGGTGAGAAGTTAAAAAGACTTACTCAAAATTATATAGCTAATCAGCTGTTAAGTCAGTACCAAAATTGCATCCTCCTAGCTCCTGTTTGATCAAGTGTAATGTAAAAGTAAAGCCTGGGAGTTAACAATGGGTTTATGAAATGCAACCCATTTTAGAGAGCAGGTGAGACAAGATAATGTCATGAGCAAGGGCTAACTCTGGAGCGGAAATTACAAATAGAAGCCTGAAGTTATCATCTCGTAGCAGATGATCTTGTACAATTATGGTCCAAACAGTACTTACAAATTTCTTTTCAATTAATGACATTTAAAAATCAGGACACTCACAATAAAATCTAGACTTCTGGCCTTTTAAGATCAGCACATCTGTCCCACTTGCCAGTGTTCCCACATGAGCACAGCCAGCAGGAGCAGCTATCCATCTCAGGCAGATATGAAGTTTCTCATTGGTCAGTCCCCCTCATCCCATGTTGTCCAGTCTTGGAGTCCAAATATCAAATGATATTTTTTATAACACCTGTGCTATTATTTTTCTTCTACCCATCGACATCACTCATTGGGTCCTACAGATGTTGAATTTGTGTGCCCAGGTCTAGAGGCAGCAACCTCCCAGTTCTCAATTTATGTGAACATGAGTAGTTTACTTTCATTCTTAAAATTTCCATTTCTTTTCCTTTTTTTCCTTTTACAAATTTATTTATTTATGCATACAAGCTGGGATACAGACCAGAGGCGTGGGGCAGCGAAAGGCTTCACCAGAGACAGAGTGGGGAGCAGAACAGGCAGATAGACGGAAACACACTGCTGAGGGGAGCAGTGGGTGAGGAAGGAGAGGTCTGCCACGCCATGTGGGAATATCCCTAGTTGGGCATAAAACTCGCTTCGCTGCTGCCGACAGCTCCACAGTGCAGGGCCTAACCACTGAGCCACCGGGAAGGCCAAATTTCCATTTTCTTTTTCCACTCTACGAAGTAGAGATGATAACAGTGGCACTCTAGTGAATATTTGGGATTTGGGGTGGGGGGGATTTTTTTTTAATAGTATTTATTTCCAGTTTTTTACTTGTATAATATTTCATTTTTCCCTCTTTTATGGATTTTCTTGGTTGTTTCTTCTAAGGTTTGCAGTACATTTCTGTAATTCCTCAAGGTATATATGGAAATGAATATTATATTCCTTGACATGCATCATAACTATAACAATAGTAAATTCTCCATTTTTTGCAAGTTCCCACCTTATGGGGTAAGGAGGCCCATGTGTTTTCTGCTCTTGTGTCTTGGACAAAAGTGAGTGACCCTGACTCTTCCAATAAGTGGCAATGAAACAGACTTAGATTTGACATCTAGCAACCAAAAAGAAAATGCATGTGCATGGTTCATCTTTCAACAGCTACATTGTGTTTCTGGAGACATCCATGGTAGCTGTGTCATGCCATTCAAAATCCATTATCAGTATGTAGGCAGTGTGAGCTCTGACACATGTATCCAATATAGAAAGTTTCTGGCCTTAGCCCATTCCCAGGTAGTTTGACAGTCGTTATCTCTGGTTGTATAACTTCTAAGCATGGCTCTCTGGGCTTCCCAAAGAAATTGTGATTTCCTTAAGGACCACTAGTGTTTGTCTCTGACCCTTGGCTCTCAGGTCGATTCCCTCTCCTGCCCTTATTCTACCCTGTGATGTACAAGGCAATAACTATAAAACACATTTCCCAACCTCCTGTGTCAGCATGTTTATAGGACCTGAAGTTTACGTGATTTGGGGCCCTCTTTAATAACAAACATTCAGAATGATAAATACAAATTTATGTGCAAAGTGGATATTTTTTTTTAAGATTTATTTTTTATTTATACATACAAGCTGGGGTACAGGCCAGAGGCATGGGGTGTCGAGAGGGTTCACCAGAGACAGAGCGGGTAGGAGAACAGGGAGATCAGAAATACACTGCTGAGGGGAGCAGCGGGCAAGGCAGGAGAGGTCTGCCGCACCATGTGGGATTCTCCCTGGCCAGGCGTCGAACTCGTGTTCCTGCTGCCGACAGCTCCACAGCGCAGCGCTTAACGGCTGCGCCACCAGGGAAGGCCCTGGATATTTATTTTTAATGAGAAAAAAAAACAACAAATTACAAACCTTAAAAATTTACTTAGAATGAGAAAAAGATCTAGAACAGATAAAAACTAAAAACATAAGATCATCTTATTTTTAACTTTTGAGAAAAGTCATACTTTTTTCTTAAAAGTTTTGACTTTATAACTCTGTCTCTTCCTATGACAATAACGTTCTATAAAAAATCGCAGAAATATAATTCAGTCTTTCCCCAGCATTCCTAGTGGCTTTCAATTTTTGAGGTTGACAGACTAGTAAAGATTCCATTGTCAAGTCAATTTTGTTATGTACATTTTTAGGGGCTTATCATTTATGAGCATCTCTCAAGTTGCTTTCAAAGAAATGGTGTAAGGTTTTAAGGAAGTTTATGTTGCAACCAACTGGTTTTTTCATCAGTGTCCATGTGCAGTGAGTGCCATGTGAAATGGCAAAGTGGACAGTTGTTTTTTGCTATAGGTCATTCAGACACCAGGAAAAACTATGTGAATGTCTAATGGAACATTTAAAATTCATGCAAGATATGGAGCAATTCTTAGGGGTGTGGAACAGTCTGTAGGATGTCCACTGTCTCCAGCCTCTATATACCACCTGGCACTAGCAACCCTCCGTACCCATGACCACCACAGTCACACTTAATGCTCTACAGAAATACATACAAACTATGTATGTGTGTCCCTCTGACACCAGCTAAATCAGTTTCACCTAGTAAGCCCCTAAATATACCCCTGGCCATTCTAATACCACCTAACACCTAAGTGGAAGTGTGATGGAGTAGCTGTCAGAGACAGAGTCATAGCCATGAGTTAACATAGGGTAATTTTCAAATAACATCCATATGGTCATGTGCACAAATTACTAAGACCCTCCTGGGACCTTGTAAGAGGTGCACATGTGAGAGGTCCTTAAATCTGAACCTCACTTATTTCATTCTCAAGCCTCTCTTCTCAGCCTAGTTTGACCAAAAGAAGAAACAGCAAGCCCAGAATGGGAGGACTCCAGCCATTGTTAGAACTATCTCTTCCTTTTATCCCTCCAGTCCTAGAGTAGGTAGTGGCTTCCTGCCTATGTTAATTCCTATCACTACTCCATTCTCTTTAAATTCTTCCAAAACATTTGTGACTAGTTGCTGTAAATTTGTTCTAATAGGTCACTTAGAATGTGATCTCTACCCTTTATTGCTTAAAAGAATATGCTCAGAAATATTTGTATGTTACTGAATTTGGCCTAAAGATTTTATATAAATAGATGCCTACTGTATTCAGTAAACTTTTTATAGAGCCATAATTTCCTTACACCATCTTACATTTACATGATTTCTCTACTTATTGAGAAATAGGAAGTGTCATTTTTCTCCATAATTAATAGACACATAAAAAGTGATTTTATTGAAAAAAACTTAATTGTGGGTAAGTATAATATGGAACCCCCTAAAAGTACAAGATATGATACATGCAGTAAAGTTATTAAAAATAAGTCAGAGTGGTGTCTGTAAATACTTTAAGGCAGGGTTCTAGTAGGATTAGAACTAGAAACAGAAAATGAAATCTTACTTCATTTGGAAAAGTATGCCCAGGGGAAATAATATATAGTTCAGATACATCAGTAAAAAGGAAAAACCAGGATGGCAGTAATGCTGATAGAGGATTAAAAGAATAATGACAACAAAGTTGATATTGGCACTGTAATCAGATGATAAGAATTTAAGAGCACAAACTAGACTTCCAATTGATGAGAGGACAGCAAATTTGATATTAATAGTTGACTATAAAAAGAAAAGAAAAGCAGTATGAATGACAATGAGATTTTGTACTTCTCTATTTTGTTGGATTTTCAAAAATGGGACAGATTATTGCAAGGAAGAGTGAAAGTTATTCAAATCCTGGAATTTGAGAAGGTATTCTAAAGGGAATTGAGAAGGGATCCTAATAATTTTCTGGAAATCCCCTCACTGTACAGTTGAAGAAATGAGAACCAGGAAGAATAGATAGTTCACATTAGGTCATTTTAGCCAAGCAAGGTCCTCTCTTACCCATAGAATTCTATTTACGTATGCACTTACAACTCTATAAATGTTGACTTAGGGAAAACTCATAACTAACCCTAAGTATTTGATGGTTATAAATAATTTAAAAGAACAAAACATGTTTATATAGAAAAAAAATAATGCAATAATTAAAAGTCTCGTGTTACAAGGGTAGCTCTGCCTTGTTCTTCATTGTATCCTTAGTACCTTGTTTCTGACACAGAAAAGGCATTAAATGGATGTTGGGTATTCATTAACTGGAACATTGGTTGATAAGCAGATGATTAGATGGTTGGATGAGTAGAAAGAAGGAAGAAAGGAAAGAAGCAAAGGTGTCTGGGTGAATGGATATATGAGTGACCTTCAGGGGGGAATTGAATATTTTCTCTGATTTCCTGAGGAAGAATTGATCTTGGCAAAGTTGGTCCATGCAATCTTAGAACATAGCAAAAAGCATTTTTTAATAATCCTGAACAGCAAGAATTTCCTATAAGTCTTGAAGACTGCCAAGAAAGTTACCCAAGAATGTCAATAACATAGATAATAATAATTTGCCTAAAATTACAAATCACCATTGTGACTAAGTAGAGGAATACCAAATTATAGAGCATAATTGAATGGGCTAATAAACTGTTGTCTTAAACAGATCATTGGGGAAAACTCCTTGTATTAATTGATGAGAAAGTGTAATTATGATCTCAGCTGTAAGTAAAAGAATGCCTCATTCTCCTGGCACTTCTTTTACAATATTAATTAGATAAACAAACCTTTTCTTCACACTACCCAATGTCTGTTTTTACACAAATTTGGAGTTAGTTTGAACTGATGACATCTTCTAGGACACCACTGTTATTAGAAATAGGCATCTTGTTAAATGGTCTACTAGAAATCTGGTTAACTAGATGGGATACATAGAAAGTTTCCCTGAACATGCCTTCCTCCAGCAAAGCTTGTCTCACTGATTAATTGTACAATTACTGATCTTAAATGTTTTTAAATAATAAACAGAAAATAAGAGGAAAGTGTCCTTTCTTCCCTCATCCTCCCCCTCTGTGTAGCTGAGTTCAGTCACCATCAGCACACCATTCCATTCAGAGTTCACAGCCGTCATGATAGCTAGTGCAGTTTTAGGTTAAGCATATTTTATCCATAAATTGCTATATTTGGTTCTCAAGTTATTATTGCAGTTCCTTGGGGTACATTTAAATCCACCTTATTGTAATAGATTATGGAATATAGTGGCTAATGTGTCTAATGTAAAATAAATGACTATAATGATTTATGATGCGACACTTCAATTTTATTGAACATAAGGATCATTGTACTAAAATGGATGGTGTATTGCTGGTTTAGCATAAAATACTGAATAACATATTCAAGAAAATGAATGGCTCGGCCAGTTCATAATATTCTGCCCCTTCAGCTGAGAGGTCTTTAATAAGCAAGAGTGTCATTACACTTGAAAATGTATGTGTAGGTAATCCATTATCTAGAAAAATGACAGGGATCTGCTCAGGTTCTTATTAGAGAAGGGGCTCTTTTGGAGAAAATACAGAGATCTTTGGGCTTTCTAAAAGGATGCTTTCCACCCAATCATGTGACAACTCTAACAGTGCTTAGCAGAATTGTTAGTGGACCCCACATTTAAAAACTATCACCTTGGAGCTCTCCCATGACCCTCAAGACAAAGGAGAAATTTCAGAAAGTTTTCGGTTTTTCCGGCATTGTCCTCAGGCAATATCTTTAATGTCCTTTTTCTCTCTGTGCCCATTCACCAGCCTTTTATTTTAACTCTTGCAGTACCCAGCTGTATACTAACTCATGCTATGTCTTTCCCCTGAGCTCTGTTTGTGTTTGCTTTATTGAATAATAATGTAGATTAAAGGCCTGATTTAGCTGTTTATTCCTATTAATTACAGTAATAAAGATGGTTTTCAGGGATCTGTTGGGCCAATTTATTTGTGTTCTCAGGTCTATGAAATGAAAGGAAATTCTTTTATGACAGTAACAGGTATAAATTAACAGCAAATTTCTTTCTGTCTTCTAAAAAGTGGAGGGACATAAGGAACTAAGAAATTGACGTAAATGTTGCCTGGCCTTCTTCTCCTGGTGATCCTGTTTGCTGCCATCACAGACCATGATCCTTGCAGTGTATAGTCTGGTGACACAAGAATTCCCACCTAATAACTAAATCCTCATGGGTTAATAGCATCATCCCATCCCTAGGAAGAATAGTTAGTCTTTTTCCTGTGGAGTAGTCATTGCTGATTCCAGGAGTGAGGAAACCTGAGTATTTTGACCCCAATTATTGTGTTATGAGTAGGACTGTCATGGACTGCATTATCTTATTCCCCCTCAACATGTTCTGATTTTGTGCCCACATTCCACCCCTCAGCCCAGTCATGTTCCATCCAAAACTGAGAACAGATCAAGTATCACACAGGCCCATGATTGGGGGTCTTTTCCTTACAGATCTAAGCACTCAGTTCAGCATGATTCCATGAGACATGACAGCCTTGATTTCATTCTCCTCAACTACCTCAAAAAGGCATGGTTCACAATGAGAAAGAAATCTAACAAAGAATACTGTTTTTGAATCATGGAGTTTTACATTCCAGAGCAGAAAAAGAATGTTTGCAGTGGATTCTGTATTCTGTGGATTTCAGACATGTGTTTATTCAGGATACACACTCTGGCCATTTTTGTATTATTATTGTTTTTGAAAGGGTGACATAGCCTGGAACTGTTCACTGCAGAATGTAACTAGAGCTATCTTAACATCCTAACTTGATTAGGGACGTCAAACTCTTGTTGAATACCAGTCTGTTTCTGGAACAGAATGGATATTTTCTCTGTAATCAGCAACTAAAAATGAAAGTGATAAGGACCATCTTTTTGCTAACAGGTATGTTACTTTTGGACTTTTTGACACATCGATCATAAAAGACCAAGGCAAGGGGTGCTGAGATACCGCTGGCCCCAAAAGGTCCCCCAACATGTACAAGTTTGCCATCCTCAGTTCCTAAACTTTAGGATTCATTTTCTAAATTCTATTCAGTCAGCAATGATTGTTATCACAAAAAATATTAGCACTTTCTTTTTTTCCTCACACCTCCACTTTTTCCCTTACAATATTAAAGTGAATTAAAATGGCTCATTAACTCTTACCACCAGCCCATAAAACCCTGATTTTTATGCTTTATGCTCACACACCAGCTTCAGTTGGAATCCTTGTCTGATTGTTTTTGGGAATTGTACCCTGCATATTATGACAGAAAAGAAGTTTCACCAAAGCCAAAACACATGATCTACAGTGGACCCATTGAGGGACTTTATTGCTCTGACTCCATTATCAGCTCACAGCTCCCCCACCTAGTGTCCCAACATCTTTTCCCTTCCACCATTTCTTTATACTATGCTATTCCCATATCCTGGAGTCTTAAACTTTTTGTCTATCTTCTAGTACCAAAGTAAAATTTAAAATACTGTCTTCTTCCACTAATGTGAGTCTATGGATAGAATTACTGATGTTAATATGTCTGAAAAAAGTTCTAAAGGTTCCTTTTTCTGAAACCTAGGACTTACAAGCATATTTTTACCAGAGATATTATGTGGTTTCTTTCCCAGTGAATTCATCCGACTGTGACTTCTTTCAATCTTGAAGCATATAGTAAGATCCCAGGTCAAGACACAATGTTCATTACTTAATCCCACTTTTTCACAGAACCAAGGCTTATCCCTGGGAAATTTTGAAGTATTTAAAAGTACTTTTTTCCTCCCTATCTTCTTTTAGATTATAAGCTGTATATATCAAAAAAAAAGGAGCTTTGAGTTTCTCCTTGGAAGCATTGTTTGTCTGAGCATTCCAGTGCCCTATAGAAATCTGACTGAACTAAACAGGGAGACCTTTCAGTCCAGGGCTTGGGAAGCCAGTAACAAGTTAGGTACCCAACCAGGTTGTCAAGTACAATTATCCCTGAGCTAAACAGGACAAATTCCCTATTAGAAGTTATGTGTGACACATTTCAACTTTGAGAACTTGACTAAAATGATTTTGAAATGTAAGAGGGAAGCCACATATGTTTTCTTTGGATAGAACCGTAACGTATTTGCTTCCTACAAGTCAGAAGTAACTGAATTTTTATTGTAAACTTTCTTTACTGTTGACCAACAGTTAAAATAATCTGAAGAATAGACTTACCAGAATCCAAAAGAAGAAACATTTAAAATTTCCACCCACCATTATAGTTCTTGCATATATGCAAACATGCCTTGTTCTTGGGTAGGAGGAATGACAGGGTGTCCATAAAGTTGGAACTTCTCAGAAGGAACTGCAACTTGAATGGAATGCCTTCCAAATTAAATAAGATGTATGGAAATTTGTGGCGGCAGATAGTCCCAGGATGAATGCTAACTTGATGTAATTCTTCTCAGGTTTATCTGGAAAAATTAAAATCATTAAGAGGGAAGAACAGTTTGTAGAAACAGACAAAGAATGGAGGACTTTTCTGTGTCATAAGATGCAATGCAATATAAACAATCACAGTCAAAACAGTACTTTATTTCTGGTGTGGGAATAACAGGTTGAGTTTTACAGCCTTGAGTCTAAATGTGGTTCCAAATACGTTTGGAAAGTCAGGGTGTGAAGTGGCCTTCGAAGTGAATGGTGAAAAGATACAGTGTTTTATAAATGGAGTGTATGGGGTGGGGGGTGGATAAAAACAAGCTTCCTACTTCATTCTTTCTACCAATATCAACTTAAGATAAACTTTAGAAGTATAAATGATAAACTTTAGGGTGGGAAAGGGTGTGGGGAGGTATGTTGATACCACAAAGTTCTAAAAGAAGTCAAGGATATATTTTATTGTAAATAACAAAAGACCTTTCTAGGAGTGACATGAAAATACAATAAGACCTATAAAATAAAATACTGATAAATTTGCTCCCAAATGAAATAATGTTCTCATCAAAAGTCAGAAGACAAATGTTCCATGAATATCAATGAAATCAAGTTAGCTGGTAGTATCTACTATTTAAAAAAAAAAAAAAGACAACAAGCTAGTATATAATACTTACAATACATATTTCAAAGGTCTAGTTTTCTTACTGAGCAAGGATTATCCATATAAAGGTACATATAAATATACATATGATATAAATATAAATCTGCATATACACAAAGACATGCATATATAAAAATGCTTTTATTTTTATACTTTCATCTACTATAATTTTGGAATCTTTCATTAAAAAGAAAAAAAAGCTAAAACCTGCATTGATATTGTGGTTAACTTTGATCCAAAAATATGTCTTTTTGGAGATACTCTTTTAAGAATCAGGTAAAAGCCATGAACTCTGTCCTCTGACAAGTATGCATGTAAGCACAGACATCCAAAACTCTGCCTGAGTTAGGAATCCCCCTTCCTTATGGTTCTTCTACTATGAGTTAGTCACAGCTACCCATTGCTGCACAGCAAACTGCTCCCACAACCATAGTGACTTAAAATGGGAGCCATTCTTTTGCTGAGGCTTTTGTGAGTCAGAGATTTAGGCAATACTCTGCAAGGACAACTTGTCTCAGTTCCAGGTAGGGCTGTCTGCTCATCACTGGAGCAAGAGGATCCAAGCTGGCCTCACATATCTGGGGCCATCATCCTCACTGTCGGCTAGGATTTCTCGGAGCCCCTCCATGTAGCCTCTTTCCAGCAGAGTGTTCTGGCCTTCTCTGCATGGAGGCCTAGGGCAAAACTGGAAGTCATGTTAGCTCCAAAGGTCTGGATAAAGCAGTCACATTGCATTACCTTCACCACATTCTGTTGGTTAAAGCAAGTCACTGGACCAGCCCAGATTCAAAGTGAAATAGCATCACAGAGTGAGGAATGGTATTGTCACATTGCAAAACATTCCTAAGATGGGAGGGGTTACTTTTGTCATTTTTTAAAAATAATCTCCACAGAGTTACTATGAATATGTGTACTTTTAACACACAAATTTGCCCTTTTTTATCCTAGCATTCTTACTCAACAAAACACAGAAACTGTGGTAGTATGATAGTCATCTATTCCATTCAAATACACAGGGTTTTGTTTTGTTTTGGTTTTTGCAACTTACTCAAAATCCCCTCCAATAAAGAATTATGACGGTATATGTAAAGTGGGAAATTAGATGTTGTAACTTTGGCTGATATATTTTATTTCACCCATTTTGATATAGAATATTTGGTTTACAACTTGGGAAGTTCTAGTTTGGAAAAATCTTCGGAAAAGCCATGCTGTGCTAGATAACAAAGAGGCTCACAGTTTTAAACTGGAACTCTAGGCCCGCAGCAAGAGGAATAACTGGAAAAACAAAACTAAACAAAGCATACAGTATGGCCCTAAAATGGATTAATGTGATGATAAGATTATAAAAAGTGAATTTATGGTCCCAAGGGCCAAAAGAACTTCAGTTAAATCTGATCATGTTAACCACAAGTTTATCTCTTTCCTAAAACACTTCAAAGGCACTAGTACCTCACTCATAAATGACAACAAGCAGTCAATAATCACCAAACATAGGAGGAAAGCTCCCAACATAAAACAGCAAAAATAGGGCCTCCCTGGTGGCGCAGTGATTAAGCGCTGTGCTGTGGAGCTGTCGGCAGCGGTGACGCGAATCGATGCCCGGCTGGGGAGATTCCCACATGGCACGGCAGACCTCTCCTGCCTCGCCCACTGCTCCCCTCAGCAGTGTATTTCAGTACATCTGCCTGTTCTGCTCCCCACTCTGTCTCTGGTGAACCTTCTCGCTGCCCCATGCCTCTGGCCTGTACCCCAGCTTAAATAAATAAACCTTAAAAAAAAAACAGCAAAAATAAACAAGCAAAAGAGAAACCTAAAGGGAACAAAGATAACAGAGGAAATGGAAGAAAATCATGAAAATTACTAATTTGTAGTTGCAGATAAATTCAAAGACTGTATATCAATAAAGAGCAGGAAACTAGAAAGCAGAAAGAAGAAAGAGCTCTTAGAAATAAAAACACAAATGCTAAAGTGAAACAAGATGTTAAATGCAAATTTTCCTGTGGTCTCAGTTTTAGCTAAGTCTAAGATCAACAGATTCCAAATCACCTATTTAGTCCACACAAGGGAGTGTGAGATGGCTTTGCATTCCTTATTAGCATTGACCTTAAGCATATATTCAAACAGGGGAGGAGATTTACAGAGGGAAGTCAATAGTGAGAATTTCTTTAGAAGTTACCAGGTGTGCTTCATTCCTCATTTCCCTTAAGGAAAGCAAATCCATTTTAGAGAAACATTTGAATTATTGCTATATATCTGCCCAAAATCCAAGAAGATGTAGTGATTGGTACCTAACTATTCCAACAATAGAACAAGGGGGAGGTTGGCAGTGAGAAGGAACACACTGTATCCCACTAATGGTTGAACAATGCTTCCAGTCTCTGTTATTCCCATGTGAAAACTCTAGAAAGGGGCAGAAATTGAGTCTTCTTGAAGAGACCCCTGGACAAGCAAAGTATTCTCAATTGTCTATTCAGACAATTATCTAATTGAGACTATTTTTAAAACCTGGGTGTATCCCAAGTTTCTCTCCAGGGCAGGAAGAAAATATTCAACATATGTGGTTGACAAACTATGGTATTAAGTAATAATTTCCTGATTTCAGCTTTACAAATCCAGTATTTTTCAACAGACTAGTGACAGTTACGATTTCATCATCCTTTAGCATCTCCTTAGTGATCCATAACTACTGTTTTCAGCCCCTGGAGTCTTTCCTGAATCTCAGAAACAATCCAAAAAGTCACAATTAACAAGCTTTTATAGAAAGGAAAATATTTAATAGATAAGCTAAATGAGTATATCAAACCCTCAAAAGATATCAAATAAACAGAATTAATGTAGAATAAAAATGGGTGGGGGAGGGCAGTTTAGACCAGAAGAGAATATTTAACATTTGATTGCTAATCATTTAAGAAAGAAAGAGAAAATAATGGAAAGGATTTTTTTATAGAAGGAGAGGGGAGTTCCAAGATCTGAAGGACAAGAAGTTCTAGGCCAAAAGGACAGAGAAAATGCTCAGGAAGAGGGGTTTAAAAATCAATAAGAGAAAAGATTCACAGCCAGGAGCACTACTGGGATATTTCAAAACCAACAGGTATAAGAAGAGCCAGAAAACATTTTTAAAAGGTAGGAAGAGTCATGCATAAAATAAGTAGAATCAGAAAACATCAGACATTTGAATAGCTACATTAGAAGAAAAACTTAAAAGCAAGATTCTTATAATTCTGACACAAAAACATTATCCAGCCTAGAATTCTATACCTGCCTAAACTTTTAATCTAGTGTGAGCTTAGAATAAAAACATCTCAGATACACAAGGTCTCAGAATATTTTCCTGATTTAATGCTCTAATTTGGTGTTAGTCAGATGAGGATATTAGCTCCAAAATACAAAGAACCCCTGAAATACAGTATCCAACATGGGACATTAGAAACATAATATCCAGATGATGGCAAAGTAAATTCCCAGGTGACAAGCTCTACTTGTGAATCTAGAGGGAAAGGAGTTTAAATTAAATCAAGAAAATGAAGGACTCTGGGAAGGAGTTCTCTAAGTGGGAGAAAAAGGAATTGATATATTATCTGGTCTACTTGTATACTGGAAAACAATACTAATAATGGAGGCTTTGAAAGAAAATTAAGGCTAGATATATAGAAACCTTAAATTTAAAAGGAGAAGGAATTATATACAACTAATTTGTACAAGAAATGAAAAATCATAGTAAATAATACTCAGTACTTTAAAAACTGAATAGTGTAGAATAAAAATGGGAGGGAGAATTTAGACCAACAGAGAATATTTAACATTTGACTTAATCGATTGATTATTTGACTTAATTGATTGATTTAACATTTGACATTAATCATTTAAGAAAAGAGAAAATAATGGAAATAAATAATAAAAAATATTTATTAAAATTAATAAAAATAATGGAAAGAAATTTTTAGAGGAGATAGCATATAGTAAATATATAGATAATAATAAATATAGTAAATAATACTTAGTACTTTAAAAACTTGATTTAACAAAGACTTTATTCAGTTACAAATACTCCTATCATTTTATTTTAATGGAGAAGGAGAATGACGTATAAGCTAGGTTCTCATGTCATAAAGGATATAAATACGTATATTTTGATATTGATATACTAAAAAACATCAGTATAATAGTTGGCACTCTAGAGACCAGATTGCTAAAGGATTTTTAAGGGAAAGAGGTGAGAGTTCAGGGGTATTGGGTCAGAGGGAGTATAATTGTTGTTTCAGTTACCGTTTTTTAAGATAGGTTTGTATTTCCTTGACAAAGAAAAGGAAAAAAGGAGAATATCTACTGCCATGGCATGATTAAATCCAACCAACACTACTTATTAGTCCCCCCTCTTTTTTTTTTTTCAAATCAATGTGAGTTGTGAAGGATGTGAAGACACAACTGTGTTCCCTGTTGGGGTTACCTAACAGAGAGATTGGAATCATGAAGAATATGTCCTTTACGTTCCAGCCTCTGCCCATGCTGGCTGAGCAACCTGTCTGTGCCACTGCTTCCTCATCTGTAAAAGGGAGTGGAAATAGCACAAACATGTAGGCTTGTTGGGAGGGTTAAGTGAATGGATGTATGTCCAGAGAATGCTGTAATGCCTAGCATGTGCTAACTGCACTATTAGTAGCAGTTATCATGATAATTTAGTTAATACACACAGCGTGAACTGGTAAGTGCAATGTTAGAAGGCTATCCAAAATGCTTGGGAAACAAGTAAAATCCATGGATTTTTAAAAAATAATTCCCTGATAAAAACTGTGAACCAATTGTAAAGATTTTCTGGGGATCTTGCCCCTGGACTAGCAGGCAATAGACGCTATTCTATATGAAGGAATATGCTGCCTGGAGGTAAAGTCAGTCTTTTCACAGCCATCGATGACCAAGGAGCCAGATGAAATAGACTTAACAATGGGTAACTAGCCGTTGCATCTTTGCAGTGCATTCTTTAGACAGAAAAAGACTAGATCCTGCATTTCCTTTCTCTGCTACCAACATATCTTTAGTTTAGGACAACTTAGAACTAGAAGTCCCTCCTGTCAAGAAAAATAAGATCTTAATCTCCATTACTCAGTTTCTACCTATATAAACTAAATTCAAACTTGTATTTACTGGGACACCGATCACAAAGTCAAACCCATAGGTCTGCTTCCCAGAGTTTGAGTCTGCATTTTGATTATCTAATAGAATCCTCATGCTGATTATCTAATAAATGCTTTTTCATTATCATTGAGATTTATTTTCAGTTAATAAAAGAATGGTTAGCTATAGGGCCCTGCTTTCAAGTGGAAAAACTTTGCAAAAGCAATCCCACATTTGACAGACTTCCCAAGCCCCTCATGTTAGCGTGTATTTGCTTGGATTGTCTCCTGTGCTTCGCATGTCAGGCCAGGCTTGACACTTCATTACCTTCTCAAGGCTCCACTGGTTCCACTGGTGCAGTCACCTCTTAAGGTTTCTACCCCAGTGTAACTGCTAACACCATTTACCCCTTCTCCTGGCTGTCAGTGAAAGGCTACTTCCTGAGAGGAGCCCTGCTGGAGATCAGATAATTCAGCCCCATTGCCAGAATCCCATGTGTTAACTTTTTGCAAAGGTAGACACACAAATGCTGAGCTTCTGCCTCTGAAGGCCTATCTGTATGTGCTCTTCTATGTTCTTTTCTTGAACTGCCATCTTGTTACCTACATAACTAGGTAATAGGTGAAAAGAAAACAGAAGAAAGTGTGAATTATCCAAATATAGTACTTCACTGGTATATGTACTAATGTAGCCATAAATAAATTTTCAAAAGTCTAATTGTTAAATTGTTTATTTGGCTATTTAGCCATTAAACAAATATTTTCAAAGTATGTGAAACCTGCTATGATATTAAGAGGAAAATAGGAAATAAGATTCTGTATTCCACATGATCTTATCTATGTAAGAAGAAGGAAAAAAAGACAACTGAAAGGAAATAAACCAAAATGCTAAGGGAGGTCATTCTGGGTTCAAAGATTATGAATAGTTTGTTTCCTTCCTTACTCCTTTTCTTTTTTGTTTGTTTACATTTATTTAGGAAGTCTACTTTGTTATCATAAGAAAAATACATATGGTTTAAAAATAAGCAGCAAAAACCTCAAAATAAAAAATACAAATTTAATTCCACAAATACTTAAGTACCTATGATTTCCTAATATCATTAATGTTGTTTACTAATGTTACTATGAGGTGTGTCATTTTAAACTGCAGTGTGCTTTGGTTTTTAATTTTTATTCATTTAATATTTAGTTTAATGGTATCTTTTTATTACCGTTTTCCTCAGCTTATTTCAATATTCTTGTAGGCAAGACACCGTGTTAGATTTCTCTGGAACAAAAGTCCCTGGCCTAGTTCTTTTCTGATGTTAAAGTGCTTGCAAATACATGTTTATTGAGAGAAAGTGAAGTGCTTTATGGAGGGAGTTCAGCAGTGAGAATCCAAGCTCTGGAGTGTGAGGGTTATGTTGCTTCCCTCTGCCTGCTAACTTCAGATACTTGAAAGAAATTCTCAAAATGACAAACCATTTGGACAAATATGGACACTTCTCTCATTACCCAGAACTCCACTGAACTATTCCTAAGTTTAGTGGCAATTTCCTAAAGGTTAATGTGGCCATGCAATACCAAGAGAATTAGGGTTTTTACAAGAAATGATCCGGAGCAGATTATGTTCAGGATGAGAGGGTATGATGACTGACACTGTGAAACTGCTCCCTTGGGAGACCCAGAGTGTCCTGTGGTGTTCATCATCCTCTGTGAGGCTTATTCGGAAGAGAGAAAAATAACAAGGAAGTAGACGAAGGTGGGCAGCATGCGTGTATGTATGTGATAGCTATCTGCACATCATAGTGGATACAATAAAAAACTCCTGCCCTCATGGAAATTACATTCTTATAGAGAAATTCCATTTGATATCAGTCTGTTGGAATGAGGTATCATTGAAGAGTGAGTGGGTGCAAAAAGAAAAGCTGTATACTCAATTAGAGACATTTTGCTCTACTTTATATTTAAGTTTTAGTCTAGTAACTGCTATCACCACCATCCTGACCCCTTCCCTCTTGCACACACAAATTAGAACATATTCACAATAAAAATCAAATGGGAAGTCATCCCACATTACAACAATAGTAATTTTTAACTTGATTCTCTAATTCAAAATACTAACCACAAGTGTTGTATATATTTTAGAAAGCATTTAGTTCTTTAGAAAGAATTTATAACATTCATTTGAAAAATTCCCTTGATCTGATGGCAGTCCTAACTTAAAGGCTTTGGACAGTTACATTTAGCCTCATCTTCTACACTTGTACCCTTGCTTGGTTCACTCCAGACACTGGAATTCTTTTTCTATTCCTTTTTTATCAGGGTAACACTAGTTTACAACACAATGTAGGTTTCACATATACAGTTTCTGAACAACTGTATATATAATACCATACCCACCAACAACCAACCAGCCCCCTCTAACTATTTCATCCCACTCCCTTCCCTTCCTCTCTGACAACCACCATTCTCTTGTCAGATCTCAGGGTTTCTTTGTGTTTTGTTTTTTCATTTGCTTTGTTCTTTATATTCAGTAATAATCAGTAAAATCACATGGTATTTGTCTTTCTCCTTTTGACTTATTTCATTTCATATCATCCCCTCATGGTCTATCCATGTTGTCACCGATGACAAGATTTCATCCTTTTTGTGGCTGAGTAGTATTCCATTGTGTATATGCCACCTCTTTACCCAATAATGTGTCATAAGCACTTGGGTTGCTTCTATATCCTGGCTACTATGAACAGCGCTGCAGTGAACATAGGGGATCCATACACCTTTTTAAATTAGTATATAACAGTTATAGTAGCTACACCAGTTTACATTCCCACCAACAGTGCACAAGTGTTCTTTTTTCTCCACGATCTCATCAACACTTACTGTCTCTTGACTTTTTGGTAATAACCATTGGAACAGGAAAGCGGTAAAATCTCTTTGTCGTATATTGATTTGCATTTCCCTAATAATAGACTCCAAAGAACATCTTTTCACATGTCTGTTGACTGTATGTTTTATTTGGTGAAATGTCTACTTAGATCCTCCACCCATTTTTTAAAACTAAACCTAACCATCTTGTGGTTGTTGTTTATTATTTTCATTATTAACCCTTTGTCTATATTATGGTTTGCAAATAACTTCTCCCATTTAATAAACTACCTGTTCATTTTAACTGTTGTTTCATTATGCAGAAACTTTTTAATTTGATGGGCATTGTGACTGCGTATTGTGATGGCGTATTGATGTGACTTCAATACGCCAGGATCATTCCCACCTCAAGGCTTTAGCTTTTATTCCCCTCTGCCTGGAATGTTCTTCAGCAAAGTCTTTACAGGTCTCTCTTCATGATGCTTAGTTCCTTGTTCAGCAAACACTTCCTCACAAAGGCCTTCCCTGAGCACCCTAGCTAAGAAGTTCCCAACCAAACTTGATCCTGCTTAACTTTTCTTTAGAGTACTTCCTGTTATCAGAAATTATAAGATAAATATTTACTTTTTATTTATATGAGACTTCTCTCAAAAATGGGAGTTCCGTAAGTGTAGGTTTCTTGTTTGTCCACTTTTCTTGTACATCCCTAAAACAGAGAAGTGTGTGGATGATGTAGAATCGATATTCAGTAATTTCTTGTTGAATGGAAAAAAGAGTGGATGAATTGAATTGGGTTTACCTAGAAAGGATATTTGAAAGCCCAAGAAAATTAGATCTAAAAATGTTATCTCCACAGATAATTAACACTGTAACTTTGTTTGAACCATAGTCCTCAGAATGAAATCGCCATTATTGAATACCACCCCTACACTCACCCTCACAGCCACCCCACACACACACACACACAGTTAAGCAAAATACCATAACATAAACATTTTCTTCAGCCCATGCCCTGCACTTTAGCCACCTAGATGATATAAACTATAATTTCCAAACCCAACCAACTTTAAGTTCCTGTCTATTTGGCAGCAGGCCTCCCATGGAAGTGCTGGAGATAGCATCTGGAGATGTGTTTACCAAGGGGCTACTCTGTCTGAAGGTTCCCTGACTCTTGTAACACTGTTGTTTTTCATGACTGATATGTGTGGTCTTGTTGGTGGGTAGGCTGGTGTCTAAATTGAATGGGTGAGGAAAAACACACTCTCTTTGCTACCTTTGTGGAAAGGTGACAAGGGGATATATGTACTGAATTACCCACTGTCAATTATTGATGGCTTTGGCTGGATTCATTTGCTTTCTCTAGTTACTTTGATATATGTCCATAAGGCAGCTGCCAGCCTGTTCTGATCTTCACCAACCTCTTATCCCCAGTAAAGTTCATAGGAAAAGGTTTAACGAACTGAACTAACCTTTAGAAATTTCTATGGACTTCTGGGGACTAAGAACAACCTGATTATTCAGAAGAAAGTAATTAGTCTTTTAGTTAACTTCATCCAGCAAAGTAAGGCAGTAGCACTTTGCACCAAAACAACTGTGTTGGTTATTAAAATACTGGAGGGCCTTCCTGGTGGCATAGCGGTTAAGCACTGCGCTGTGTAGCTGTCGGCAGCTGCGATGCGAGTTTGATGCCCTGCCGGGGAGATTCCCATATGGCGGGCAGACCTCTCCTGCCTCGCCCCCTGCTCCCCTCAGCAGTGTGTTTCCGTCTATCTGCCTGTTCTGCTCCCCACTCTGTCTCTGGTGAACCCTCTCGCCGCCCCATGCCTCTGGTCTGTACCCCAGCTTGTACGCATAAATAAATAAATCTTTTAAAAAAATAAATGAATAAATAAAAAGTAAAATATTGGACTATTTGGTTACCACTTGGTAAATAGCCACGACCCTGAGTCTCCACCATGAAGATCACTTTTACCTTTTCCCGTAAGAACCCCTCACCAGACCTTCCCAAAAATCACCACTAAAATGTGCTGGCACAGCAGAGAGCCTTTCTGAAAAGGTTTATCAGATAATATCTGAGGTCCGTTCTGAATAGCAGGGCTATTGCCTTCCCATATAAAAAATATTGGAGTCACCCTTCATGAGACTGTAATGGCAGTGAAACTTCCATTTGAAAATTCTATGTCCTTTACTTCATAACAATCCAAGAGTAGTTTAACACAAATGGAGCTCACTTAAACTGAAAATTTTAAACTTTTTTGAAACATCCTAAAGGAGAAGTCTTCCAGTATCTATTCCAATTCCTTTACCCTAACAAAACAAACCTAACATCCTTTGCCTAATTAAAGAACACTCCAAAGAAAGGACAATCTGATTTTTACACCCCCACAAGTGTGCAGGATTCTCTCTCTCTAACCTTGTATTGCCACCACGCCCGGGATATATATATCAACTGTATTACATTCCCAGGCTCACAGCATTGCATTTCCAGAGAAGGTCTGAGGACTGGGTCCAACTAATAACGTATATTGCAAATGCACGGCAACCTGTTCATTTTCTCAATAAGAGCTTTATCCTTAGCATTTGCCATGTAACACTGCTTGAATCTCGTGTAACTCTGGCCACAGTTTCTGTACTCTGATATAGACAACTTTCTCAGAAATAAATTTAAAACCCTGCTGTGAAACTGACCATGGGCTTAAGGCAAGCAGGAGGTCCTGAACAGATTAAAGGCCCCTATGTGGGCATATGAGAGAGAAGACATTCCTCCTCAAGCCATTGGTCGGGAATATATAATGTAAGATAAAACACAAGGCAGATGTCATAGACATTAAAGGTCAGGGACCTGCAGTTATTTTTCTTTCTTTGAAAAAGGAGTGTTGCTGCTGATATCACTCCTTATGTTAGTCTGATGCCAATGGGTTCTGAAGTGTCAGTGGGGAGAGAGGGGTATCTTTATGATACTAGTATGTTTATCTCACTGTTTTTTCAGTACTTTTCACTCATTTAGGGAGCTCCCCTAGTGAGTTGGAATAAAAGTTCACTCTCCCAATTGCTTGAATATTCAGTTTCACCATCACTCCATTCTGGTCCCTGTTTGTTTTTTTTTTTTTTAATTCAAATCTATTCTTCAGCATGTAAGTGATGAGCCACTGCCCTCAAGTTCCCTTTAGTAGAAAGAGGAAATGGAAATGTATGTTCTTCTCTGTCCTTATGCCTCTGGTTTTGCTTTTTGAACAGTCTGGATATGGGAGCCAATGTGTGTTTCTGACCAAAGTGAAACATTACTTAGAAAGCAAAAGGGAACCTTTTTTTTTTTTTTTTTTGCCACTCAAAGTATCTGACTTCAAAAAGCAGCAAAGAAATATTTTGGAAGTTGACTTGGCTACACAGGTGATTAACAGAATTATTAGGAGGAAGCTTTAATTTGGGGAGAAGAAACAAAAAGGAAGTAGATCGAAAAGCCTAGGAAGGAATATTAGGAAGGATCTTGTTCTGAAGAAGCTATCTTTAGAGTTCGATGCAAAGGAAAACCAAGTCTCAATTTATTCAGAAAATAATTACAAAGAATGAAGCCTAGTGGAATTGGGACTTCAGTTGCAGGTTGTCTGAGTGCAGAATGACTGTCACTCATCATTTTTTATCAGAATTAGCAATCTCATTACCTGATATTCTCTTGATAACATCAGAGATGCTGACTCGAGCTAAATAGGCATCATCCTGGTCCTCTCGGTCTGTTTTCATTTGGGAGAACATGCAAATTAAATAACTGAACTCTACAGGTTTGCCTCTGTGGCCCAATCGGTATTGTACCTGAGTGTGCAAGGGAATGAGTTCTTGGAGACCATAGGTCTTTCCTTATTCATATGTGTACTGTAGCATCTAGGAAACACCTACTCTGAAGCTGGCCCTTGATATCTGTCTGTGGTCAAAAGAAAGGAGTGAATACACAGGGTATCCACTAAGTCTGGAAACACAGCAAATGTACATAATGTCCTCAAAGACATCTTCAGTCTGTAAAACATGAAATGACATTATCTATATCCTAGACTTCATGGGAACCCTGTTTTTTGTGAAGTGATAAGTAGAACAAGATCATTAACTCAGAGGTCAAACCAAAGGGAATTCATCACCTAACTTTCTAGTAATTTGACAAACATTTCTAGAAAAAAGCAATTTTTTTAAGTTCTTTGAATAAAACGAGGGCCTTCAAAATTCACCAAATGGGAGAAGTTGGTGTGAAAGATACACACGAACTGATAATACCTCCTTTTGGTATGATTGAGTCTCCTATTCATCATTCAAGTCTTTATTTAAATGAGTGGTTCTGAACTGAAGACAGTTTTGCCCCTGAGGGAATATTTGTCAATGTCTAATGCTATTTTTGGTTGACTAGAGGGGGAGAGATATTTGTATCTAGTGGGTCGAGGCTAACAGTGCAGTTAAACACCCCACGATACACAAAACAGCCCCTCACAACAAAGAATTATCCAGCCCAAAGCATCAGTAGTGCTGAGGCTTAGAAACCATGGTTACAGTGTACCCTGGGGAAGCTTTCCCTGACATATCTCAAATTATGCTAATTTCCTGTAATAACCTCATTTCACTTTCTACTTTCTCCCCATAGTATGTATCACAATTATAATTAAATGCATTGTACTTGTCTTTTTCATGAAAAAACAAGTTCATAGAAATAGAAATTATGTCTCATGCACATGTCCTAGAAACTATCACGATGCCTGACACGTGGTAGCACCTTGATAAATAGTAAATGAATCAACTTATAGCTAATATTAGAAAGTAAGCAAAGTAGATACTCAAGTTGTTGAGTAGCCTTAGTTTCAGTCATCCATTTGTCAGGCAGTCTTGAAAGTTAGTTCAAGAAAATAAGTTCCTCATAATATGAAGGGAAGGTAGAACTAATACTCAAACTCCTGTGTGTACAATTTTAGAGTTACTGTAGTGTTTTAGCATTTAACTGCTATCAGTAAAAGGATCTTGGATATAAACCATGACAAAAAAAGTCTGTGGAAGTGGAACCAGGGTGGGTCTTGTGGCTGACTAATCAATCAGCTTCCACAATAATCCACTGAGGCCCGTTTTCTCATTCTCCCTGGCAGTCATGGAAGTCTGTTTCTGATCAATGGGATGAAAAGAAGACCTATTGAACAGAGGTTCTATAAAAGCCTTTGCTTTCCTAATGAGAATGAAAGACAAAACAGGCACCCACTTTCTTTCTCCAGCTTGGGATCAACCTCAGCAAACTGCCTCTACATACACTACTTATTCTACAGGGAAAGTCACCCATATTTGTTTAAGCCTGTAAAAAGGTTTTAACTCAACTGAACACAGCCCCACCTGGTGATACATTCTTCTGCCATTGCAACTAATCTTCATAATCTTTTCTAATGATGCAAGGGACAAAGTGAAGATGATAACTAGTGCAGTTTGGCCTGAGCTTAAGTCTCATCTAAAGCACAAATAAAAGAATCTGAGGTAGTGGATGTTGTGGCATTGAAAGATTAATGAGGGTGTCCAGTCTCACTGTGATAAGTACAATAGCGATGCCAGAACTCATGGTTTAAGAAGGAAAACATCAAATACTTATAGCACAAAGTGTACCTGGCTGACTTCCCATTTACTTTTTTTTTTTTTTTTTTTTTTTAGTGAGTGAATGGTTAAGAGATGAGAATTTCAGATGTAGATTTAAAGGTCCTGTACGGAGGAAAAGCAACCATTCTGCGAAAGTTTGTAGATACAGGCTTAGGAGTACTGCTGCTTCTTCTGCTCTCCTCTATAATCTTCTCGACTAAATTGTGAGACTTCTTGGCACTGAGGATCATGTCTTTTTTCTCTTTGTCTCTGGTCCCAGCAGAGTGTCATGCCTTACATTTTCTTCTTACTTACATTTTCTTCTGTTTGGTCTTTAAAATGTATAATTGTTAAAAGAAAGACATAATTTACATCTAGAGGAGGGAATTTATTTCATTTTTTTCCCATATCTGTTTATTATCCAGCAGTGATTCCTATATTTTGAGTAGAAGGAACTTGGAACTCTGAATTTGGGAAAATCTTTAAGAAACATACCAACAACCACCACCATAAAAACCCTTTATTCAAGAAAATAATACATTTGGAAGGAAATTTTCTCAAATTAGATTCCTCAAAATCCAGTTCTTTAAGTCAATAAATAAATAATTTATTTAAGAAAATACTGAGTTAAACATTTACTGCTTTTAATTCACTGTTTTGTGCTATGTCTTTCTAAGAGATACATGGTTTGCTGCTCTTCAAAACTCTAACTTTGTGTCTCAGAAGGGGTTCCAAGACCAAAAAAAATCATCCTGAGATAATGATAACCTAATCATTTAATCACTTGTGAAAAGTTTATGAACTGTTATTTTAGACAATAAGACTTGCAATGAAGAAAATAAAGGGACATATGAGAAGAAAGAATATATGGGAAGGATAGAAAAGGACAATTCAAAAAATGGAAAATTCAAGCAAAGACACAGAAGTTCTGGGAGAAAAGATTAAGTTTTTATGCCTGCCATGACTGTCTCTAAATATGTAGCTTATCTTGGAGGCCAAAAAATGTATTTTGGTAGAAGTTTTAAGTTAAGAATCAGAAGTCTAGCAGTTTATTCCAGAACCTTCTTCTGAATTGACATGGGTCAGTTCTCTAAACTGCTTCTGGTAGTAATGGAATAAGTAAACCTTTCATTTCTTCTTTTACATATTACTGTTTGGAATGAGTTAGAAGCTCTAGTTGGTAGAGAGCTTTTGAGTTATTTCAAGAACAGACTCAGAGCATGTATGACGAGACTTGGTACTTAGTGAAAACCAATTTTGTTTAATAATTCTTTGTCTGAGCCCTGTGAATCTTGGACAAGTTTTCACATAAACACATGAAGAACAACTCGTTTCTAGGCAATATTTATGCCAGGGAGATTTGCAAGGGGTTGAGTCGATTAACAAAAAAATAGAGTAACACATGCAAATATATCTGCTGCATCCTGTTGTGGTCTGTGTGATGATTACTGTATCAAATGAGTAAATTGAGTCAGAACTGGACCTACCGTTCTTGTTTGAGAAGTGTGGAGTTTGATCTCCGTTGACAAATTTTAAACTTCAAATAAACAAGCACATGGTTTTTCCTTTCAACTGAATTTAAAAGTTCTAAGATGGGAATCCTAAAGCCATAAACATTTACACAGCTTGGCAAGCTCCTCATTATATAAATACTTTGTGAAAACAACATTGGCCCATAAAGCATTAATGTTATTTGATAAAAATCAGTTTTTGTTTGGTATGTCTTTTGAAGCTAGTGTAACTCCTGGTCATTCTATATGACTATAAAAGCTTTTTGGAATCAAATCCTAATCCCAACATGTTTTTCTTGTTCATTTAAACCTTTTATATACATGTGGGAGCCAGAGAGAGAAGGCTTTTAAGGGTTTAAGCTTAAATTGTTTGTCATTCTCATGCATGCTCTCTGAAAAGCATTTGGCATGTTTGTATTTGTAAATGAAAATATACATTTGTGTTCTTAAGCATTTTCTTTTCCCTTTATGCTTGTTTGTTTGCTATGCAAATATAGACCTTAATATGGGAGAACAGACATGGTAAAGGTTGAATTGTTTGTTTTGCCACCTTGTAAAAAATATCTGAGAGTGTTGACTTGCTAGGTTAGCCCCTGACTCAAGCTTCCAAAGAAAGTATTCTCAACCCGTACTCAGTAGTATTAATACCTCAAGGGACACAAAAAGCCTAAGCAAACAAAACTTACCAAAGTTTTGTCAGGAGCTGTGGGAGTCAAATTTAACCTCTAGAGTGTTTTTTGTTGTTTCTGTCACGAAAAGGAAGCAACTGAGGCTGCTGAGCTAAAATTCATTGAACTTTTTCCTGTCTGGGTATTATGTCCAATAGCTTTAATATCAACAGATATTGCATATTCATCAGAAGACTAAATGTAAATGGACTCAGAAAAAGCTTAAAAATATCTTTCCAAAAGACAAAGCTGATTTTTTATTTTTTGCTTTCAAAATAAATTGAAGCAAATATTTGTTTCTCAAAAGGTGATTATATGTGAAATGGAATGTATCAGTTAACTTTTACTGTATGAGGAACATCTAAATTGGTGACTTAAAACTACCTCCACCATTTCATGAGTTTGTGAGTGGACAAGGGCATAGTTTGAAGTGGGCTGAGATGTGTGGTTCTTCCCATCTGGACTGGGGTTGACTGTTTTCAGCTGGGTTCCCTCCTGCACCTGTGGTGGGCTGCTGGCTTAGCTGTGGACTGTTTGAGGTAGGGTGGCCAAAGCAAGGACAGCTGAGGCCTCTCACCATGTGATTCTTAGCCTGGGCTTTGTTCAGATAAAACTTCTATATATTTGCCACTTATTTTTAATCTGTCCATGTCTTTAAATTCCTTTTGCAATTTCTTTAATCTTTGTCATTTTAGAACATCCCCAAGGGCAACATCCCCTAGCCTTGTTGCCCGGATTTACTCCACAAAGGGAATAGAGAGAAAGTCAGTGTTTCTTCTGACTCATTTTTAATAACTTTTAAGATTATTGTATTTGAGTGCCTTAGAGTCATCAGTTCCAAATGCCTTCAGGAAGTAGCCACAGTCCAAACAAAACTAATTTGATGGTCAAATGATTAAATATTAATGGCTAAATGAATTAGCATTTTTATTGAATTTATTGCTTTTTATTTCTACTTCCTGTTTCCTGTGTATCTCAGAGGTTCACTAGTCCCTGGCAATTTTGCCCTTAGAAATTTCATCCATGACTTAGCACAGGACACCACTTACAAAATCTACAGTCACTGCAGAATGTGCCCTAGTTGTCCCTCACCAGTTAGTCAGGAAGCTTGAAGTGACTGATTGCAGCTTCCATCAACACAGGATGTTTTGACACAGCTGTTTGGACAAGGCTATTTGAGGTCCCCGACAAAGCTTGCAGGCATTTGGGAGGGGGACAAGGCCCAAGGGTCAAGGTTTGAAAGCATCCACTTGGGTCTCTCACCAAACTACAAATATTCAAATGCATATGGAACATCAGCACTATGCAGAGGGGACACTAAGGTGACTAGATATGAAGCCAGCTCTGCCTTTGTACAGTTAGTCAGATTGGTGGTAGAATTGTTCATTAGTAAATTTCCGAATAGGTCAGTACAATCTGTAAAGAGTGTTATTAAAAAAAAAAAAAAAGCATTGGGAGTATAGGTTGGAGGGCAGGGAGGTTTAAATGTATGGTTGTTGAGAATGAAGGCTGACTAGGAAAACCAGATTACCAGGTGGTAAAACTGACATCATAAAGCTACCAGGAATTTTCCTCTAGCAGGGCTGGACTGCCCAGATGCAGCACTTAAGAAACTGGATAACTGTATATATCCAAACCCAGGTTCATGTAAATTGGATCTGATTAAATTATTCAGTACAAGGAAGTTTAAAGCATGAACAAGAGATCACTAAAATAGTGAAACGTGGAGTGCAATCAAAAATATAATAATGGCATCCGTTTGGATGTCACCCCCAGAGAGAGACTGGATCAGCAGTCAGGCCTGTGAAGAGTTGGTCATCCCGATCTTTGAGTGTCCCATCTAAGGGCAGTCATTGCCATTCACCTGAAAACAATACTTGATGATAATGTTATAAGAAAGTTATAGACAGAGAATATTGTCTTCAGGTAATCTTAGTTATTATTACTTTTTCATTTAGCTCACTGTGCTCTTCAGGAAAACTCTACTTTCTCATTGACTAGTCTAGATTGCTTGAGGGCACTTTTTGGCCTGATCCTCCCAGTATCCATACAAGCTTCTGATTAATACAAGTCTCTAACCTGGTTCTAGTCTTGGATGATCCACCTTTATTTTCTACCATGATCTTCATGAGGTAAAAGGTTCACAATTTAGGCACAGTCACATGGTAGCAGTAGGCTGTGGGATCTGACAGATGGTCCAAAATCTTTCCCTTAGATTTCTCTTAAATTTATATATCTCTTGGAGCCTCAGCTTTTGCATCAATCAAATGGGGTTGATCAAGTGTTGATTTAAAAGATAAAGATTAAATCACATCTTGTAAAATATCTTCAATTCCTAAATATGACTGCTTCTACTAAATTTATGGTCTTGGTTCTGCCCACTTAAACCGTCTTTGCTATTTTTTATTTTATACCAAATGTAGGTATCGCTGTATCGTCAATCCCAAATTCTCGTTGATTTTTCTATTTGCTATCCATTTACCGTGAATTAAAAAAAAATAACTTGACCATAAATCTCTAGAATTACCCACACTACAAAAAATGTGTGTTTTAAAAAGTACAATAGAGTATGTCAGTATATCCTATCAATAAGAGAGATTTAAAACAAAACCCTAAGATATGGACAGAATATATAAAAATGTAGTCGTCTACTAGCATTTTTTATAATATTGAGCCATATAAAAGTTGAGCTATTAAGGGATGATAGTAAGATGAAATAAATATCTTAAATTTCATGACTTGAATAAAACTTTATTTGGTACTCAATTTATTTTCAGGAATATTCACAGTGCAGAGAATGTGGTGACGTATAGAAGTGTCAGCTCTGCCTATTTCCTTCTTGCTGTGACTTCATGGCTTCTTTAATCCATGGGTTTCTTTACTCCAAGGGTTTCTTTAAATCCGTTAATCCAGGGCTCATTTGAGACAGGTTAGTGAAACTAAAATTAGGTAATGTAATTTGTGAATCTACCAGTGGGCATAAGTAAGAGTAACACTTTTTTAAAAAGCTGAAGGTTAATGAAAAGTTGGGATAATAATCTCAAATCCTTGGGGTTGTAGAAATTCCCTATATATGTGACATAAGACTTTAGGATCAAGTGAGAACAGGAAAATATAGCATTTAATTGCATTTAAAAACTAGTACCGTTTAATAGTTTTCTTTTTTAAATTACAAATAAATATAAACATTCTCCTTTCTCCTTCCTGAATGTTAATATATAAGTGGTTTCCAAATTTGAGTGTACATCAAAATTAGCTGGAAGGCTTATTAAAATGCTCATTGTTGGGACCTACTCCCAGAGATTATCATTCAGTCCATCTTGAGTGGAACCCCAGAATTTGCATTTCTAACAAATTTGCAGATGATGCTGAAGCTGCAGGAATTATGCTAGGTACATACTTTGAGATCCACTCTAATAGCTCATCTTGAAGACCCCCCTAGGTTATACCCTCCCCCAGACCTTTGCTGTATATAACACATACATAATGAGGATCAATGCCATCAAGAAGTGATATCCTCATAATATTCTGGTTTCCAGTACCCATTTACATTCTAAATTTCTCTACCACCCTCTCCCCATCATCCATTGCCCTTCCCCCACAAGGGCCCAGAAGGATAGGGGAAGGATGGTATATCCTCTCTATGAAGGCAGCTGGCAATTTGTGCTACCTGGAAAATTCATGGCCTCAGCATGTTTCCCTAGGGTGAATTAATTGCTTTGCTTTTCCTCTTCCTTTGCATAAAGCCCAGTGGATTTGTCCCCTGTTTGGACAAGACCTTATTGCCAGCACTTTCTGAGGATGGCCAGAAAGTGGCTGCTGTGTGAGGGTGATAGTGTTGTCAGGAATTCAAGGGTGGGGTAGTGTCACTTGAGTTGGGAAATGCTAACTGAGGTCAATTTTAGTTCAGCTTCCTACCTACAGAATTATGGCAGGACGTAAGTTTGGCCTGTGTGAGATGAATAGGTCAGCAGAAAAGTATTCTTGTCTTCCTAATAGCAGGCATCTCTATTTTTAAGCCTTAAATCAGAACATATTTTTCCCCTATTTGAGATCCAGCAATTCATGTCCTCAAATGAGATATTTTAAAGCCAAAGGCATAGACAACAAACCAAGAAAAATCTAAACCAACAACAAAGAATTTTCCAAGCCAAAACTGTGCATAAAAAGTAATTATGTATGCTTAGTATCTGAAATTAAAAGCCATTGTTTTGGTTAGCTATTGCCAAATAACAAAACTAGCCCCATAATTTAGTAGTTTAAAAGAAGTCCCACTTTATTTCTCTGCTCAGGATACTGTCATCAGCAAAGTACTTGGTAGAGCAGCTTGCCTCTACTCCATGTGATGTCAGCTAGAGGGGCTCCACTGGGACAGGACAGTCTCCTTCCAAACTGACTTCACTCACTCCTGTTGACATGTTGATGCTGGCATTGTTGGACCAGGTTTTCTTCTTAGTGCTCTCACCATATGACTGGCCCAACTTTTCATAGTAGGTTGCTCTAGAGGCAGTAGGACTTCTTTCAAGGTCCAGTGTGCAAAAGCAGGAATTACCAGACCTTTGTAAGGATTTAGTTTGGAACTGGCATAGCAGTGCTTCCATTGCATTATTTTGGTTAATTCAAGAAGAGTCTACACAGCATATGAAGCCTGGGTCACCAAAGCAAGTCTTACCACAATCACAATTATCAAATTGTCTACTCCCTGCTGCTAGAGAACTCTGTGCATTTCATACCAGAGTTGGGCAGGTCAGCATAAACTGGGGGAAAGAGTCCATCTCAGGGTGGACAGCAGTGCCTCCTAAAGAGGAAAAAGTGGCTTTGAGTTTATCTGAGAATTCACAAGGCACAAGGATGCGTAACTGCTGGAATAGGCATCGCTGTTAAACTTCCTGCTGAAACATTCCCCTAGTTACCCTCCTCCCTTCTTCCTGCTGCTGTCATCTCCTTTGTCACCCTTTCCACTACCTAACTCTTCATTAGTAGTTGCTTACTTGGTTATTGTCTTTCTCCACCCCACCCCGCCCCCCCCCCAATGTAAATGTTCATCAACTGTAAAACTCCCAGAAGAGACACTAAGACTTTCCACCTTCTGCTGGATGCTCAGCACTTGCTGCAGGGTGTGGTATGTAGGAGGCTCTGCAAACGTATTTTTTGAATGAATGAATATAGACATATCATATTAAGGAATATGCCTACGAGGCAGACATGACAATTCCAAAGTGAGTTGCTATAATGCAGGAGCTGTGGCTGGAATTTCTGTCCCCTTCAAAGGGCTGCAAGGCCTTATTGCCTATGGTGTGTACCCTCAGCCAGTTCCCATGGTGTCATTGTTCTGAGGTGTCAATGAACATCAATCATGGGTTTAGAAGGTTTTCTGTGGAGCCTCCTGCGCCTTTATTTGGCCAATTAGGCTTTGTGCTCCTGTTTCCAAATACAGAGGTTGGAGAAACATGATCCTGGCTTTATCTAATGCCTTAGTTTTAAGGAGCAGCCTCTGGTGCAATGTTGTATTATTTCCAATTAAACCTTGGATATCCTCATCCTTGCTAAAACTGGGTAGTGAGCATTAGCTATTCATTCCTAAAAAGAGGCTTAACCAGATAGTGTTTCATTGTATTCTGCCTTTCACTGGGATGCAGGGGGTGGATATTGTTCCTTTCTTTCTCTCTCTCCCTCTCTCTTTCGCTTTCTACCAATCAATATTTTCCTTTCTTTGCTTTCTTTCCTATGGCATCTCCTCGAAAAGTTGGTATTATTGGTTAGAATCCTTATTTGTGCTCATCCTCCTGTCCATTTGCTCTCTTGATTGTTTATTGATCACAGAAAAACAAATCAGATTTCCTTAATGAATTTCATTTGCTTGCATCTGATTTGGTTACTGGTCACCTATGTCTGTCCTTTGTGGGGCCTTTCATTTGCATGCCCATTCTATTTCTTATCTTTTAAGCAGTCATTATCTAAAACCCCTTCTTCCTAACTCTGTGACAGGTGGCACATAGTGCTGTGACTCGACCACTTTACCAGTCTGGAAGGCATTTGTGTTTTGTTGTTTTTTTTTTTTTTTTTTTGAGACGTTGGTTTGAAAAAGCATTTTCATTGCTTCTCTTGGATTTTTGTCCCAGTTATTTCCCTCCACATCTTTTTGTTTTACCTCATTCCACTCCCACCTCACCACCATTCACATCTCTCCTTATCTTACTAGAGTGAGATGACTATACCCACAGGAGTCTCAGCCCAGTCTTGTGACAAAAGAGAGCATCTGTCTAGAGTGTTCACCAAAAGCAATAACGTGTTGCTTCTGATAACATTAACCTTAAGTTCTTCAAACATGCTCAAGCTATGCATCAATTTTCTGAGGCGGTTCAGTCACTGGGTCTAGAGTTGTTTGAGCACATGTGTTTTTAGTCCAAGAGACCAGATTGTCCTGTGGGATTCGTATCCTGCCATGCAAACACAGCTCTATGCCACTCACCCACCGGGAGCTATGACTTCAGAAACAGTTGACTTCCTGAAGGCAAACCAAGGTGAGGGCAATGGCATGGGTAGAACTTTAATAAAAGAGAGAATGTGCACTCCAATTCTTTGACTTTTGGAATCATCCCAACTTCCTTTCTTTTTTTTTTTTAAGATTAGTTATGCATACAAGAGCTGGGGTGTAGGCCAGAGGTGCGGGGGCTGAGAGGATTCCCCAGAGACAGAATGGGAAATCTGAAATACACTGCTGAGGGGAGCAAAAGGCGAGAAGGAGAGGTCTGCTGAGCTATGTGGGTCAGCTCCCTGGCCAGGCATTGAATTCATGTTGCAGTGGCTGGAGATTGCTTGATAGCACTGTGTCTTTAACCCCTGTCCCACCAGGGAAGCTCCCAGCTTCCTTTCTCTCCACTGGAGTCCCCATCTTTTCTGATGTGTTCACTGCCTTCCCAAAACTAGGAAAAGAAAACAACTCCAGATTCACTTGGTTTTGGCAATATTGTTGAAGCCTTTGATAATATAAGTCTACCAGAAGCTATGTTAAAACCATTTGTCATTTATCTTCTCACCTCACCTTTGGCAAGCAAGTCTTCAGCATCACTACTGTCTGATTCTTGCAGGTCTAAATATCCTAATTTTTAAGCAACTTAATGTTCTCTGTATGGTCTTTTATTTTCTCTCCTTCTATCTGGTTCCAGTTTCAATAACCACTCCGCTTATTTATCTCAAAATCGGCATATTGTCAGCAGGACAAAATTATCAGTTATCTCTGAACAGAACTACATCCAATTTTACAACCCTCATCTTCCATGATTTACTGAATTCATTTCAGAAATGTCTAAAAATCACTCTTTGCTTTCCCTTTCCCTGTTGAGCTGTGTGTATTGTGGGGAGAACATTAGCCTGGGAGCTGAAAAGATTTAAATTTGAGGCATGATCTGTGCTTTGCGTTTTCACTTACCTCCTTTAAGACTCAGTTCTTGTGGTCTGTATAACAGGAACAGTCATTACCACCGTCTTTTGTGTCAGTGAACAACCCATGAAGAGCCAAGACTTCTATCTACTGAATAAACACTAATTATGAACTTGTTATATATATCAACTAATATGAGACACTTAGAATACAGAAATAAAGATCCTTCTTGTGGGGGTGGAATCATCACCATCATCAACACACAGCTACCTTCTTTTTTAGTGTTCAGATCCACAGTAGCATGGCATCCAGAGTTTGGGTTTGGTTGTCCAGTCACCTCTTTCACTGATGAGTGATGATGCAGTTAACATCAGTAGGAGGCAATCTTGCTCTGAATTTTTGCTGTGCTTTATTGTTACTCCTGGACCATTTGAATCAATTTAAATCACCATACCATAGAGTCTACCACATTGTAGGGCTCAAGGAAATTTGCTTCAGTTAATTTATGAATAAGTCAGAAATAAGTGAATGAATGATGAAACTTTGCCAAAGACAATTAACCCTTTTTTTGACAATTTAAATTTTTTTTCCTGTCCTTGGCAGTATCAATGGGGATTGCTAAGGTCTTACTTTTTTCCTGTTTTATCTGATTCTAACTAGATTTCACTAGAAAGTGATTCTCTCTTAACTTTTTAAACTTAACTATAAGACTGATCATCTCTGGGAGAAACTGTTGCTGAGATTTTTCATCTTACCCCAAGTAGATTCACTAATGCTTTTGTTTGTTTGATTTTTAAGTGAATGAAAATAAAATTCAGATTATTTCTCACCTCTGATAATACTTTACATTGACTAATGATAGCTGACTGGCCACAACTGAATATTCCCACACTTCTTACTCTTTCTTTGATCAGATGATTATGGGGAGACCAGAGAGCCACTAAAGTTAAGTACAATGCTGTTTGACTCACTTGCAAAAATAAACCCAGCCTTCAAGTGATTCTATGTCATCATCTTAAACCGCCTAAGAAATTCCATTAGGACGTGAATATATTAACGTTGTTTCTAAGGACAGGGAATTAAAAGGTTTATGAACCCTGTGAAATAAAATGCAGTATTTTATGACTTCATGCCCATGCATTTTTCTGGAGAGTATATTTTTACTCCCCAGCTTCCCTCAGATTCTGAAAGGGATTCATGAGCCACCACACTTGTACCACCTTTTTAAAAAAAAAAAAAAAGGTTAGCAATGATTGAATGAAAGATTCTAGTCCACTTGGAGAATGTGATTTCTTATGACTCACATATTTTCCTTTTCCCAGAACTGCTATGTAGCAGTAATAAAAATGTAGCCCTCCAAACTGTCTGGCAGCAGATTTCAAATTAGACAAGTCTATCGTGTGACTCATGAAACTTTCTCATGCTTTTGCATTCAATAATCAGGAAAATCCCATATAACTTTTTCATGCTTCTGAAGACAGTAATCAGGAAAATCCTTGAGGAGACTGTGGTTTTAAGGGATGCTAAATCAGGTTATGATCATGTGTACCCTTACGGTATGTTTTTCCTCTCTGGAATTTCCTCCTGGGGGTGGTCTGTTCTTCTCATTTCCAAAACTTGTATCAACATCCTCTTGAACCCAGAAGTGTAAGCTACTAATTTATTTTATTTTATGTTACTCTGTACAAAGAAGAAAAGGGAACTATCAAAAGCCATGGAAAAGCTTCCCATGGAACCATCAAACCAGACTACTATTCTTCATCCTGTGGAACTAGAAACTGAACTTGGGTGGGGGCCTGACTTTAAGCCACTCCCTCTAAGTTAATTCACTCTGATTGCCTACTCCAATTTCAATTGTTTTGCCCTTGCTGGGTTTGATTTATTGGTAACAGAGTTGTATACACTTGCTAATATTTTTTAAACAGCCTATGATTTGCTGCTGCTCAGCTGTTATAGGGCATAGGAGCTGCCTCAGATTACTGAGTTTCATGAAATGCAAAGTAGGAGTTTCAAGTTTCTGATTCCCTAAGCACTCAGAATGTCATTTTTCTATTTCCCTCCAGCAATGTATAGTTACCATAGCACATATGCTGGATCCAGAATGTCTGGATTTAAATCCCAAAGCTGCCTCTTAGGAGTTGTGCAAATTAGAAGATCACTCTGTGCCTACAGTCCTTCTCCAGAGAACAGAGGAGCCTAGAGGCTCACCTCATAGGGTTTAGAGAAGACTGAAACGTTTGTGGCGATCTTAGAATATACAAAGTGCTAACAACACATTTTTAAAATAAATCCAATTACAGCGGACAATAATGGAGTCTTCATGGATACATCCAACCAGGGTCAAATCTGAGAAAGCTCAGGGCTGTCATCAGGCCAGTTAATGGTGGTGGGTTGTTTTGTTTTTCTTCTCATCTTTTCCATCATCTTTTCTGAAGACAAGGTTTTTCTTGTCTGGCCTCCCCATGCTCCAAGGACTTTCAGATGTGAGATAATCTGCTGGAATCCCTGTGTTTTAGCCCCTTTGTCAGACAATGAGGCCCTTCCATCAAAGCCACTTAGCCTTTTCTTGACATGAGTTTCTTTGGCAGAAGAGCTTTTTGTTTGTTTGTTTGTTTGTTTTGTCCCCTCCCCCACTGTGGTTGACTTCCACTCCTAATTACTGAGCCCCAGTTGACCTTTTTATTTTAATTATCATTATTCTACCGGCATGGGCCCATGTCAGTTTTTAGAAGTCTTTTGTACATCACCTTGATGTTCATGATTAAATATAACCCTCTGTTATCAGACTTGAATAAAAAAGAAAGCGAGACATTGTGAGTATAATCGTTTTCAAAACCTCATCATTAGCTAAAATAGTTTTAATGTAAAAATCACAAGATTCAGTTTAGTCATGCACATTAAAATTCTATAGTCTCCTGAAAGGCACTTAGATCAGAACACAAAGAATAATTTTATTTTCCTTGTGATTAGATCTTTTATTTTTTATGAGATGCATCTATAATAAATTTAGCAATTATTAATTAGAAAAAATGGTACTTAGGACAGAAAGTTAGAACAAGATCCTTAATTGTTACATAGTAAGGGTTCTAAAACATTCTTAGTGATTTCGTTTTATTTTAAAAAATGTTCTGTATTCTCAAGTTAATAGGAAGGAGTTGTAGTAAAGATTACTGACTGCAAGTTCTATTTCTTGCTGCTATTCAGTCTTATTGCATTTAGTTTTAAGCAGAAAAAATGGTATATTTCTAGCATTTTTGCAGATTTAACAGTCATTTTGCATTTTTCAGAAAGAAATGTTTGCAAAATTTTAGAAACTTCTAGCCTAATCTCTTCATCTTTTGGGTGAGAAACTTGAGTGCCTCAGACCTCACTAATTGCATGTTGCTAAGTGAGAGCAGAGTACAAAAGCTAATTTTCAGGGATACCATAAGAAGAAATTTTATTAAGATTGTATTTTGCCTTTTGACTTTTTTCTTATGTTTTATTTACAATAAATACTCTTAGTGTTTTAGTAAGTCCATTTTAAAGCAAAAATTAGCATAATGATTTACATAAAGAGAAAATGAAAACTGAGCTTGAATTTTATGGCAAAAGTTAATGAGTGGAAGAAATCAGAATTTTTACTTAACGGCCATCTACAGATCTTGGTAATTGAAATGAGATTGTCCTCACTTTACCTTCAGTGTATATCCAGAATCTGACAACTTCTCCACAACTGTCATCCTGGTCCAAGCCACTGTTTTTACTCACCTAGATTATTAACATAGTCTACTAGTTGCTGTCCTCCTCTCTACCCTTCTTATAACTCAAAGCTTTTTCTCACTACAACACAGATTATATCCTATCATCGTTTCTCAGACTCCCCCTCTGCTCCCCATTTGTCTCAAAGTCTTATTTGATAAGCAGTGCCCCTCAGCTTCATCACCTACCACTCTCATTCTCTGCCTCTGCTTCAGTCATATTGTCCTCTTTCTCCACATGCCAGGCGAACTCCCATAACACAAAACCCCATCACTGGACCTTTGGACTCTCTTCCCTCATCTGAAATAATCTTCTCTCAAACATCCATACAGATTTCTCCTTAACTACCATCAACTCTTTGTACAGTGTTACCTTCTTAATAGGACCTGTCCTGCTGACCTACTTAAAATCTAATCTCCCCACACACCAGCACTTATGATTTTCCTTGCAAGCTCTTTTACCATAGAACTTTTAGATAATTTATGTACCCATTCTTTCATTATCTAATTTACTGTCCGTGACCGTCTGCTAAAATGTCAGTTCCAAGAGAGTAGAATCTTTTTATTGTTTGTCTACAAATGAATAAGTGAATTCATGGGGGAGTTTTTGAAAAAAAAAAGAAAAGGAGCTAGTGAGAAGTTTTTTAACAACCTAGGATTGCAGCCCTCTTTTAAAGTCTGGTTATACCTACATACCTCCTTCCCAGAATGATGCACATATATAAATTTACACCAAAACTTGCATTCATTTCCAGGAGGCTCACACAATTCCGGAAATGCGTTGCTTATCCAGTGTCCTAGGCAGAAATAACAGCATTAACAAAGGCTCAGAGGAAGAAATATGTGAGTTGTGTCAGAAACTCAGCAGCAAACCTCATGGTTGGGGTTATAATTAATTAGGAGAGTAACACAGGATATGTTTGGGCTGTATTTCACAGGGTCTGTAATGCCATGTAAAGAGGTGTTTATATTTAATGTGGAAGATAAGATGATAGGAAGCCTTGAGGAACCGTACCTGGTAATTTTGTTCTAGCTTCACCTCTGATTTATATGAAATTGCACAATTCATTTCTGTCTTTATTTTCTTTTTAAAGAAAAGGAAGATTAATATGGATTACTAAAATTCCTGAAAGACTTTTACAACCTTCCTCTTCTTATAAAATGTATAGATAAGTACTTTATCATTATAACAATTAAAGTGCATCCATGCTTCCCCCCACCCCATTAAACATCTATTATTAAACATCTATACTTTGGAGAATGTATCTCAGTTATATCATTCTGCTGGTATCTGACTATTATTACTACCATGTGATTCAATGAGAACTAAGTTTGTAATTTGATATTGTCCATATCATGCTTTGTTTTGACTATTATATGGGGAATATCTGCAAGAAGTTTCCCATCAAAGACCCCTCTGAATGTGGAGATATATAAAATGAGACTACTTGAGGTCCTAGCTCCTTGGCCTAAATATAATATGTACCTTAAATTGGGTAAATAAACCATCCATGTTTTCTATCCCCCTCTAATTAAAAATAAGTTCTTTGTTCCAGGTACAATTACTGTGTAACAAACCACCCCCAAAACCAGTGTCATTAAACAACCATTTTACTCTTTCCGTGAATCCCAAGTTAAGAATTTGTACAGGGCACATCAGGGATGGCTTATTGTTACTCCACAATGTCTAGTGTCTCAACTAAAAATTCCCAAAGACCACAAGTGACTTGAAGGCTGGAGATTGAACTCAAATGGAGGATTATTTACTGACATGTGTAATTCTGTCTCTGAAACATGGTCAGATGAATGTTATCAAGGGTTATAGGAATTATGTAGCTGGCACTAACATTCCTAGAAAATGGATGGAACCACACCCTTGAAAATGTGGGTGGGGTGGGGAGATGAACATATAAACAAAGAAAATCATTTACAAGTACAATCGAATTATTTATAACTTATGGTTCCTAATCATCTGTCAACCACTCTTTTCAAAAGTTTACCTTTGTGAGGGGGACTTGTTTTTTGTTAATCTATACTGGGACATGTTTGTCTACATGCATTGGGTCTCAGAGCAAATGAACTCTGTGAGACAGAGCAGATCAAGAGTCTTGAGTGAGAGCATTTTCTAAATATTTAGTCTCCCATTTGGAGTAGTTCACAGGCTTCATTTTACTTCATGAGGTAAGCAACTTACTCCCAGAATGGTGAGCATGTAGTTAAACAGTTTTTACATTTTATTTCCCAGAGTCCTCAAGATTATAGCACAGACAGAATATCACAAAGATATCTGAATTGAGGGAGGGGAAAGGAGAGAATGTCCCTTCAACAGTACCCTGTTGCATACCCTCAGCCAGAAGTTCATAGTCCTTTTCTTATCCATCTAAAAATGTGAAACCGGAGTTCCAAAAAGATTTCAGTATTTCCTCAGGTTGGAATAAACACCAGGAAAAGCAAAAGATAGACATGCTTATTAACATTTACCTAAAAATTAGGTTTTCGGTGAAAGCCTAGAGCATCACTTTGACAGAGATTTCCAAGCTATGGCAGTATTTGAGCAGCATCATACTTTGTCAAAAAGAATCTTCTTCCCATGTTTGGTTCTTGCTAAGAACTCCTCCCCCCCCCCACCCCGAAATGGCAAAAGGGAACACAGGAATAATTGTATCTTAACTGAAAGGATAATATTTCTGCTTTCGTCTCCTTTGAGTGCGTAATAGGGGCTCAATAAATGCTGGCATCAACCTCCTAAACCAGCCAAACTGCACTGTTACTGGGTTTCCTTAGACAATTTCAGGAGCATCAAAGGAGGGTTGAGTCAGCCAGGCTGAGAGTGAGTTCATACTCAGGTTCTTGTGCTAGGAACTCCAGGTGACCACACTTTAAGTGCTCCTCTATGAAATAAGAAAATATAAAGAAATCCTTTTGTAAACCTTAGTCTTTTATAATTCCTAATTTCAACAAATTTAAAGACTTTACTTTATTCTAAGAATGCTCTTCTGACTATTTGGGGAGTGAGGTATGAGACATAAAAATCTTTCTTTTTATGAAATGGTGTTGGAAGTAAAAAAATAGTTGGTTCTTTTGACAGTCCTTCCTTGGCAAAATTAGAAAGAAATTGGTGAGTGATTGTAGACACCACATTTATTCATTGGTTTGCTTTTTCAGATTGCTCTAAAAATGTGAAGATCTAGAAACTTCTAGACTTCAGGCAACTGAGAATTTTTCCCTAGTACTTTAGAGAAACTAAATTCTTTAAACTACACTTGGACCAAAGTTGGGAATAAATAATGGGAATAAACACCACCTTATTTGAGGAAAAAAAATACTTACCATTCACACTTGCCATAATTAGGATATATGTTATGTATACAGCACTTACATACAGGAGAAAAGTTCAAAGATGTTCATTGTAATACATTATTTAAATACACACACACTTCTGTATTGTTGAAGACCAAAAATATATCTACACACCAGTATAAGAAGTGGCAATCTCTGGGTTTCAAGTTTGAGGGGACAGTTGGTTAAAAGAACATTTTGGCTTTATTTATATTAGCTCTCTTTAAATTGTAACCATGAAATCCTTTATAATTAAGCCTAATCGTCAAAATACAGTCACCTAAAAAAGAGTGGTCTAGTAAAGAATATATTTCAAGCTCTGGAAATCCCATAAGGAGTAATTGGTACCATTAGGATAGTAAGGTATGCACAGAAGTGCTCGAAGGGAGCGTGAGGAACTAGGGTCTTCCATTTGGTTTAACTAGAGTGGGAAATGGTGGGAGAAACAGAGCAGGCAAAAGACCAACTTAAGCGTAAAAATTTTATGGAGAACATAAATAATTTCTTCTGCCCCAAGCATGGCTTGTGTGCCCAGGGGAAAAGCAGAGCATGTGGAAAGCATTTATGGAAACTGGACATGAAACTAGACAATAGGCAAAGGCCAAATCCAGCAGAGTCTTGAGTGACATGTTGAAGAACTAGCTGTGTATTGTGTGGGTGCTTAAGTTAGCTTCCTGTGGCTGCCATAACAAATTACCCAAAACTTGGTTGCTTGAAATAACAGAAATTTAATCTCTCAAGGTTTGAGAAATCTAGAAGCTTGAAATCCAGCAGGGTTCCCCTCTTTCAGGGGTGGGTGGGTGAGGTGGGGGCTCTTGTAGAGAATCTTTCCTTGCTCTCTCCAACTTTTGATGATTCCATACATTTCTTGCCTTTGCATCTGCAAAACTTCCAGCCTCTGCCACCAACTTCACATGAACTTTCCTCTTTTTCCTGTGTCTTACAGGAACACTAGTCACTGGATGCAGGACCCTCCTGGATAAGCCAGCATGACTTCATCTAGAGTTCCCTAATTACATTTGTAAAGACCCTTTTTCTAAGTCAAGGTGCATTCACAGAATCTTAGGGGTAAGGTGGGCGGCGCGGGGGCAGTTCACCCAACTCACTAGTGTGCTGATGGGACAATTCATCAGCAGACAAGTACTATTACCACCTTTGAATCTTGGAAGGTGGTACTGTCAAGTCTGAGGATTTCTCAAGGACTGTTGGTGTTTCTCAGTCATTGTTAAGGGCAAGGCATCTTCCATGATTTCTGACTTGCTAATTATTGAAGGCATGAACAAAAGAAGGAATGTGCAAACCAACCAGTAGAGAAAAGACAGCAGATATTTAGAGGACACTACCTGTTCTGTGGGAGTTGCTCTTGAAGTGTTTTCAAACAAGTGTTGTTCTTGGAGCAAAAATTATTCTTGCATATAGGTGTTCCCTATTAGGCCACTCAAAAACAAAGTTAGGGGAGCCTTACTGTACAAACGCAAAGTTAATTCACTCAACAAATATTTATAGAGCATTTACTGTGTCTTTGTAGATAAAGGGTGAAAATGTTCATTATGTTAGCTCTCTCATGAGCTAACATAAATACATAAACAAGATCTAAACTAGAAAACAGTAATAAATGCAAAAAGGAAATAAAGCATGGTAGTATGAAAGAAAGTGTCTGAGGGGTGTTTGAGATTGGGTGGTAAGGGAAGACTTTACTAAAGAGGTACATTTGACAATGAACTCTGGGGAAATCTAGGAGATGGACTCACAGCTATCATCAGAACCTGAGGAACAAGCCTGGCTTGTTTGAGGGACAGCGAGAATGGGTAAGGGAGAACTGTGATGAGGCACAAGAAGTATTTGGTGCCACATCATTTAAAACCATGTAGAACATCACAAAAAGCATGGATTTCAAATAAAAACAGAAGCCACTGGAAAATTAAACAGGAGCATGGTGTGGTCTAATTTCCATTTAAATTATGACTTCTTAACCTTAGTGCTATAGATATTTTTGTCTAAACATTTCTTTGTTTGGTGGGCTAGCCTATGATAGTAAGACATTTAACAACAGCCCTGGTTTCTACCCACTAGATGCCAATAGAATACACTGGCATCCCCAGTTGTGACAACCAAAAAGATCCTCAGACATTGTCAGATGTCCCCTGGAGGAAAAAATCACCCCCAGGTGAGAACCATTGATTTCAATCAGCCATTCTGACTACTATAAAGAGAAATTTTCTAGGGAAGGTAATAGTGAAAGCTGAAAGATCAATTAGGAGGCTATAATATGCTTCAGGGGAGAGAGGAGAGTGATTTATAATAGGGGAAGAGGGGAAAGAGGGAAGACAGAAGGAAGAGAGAGAAATAGATTTGGAATATGTGTTGAAGGTAAAGTCACAGAGTTTACCTATGGATTAGAAATAGGAGTATAAAAGAAAGAGAAGAATAAAGGTTTGTGACCTGAGCAATTTGGTAAACAATGATGTTTCTTACTGACAAGAATGATAGGAGAGCAAGTTGGGTGAAGGACACAGAGTGGGAAGGACAGTTATGTGTTCTGATTTGGACATGTTTGTTCAAAGTGTCTATTAGATGTTCAAGAAGAGAAGAAATTAAACAGTGTATTAGATCTAGAAATCTAGAGTTGAGAAGAACGTTGAATTAGAGGTATTATTTGGGAAGTCTTTGGCATATGAATGATAATTAAAGCTGTGGTCAAGATGAGATTTCCAAGCAGAAGACAAGGAGAGGAAGAGGATAGGTACAGATTAGGGAAGAAGTGGTCCCAGGGCAGCACTTGGAGTCTGCCACACTTGAAATTCTATCAGAGGAGACACCAACATAGGAAACGAAGAAAGAGGATCCAGTGAATAAGGAGAGCCCAGAAAATCAGTGAAGGATATTAAAGAACATGAAAGACTACACTTTTGAGATGTTGCTTTTGTTGAGCTAGAAAAAAAGGGAATGGTGAGAAGTTCCCAGAAGTTACTATCAACAAGCTTATTAGTGTTGGAAGATCTTAAATGTTTCTTCTTCTCTAATCATTGTTAGTTACAAAGTTCAGTCTGTAGGCCAGTTGCCCAATGTTTGAAAGAATTTACAGAATTAATTGTTTCTTAGTCTTCAGATTTTTCTTTTTGGGTATTATGCTCTTCCAGTCATTGAAAAAACACTGTAGACTCCCTTCTGCTGTAGGAAAAAATGAACCACATAGCCTCTCAGTTTCTTCTAACTTTGATAAAAGTCAATGCTCTCTACCCATCAGTGGCTTGGATAAGCTATTTTTCCTTATCTAAGTCTGATATTCAGACCACATGATGAGGGACTGACAGAAAGGAAAGGAATGAGCTAGAAATCAGTTGCTCACAGATAAGAAACCACAGCAATGCCTGATTGGATAGGGAAACCATTATATATAAAGTAACAACAACAACAACAAAAGTAAAGGAGGCACATGACTGTATTAAGTCTTCAAGTGTGTTTTGATATTTCAAGCCACTAGCAAGTAAAATTCAAATTGAAATCCTACTCAGCCTGCAGAGGCCCCAGTGGAGGTATGGGCAGGGCGAGTGGGCCTGGCAAGAAGACTGGATGGATATAATGACTGTAGAAGCCAGGGACTGTCAACATTTAGAGAGCACATTCAGACAGAAGGTATATTTACACACTAAGCTCAGATCATACACAAAGAAAAGGTGGGAAACAAGAAACAGAGTCTGAGGATTAGAAAGATGGGAAGTCTCACATTCAGTTGTCCCAGGACAGGACTTCGATCAAGGAAGTTCCCAGCAGGGAACATGCTGGCCAGTTGAAATTCTTCTGGTTTGAGAGAGTTAAGAGTAATTCACAATAGATGAATAAGTAGCCAGAACTTAACCAACCATGCCCAAACCTGAAGGGTTAGGGGAGAAAACAGTTTACCAGATAGTGAAGCAGGAAGGGAGGGCCACCCCATCGGAGCTGCAGCCTTCCTTTTCTCCAGGGGGAAGCCAGGGGAAGCCAGGGGAAATATTCTCCTGGGACAAGAAGCACAGTGAAGGGTAGACCTGGAGGACTGAAGGGGAGACATTCCCTATAGACTCTGTCTGGCATGAATGGAATCAACCTAACATACATGTTAGGCTATTCCAGTGAACAAGGTGTTTCTATCCAGGTGTTAGTGATTTTAGAAATATAGCTACTCTGAGCAGTTCTAACTTTGATTTTACCTAGGAAAATACAGAGCCATACCCAGAAAAATTCCATAGGAAGTCATGAAGATTATTTTATGCTTCTTCCTTCTTTTCTTGGGCATCTCTTCTGGAACCTACTAGCTTTTATGTAGTACAGGAAACAGTGATTATCTTCCGAGCTGAGAATATTACATTTGCTGAAAACTTAAAACAGAGCAAAATAAACCAAGTTGTCAACAAACAATGAAAAATCATTACTCTAAGGTACTTGGCATCAAAACCATTACAGGATATCTGCCAGGAAGAAAATAAAGCCAGGAAAATTATCCTCCATCGGTATATTCCATCTCTGCAAAATCATTAGCTTCAAACAAGCCTAGAAGTGTGGGACCCTACACATAGTAGGTGAGCAAACCTTGTCTCAGTGATAACAGTTTTTCTACCACCCTGTCTTTGGAGCTGAAATACCTCATAATAATGATTTATTTCATGTCTCAAAAACTGCATCTGTTATAGGCAACACCACAGCCATCAAACCTTAACTATACAGTTTCTTGTACTAGGTGCTGTTACTATACCTGTTACTATACCTGGGGTTACCACCCTGCTAAGGAGCTCTGCGACAATTTGGTGATTGTTGGTGTTATGATCAGTTTCTGTTGGGTCCCTTGGTGCCTGTGACTAGTTGTTGGGACTGAAGAAGTATCAATGGTGATATTACATATCAGTTAAATATTAGATATACTTGTTCGAAGCAAACTGGGATCCTTTGGAGCCCTACATTTTGTTATCTATCAGTCAGTTAATAGATGGTCATCACCTAATGGATGTTAGACTCTGTACCCCTTTTACTTCTCAATCTTCTGGCTATTCATAAACATATTGATGTATTTTAGGGTACATGTCCCAGGATCAAAACTGGAGTTCTATTTGTTATCAGCTACAATCACATTGCCATAACATTTTTAAGGGAAAATGATTTAAATTCTGAGCTCTAAAACCAGACTCCCAAGATTCGAGTTTTCACCAACCGTTTAGTAACTCTGTGACCTTGAAGGACATTACTGAACCTCCCTGCAGTTTAATTTCTTCATCTATGAAGTGGAGATAGTGATCCATCTATTGCTTGAGGATTACTGAGGAGTAAGTGAGTTAATCCATGTAAAGCTCTTAAAACCACACCTGACCCATATGGAGTACTCTGTAAATGTTAGTTTGTGTGGTATGATTTCATTGTGGGCCTCATGTATTGCACTACCTATTAAGAAAACTTCAGAGTCAACTTATAATTATGCTTGTGTAGCATGAGCCACACAAATGGTATTTTTGTTGCTCCACTTAGGATATCTTACCATCCCCTTTAAGACCACAATAGTACTTACTACCTCCCTGTGGCCTTAGCAACTGCCCAGAGAAGTGTCTGATGCCTCAGACATGGTAGAGACTGCATTAATGTTTCTCAGATGCATGAGGTCCAATAACACACAATTCCAGTTTGTGTCAAAGTGTTACCTTTCTGCAAAGAACACTGAAAGATAGAAAATTTTGTCTCTGTGAGTAATTAGCGATTTTATGACCACAGACTCATCCATGTCTTTAGATCACCTTGTAATCCATGCTTTACTCTAAAACCGAAGTCCTCCTGGGAGGGTCAACAATACATATTCTGTTCCTGAGTAGGAGATATTTTAATTTAGAAACTGGCTTGCTGACAGATGTGTAAAAGTGCAACTTCCCATACAGTTTCCTATCATCTTGACAGCTGTGAATAACCAGGAAACCACACTATTTCTTTTCATTTGTCATTAGTGAACCCTTGAATTTTTCTCCCCAAGTCTACCTACTTCTGATGGTATTAGGCTGTCCCAAGGATTTGTTTGGGTTATTGCATCCATTTGGTTTCCCACACCCCTAGTGGAAGCCGTTCCAACACAAATATTGAAGACATGCAAATTTGGACTTGTATTTCCTTCTGGAGGAAATGAGAACTACCAGGGTGTCCTTAGTTAGACCTCAGGCCTGTTTCCACCCAGCATGGCCCCCAGAGCCCACTGAGTACACTATGTGTAAAACGTGGACTTGGTGGGACCTAGGTGGGCTCATTTCACAACTATGAAAAATGTCTTTTTCTTCTGTGTAATCTTCTTCTAATCCATTATGTTAGTTCAGGTTTTTTTTTTTTTTTTTAAGTGTTGCTTGAGAAATACCGAATGATTAATAACCTGTCTTGGTTTTGTTTCTGCTCTCACTGGCTTGTAGAGAAATAATGTGACCTATAAAGTTTGGACAAATAGAACATTGTGTTAATGTGATTCTGCTCAGACATGGCCCAGACAATCGAGCTTATCAGCACTCAGGACAGGTGTTCCCAAACCCTGTCTAATCTTTCTTTCTTTGCTTTTCCTGTTAGACTAAATACCAACCATATTGAAAGGAGACTGGACAAAACAGTGTTCATAGCTGTATATTGCTTTTGTTCTCTACAAGGTACACAGTAAGACCTGTAGATAGGCCCACATGTGGTCATATAAATAGACCTCAAAATCATAGCATTCTTACATGCTATGCATGGCACTATGTAGACTAGATATTTCTTCACATAAATTGCTTTTTTAAATTTTTACTTAAAGTATGGTAATAGAAAATGGGGTTTCTTAAGCAGATAAAATTACCAGCCAGAGTTAATTAAGTCATTTTTTATAGTATGTAGTTTCATTTAAAATAGGTGATTAATGATAACTGAAAATCTCTTGGCTGGTTTATATAAAGGTTTAGCTGGGATTGTCAAGGAAAAGAAAGAAGGGGAATTAATTTCCAAATTGAGTCATGTTCCCTAGGTAAGAAAACCCAAAGTTAGAGTTACCCATGAGGGGAATATGGTTAAAATTTAGAACCCATATGGTGGAACTGGCAGGAAACTGAGTCACCTTGTCCAACATACCCATTTTACAACTACAGAAAATAAGGCCCAGAGGGCCAAGTTTGTGTGACTCATCAGCACTTGAAAAATAGCTGGAAATCACTTTTTTTAAAAAAAAATCTGAGATTCTTCTATTTTTCCCACATTGCTGCCTACCACCTTTTACTAGTCAAACTTTTTTAATTGAAAAATATTTATTAAAGGCATACTAGAAATAAGCACTGAAGTGTAGCAATTTAGATGAGAAAATAAAATGTGAGCGTTCATCATGTTAGCCATCAAAGTTATGTCTTTCATCTGTAGAACAGAGACAGCTGCAAAGCATTTGATCTTAACAATGACAATTAAAATGAACCTTATTTGAAGTTGCAAAATCACCACATTGCATTAGAACAAGACTCTAGCATGCATGCAGGAAGGCACTTTGCAGATGGCTTGCAGAGACTTAGTTTATGTAGTCACTTTAGGGAACAGATGGAAACCTATGGCATCTCATGGTAAATGTGGATTTATAGCACCACTTTCACAACCCAGAGTGACTCCCTTCTACCTGAGGAAGCAGATGAAGTAATGCTATACCACTGGCTTGTGAATCAGTGGCTTAGGAGTCCCTAAAGGAAATTTTGTCCCCCTTGGTACCACTGGCTTCATCCTATTCCCCTGCAATGCATCATTAATGGGTGTTTGATGTCAATGAAAAATCCATTTCATTTAAACTTTAAAAAGGAAATAAGTATCTCCCAGAAGGCTAGAAGGTTAGGAGAGAAATCCACATTAGTCATCTGTTCTCTGCTATTGTCATAAACACAACAGAGATAGTTTTTATTTTTGCTCCAACTGTGTTTAGCATGTGGGGTACTACCCCCTTCCCTGATTTATCTCTCCCCCAAATGTTTTAAGGACTTGAGATTATAAAATTAAAAGGAAGTTCTTATAAAGCTGAGATTCATGAAGATTCTGCTAATAGGTAACTTCAGGATCTTTTGCCTGTAAAAGACTGATAAGAATGTGTCTTGGTTTCTCATAAGGTAGCATTTCAGCATCTCATAGAGAAGCTATCAGAGAAGAGAGCCATTTGGAATAAAAAAATTCACACAGAATATAAGGTAAAAAGGATCAATGAAATGAATGCTAGGGCTCTTACTGTGAATGGAAATAGCCTCTGTATGATGGCATCTTCCCTAATTATTTAGAATCACTTGTAAAATTGATTTTATGTAAACATAACAGTACTCAACAACAGCTAGCTCCTTGAAGACACCATGAGTTGTTGGGGGATTTATTGACCTGTCTTTCACATATGTTACTTCACTACCTCTTAATGGTCTGTTTAGACAGTCTTGATGTGATGAACTCCCACCAGCAGCAACAAGGACCACCACTGACAGGTACCTGCTGCCATGCCAGGTTGTGGAAACACTCCTTTTTTTCCAATCAAATGCAGCCTTTTCCTGGGAGTGGGAGGTGAGGACTCTGTAACCTTCTGCTCTGTCTTGAACAGCACAAAAGGCTGTCCAGCCTTCCCTCAGATCCTAGTTTCAGCTGTTTCTAGTGATATGAGTTTATCAGATCAAGTCTCTTGGCCTCAGACTGATCAGCTGTACAATGCAATAAATACACCTACCTTGTTGCTGAGTTTCTGGGGAAAATTTAGGGATAAAATGGATTTGCAAATTTTATACCATAGGATACAAATGCTATGCAAATGCATAAATGAATAGACACACTCTCTACGCTCAATTCGAAATTGTTACTGAACTAGCTTAAGAAATACAAAAAGCTGTTGTCTGACTTGGGGGTGACTTAAGAGATAAGGGCTAAGGCACAGTCACTACTTACAAAGAGCTTGCAGTCTAATCAAGAAGGTACCACATTTTACGGTTTCTAAGAATGTATTTAATAGCATAATGTCTCTGAGCTTGAGATATATCTAATAACTTATGGTGTATCATGGTTGAATTAGCAGGCCTTTTCTCTCTTTGTGACATGAAATAATGATACCTCTTTCTTATACTTAGTAGTGTCTTAGATTCAATGAAATGTAGTAATATGGCCTCACAAATAACTCTACTCTAGTATTAAGGGAACTAGAGGCAAAGAGGAAGATTCTGAAAGACTTTGCTGGAAAAGTAGCATTGTCAGCTATGTAACTAGAAAATTAACTCTGCATGAGAACTTGGTGGGGGGAATAATAAGTTTTGTAAGCATTCCCTTATAAAATTCAAGAACTTATTTTTTACATCAAAAAAGAACTGTAAAGAAAATAACTGGCAACTCATGTGATGGAGGTAGAAGAACAGGTAAAATTTGCCCTCCTCCCTATCCACCATCCATTAGTGAATTTAATGGAATGACAGATGCCTAGAGAGGTACAGGGCGATGGGTGCTCTATTGCAGGACACGGCCCTGGAACTAAAACTGACATCATCTGTACTCTTCCTCATGCTGTACCCCTTGGGTGAACCCAAGTTTTAATCTAAAACAGAAGGTTCAGAGACTCAGGCTCTGTTACTGGTCTCTGAAGCGACCTTAACTTGAGCCCAGGGCAGAGCAAACAGCTTTAAAGCAGGTTTAGTTTTTTGCAGGCCTCTGCTTTCAGGAATGCAGCTATGGGGCCATTTCCCTGACCTGGCCCTTGTCATAATGAATCCTTCCTTCCCGTTGAGTTATTTTCCTTTCTTTCCTCTGAAAGATTTATCCCACATGCCAACCTTTAGTGAAACTTCTTTTGCTCAAGAAAAAATAAACAAGCAACCAGGACTTGAGTGGCCAGAGTTGGGACAAAATCAAATGGCATTTCCTGCATTTTAAAAGATTGCAAAATATTCTAAAGATGAAGAGGAATGTTGATATAACTTAAATGCCCAATTATAATAACCAGAGTTCAAAATCCGATTAATGGCATCTTTTGTCTCCCTCCCCCTGCCAATTTCCCCTCCTCATTTCCTGTATTCTCTCCTCTTGACTGGTTTTACTCTCAGATTTTATATTTCTGTTTTCTCAGTATGATACCTACCCAGGGTTTAAATTTTCTATCATGTTTGTTTAGATTTTTGGATTTTGTTCTCCTGTAGAATCCTTATTTCCCATGTTTTATCTTCCTTGACCCTTCCATCTGGTTATTTTTAACCTTCTTCCTATTGCTTTATTATTTTCTTTTTTCCTGTTTATTATTTCTCTGGCTGGAAAGGTTTCCATCTTTCTATTTATCAAGTTGTTCTACAATCCTGGTAGGATAATTATTGAGTCAAGGATAGCCCAAAATGTCAGGGTATAAGTGAATGAGAAACTGTGCTGTTATAGTTATTAAGTATTAAAAATGAACTGACCACAGCTTCCAACCAGTAGTCTCAAGGCTGTTCACATAACATTTATGGGAAAGCTTCCAAGGAGTCCTCTCTTAAAAGAATATTGTCATTTACACAGGGATGAGGATAAAGTTGGCAATAAAAGGAGGGTGGATGAGAGGCAGTGTTGTACTAGCCTCTTGTACTAGACCTCCTGTGTTCAGTTCTCAACTACTCACTTTAGCTGTGTCACCTTAACAAAGTTACTTTTCTGGGTCACATCTGTCAAATATAATTTCTGTGAAGAGTAGACAAGTTAGTATATTTAAGCACTTAGAATTGTGCCTATAACACAATCAAGCTATGCAAGTTAACCATTACCATCATTATTCTAAGTTACTTGAGTTGATATCAGACATAAGAAAATACACACTGAGAAATACACTTCCTCTTGCATGCCTCTTGCATGCCATCTGGGAGCAAGTTTGAGGACGTTTGAAAGTAATGATTGTCAAAGTTCAGCCCATGGATCATCAGCATAAGTATCATAAAACTGTTAGAAATGCAGATTCTTAAGCCCTACGCTTGACCCACCCTAATCAACTGAATCAGAAACTTTGAGAGCAGGGCCAGGCAAGCCCTTCAAGTAATTCTGATGATGCTAAAGTTTGAGAGCTATGACCCTATAGTGGATTTCCTCTCTATGGGTGTATCCAGAATATAGACTATAGCTGTGTCTACCTTGTACCACCACCTCCAGCGTGGCAGCCTTTGTCTTGTCCATGTACATGCATGCTCATTGGAGCAGCTAGAGTAGGGAGCAAGCTATGGTGCAACACAACCCCCTCTAGTGAGGAATGGTAACATCATATCTCCATTTGACCCACAATGGTGAATTTCTTACTTCTTTGGGTCCATAGTGTAGGACTCTGAAAACATATTATAGGTGAGAGTAGATCAAAATCCAAGAGGTATCCTTCATTCTCATGGAATAGGTAAGCAAGACTAGAAAGTTCCAACACAGACCTAAGCATTAGCACCTTCACCTCGCAAGTATCAGGTTACCTGGCAACAAATGTACAATAACCTCTGTTGAATTTTTCTAATTTTTTACTTTGGGGTATGATTGGGACCTTTCAAAGTTGATACAACTTTGACTAATCACTTCATTCTTTAGGAGCTCCTTGGCAGTTAGAAAAGTTCTCCTTTCCTGGGCACAGACAAGGCAACCCATCCCTAAGTGTGGCATTGCTTATGTCCTGACAAGCACTGGTGATCCACCAGGACTTGTGAAGCTCTCTGTTGCACATGTTGGAGTGTCACATGTATACATCTTGCTAACTGTCAAGAACACACAGCTGGCACCTAGAGACATCTCCAAAGAGACGTAGCTCAGCAGCTACTACCTTCACCCACAGGTAACCTTTCCAGAAGTCCTCATAGAAGAGCCAGAGTGAGAGAATCCAGGCTGGAAGGTTCATTGTCCACACTACAATCTTAGAGCTGTAATTCCTGAAGGTGTGCAACTAATGTGGTTGCTCTGCAGTTATAAATTCCTGTGTTTGGTTAGGATGGCATAACTTCCTACTCATTTAACCAGACTAATTGGTTTGGTTGTTTTCATTTTATAGATGGAGAAACTTATGTTCAAAGAGGTCATAAGACTGAAAGGCACAAAAGTAGTCACAGAACCAAGGTGAGCGCCAGCATCCTTGGAATCCCAGTCCAGGGGCTTTTCCTCCTCTCCACATGGCTTTTCTCTGCCAGCCCAAAGCTCAGGTTGGACCACAGTGTTCAGTATGGGTCTTTCACAGGAAACCACCTTTCTGAAAGTGAATAGGTGCTTTTCTTACTAGATTTGGAAGCCCCAGTATTGATAGCCTCTGTTTTCTTGCAATAATTTTCCCAGACTTCAATTGGTAGAACTAGGGGGTTTGATGATGCTAAAAAGGATGGCCACTGTAAGTACATAGCAACACTGTCCAACAGGACTTATGTGATTATGAAAATGGTTGGTATCTGTGCTACCCATTATGGTAGCCACTGAATGGAACAAAATTTTTCATTTCATTGAATTTTAATATAAACATAAACAGCCCCTATAGGTTATGTCTATCATGTTTTACTGCACAGGGCTATAATTTTTTAATTGAAAGGGTGGGCTTGACTTAGAAGAAAAGAACAAAACAATATTTTAATCTCTGTCCCTTCCACCTCTCAAAACAAATAAACTCCACTTTTCTCCAAACATCCAGCACGTCTATTGAGAATGATCTGGTGTATTTGTACCCTTAGCAGAGTAGCAGAGCCCCCATTACTGCATAGCAGTTTTTAAATTGTCTGCTTGTCACCTAAAAAGTCAGTGCAGCATCTGTCTCCCTGAGAGCAAGTTTTATTTATTGCTATTATTTCCTATTAGCCAACAGGGTGGGGTAGAAGCCCATAGTGCATAGACCACCAGTGAAGGAGTTGTTGGCAGAGGCTTTTTGAGAATTACAAACTGGACTCTCAGCAACTCCTCCCTTTAAAAGTGAAAAGGCATAATGGGAGCTGGCCCTACCGAGGGGTTTGTTAACAGAATGTTAGAAATTGGAGCCAGGACCTGCTCCTCAGCTCTCTTTTGCCTCTAAAACATCAGAACCTAGTCCTGTCATCACACCCCCCATGAATGGCTCCCCTTTCTCTGGAATGAAGCTGTCTTTCCTCATCACCTGAGAATGTTTCTTTCTCTGCGAGGAGCTCACAGTGGCAGGAGGTGGGCTGATGTGTGATATATTCGGCATCAGTGAGTTGCAGTAGATTTCAGCAAAAGCCAGCACATGGTTGTTAGAGGAAGGGGGAGAGATGGAGAAAGACAGAGGCAGGGTACAGAAACAGACTGTGTACCAGGACTAATGTTCAAGGCCCTGCTGCAGAATGTGGAGATCCAGTAGTGACCCCATTTGCACTTTTTTGTGGTTGTTGGTGTTGCAGCAATAGGTGATCAATATCCTGGTCATCACCCTTACTCTGCCTCTGTACTTCCAACCTACCCAAGAACTTGAAGTGTCTGAATAGGTTGTCATCTTCTATACCAGAACCATACTTTCTAGTCTAGAGCAAACACATGGCCAATGAAGATGTAATCAGTCTTTGCTTGAGATATTTCATGTTAGAACCAATGAAAATGTGAGCCTAATACCTTCCTCCCCCACCCAAATATTTCATCCTTTCAGCAAAAGCCAGCACATGGTTGTTAGAGGAAGGGGGAGAGATGGAGAAAGACAGAGGCAGGGTACAGAAACAGACTGTGTACCAGGACTAATGTTCAAGGCCCTGCTGCAGAATGTGGAGATCCAGTAGTGACTCCATTTGCACTTTTCTTAGGATTGATTTTCCAGCATTTCCTTTGTTCTGTAAGCTAAGCTAGTGTCCAATTAAGTTTGTGTGAGCTTGAGTTGATTCATGTTGCCCTTTGCCACCTTGAAAAATCTAGAGACAGTAAAAATGTGCAGGCAACACGGTGTGGTAGAGCTGTCCTAGGGGCCCCAAGGTGGCTGTGTCCCAGAGGGGAGGGTACCCAAGTCAGAGAGTCAGAGAAGGTGTCTGAGGGAATGAACCATTCTGCCAGCTGCTGAGGATGAAGAGGAGTTGTACAGAAGAGGGGGCAGAGAAGGACAGCCTCTGAAAGGCCTGGGGGCTGCAGGCTCATAGTGAGAAATGAATTTAGGAAGGTTGACAAGGGCCATTGGCAGGGCCCAGTAAGTCAACCTACAAGACTTCTAGTGGGCGGTGGTTGACACTGGAAGGATTTTAAGCAGGGGAGCAGTAAAGGTTTAAAAGCCTTCCTCTCCCTCCCCACACCCCATCCTGGTTTCTATGGGGAAGAGATTCAAGTACGGTTTCTATGAGGTGGAGATTCGAAGGCACAACATGAAGGTCTCCTGGGTTCTGGAGGAGTCGTTTGGCTTCCCATAGGGCTTTCTCAGAGTCAGTATGTGGTGTTTGTCTGTTGAATTGAAAATTGGGGAATGAAAGCCATTTTCTTGAAGGTCCCTTTGAGGGAAGTTGTGCCTTGCATTTAAGATTTTGATAAACCACACTTTGATAAGGGGATGATTATTTGACCACTTATTCCCTATTTCTCTTCTTGGGAGTCTCTGCTGAACATTACAACCTGGGTGTCACCGCCCTCGGGCCTCTCATTGTTCAAGTTGTGCTGTGTTGCATTTACCCAGAATAAAATGATTCTCATTTACTTACCTAGCAGCTGTCAAAGCCTGAAATTTCATTCTGTAGGCGTAAGCAATTTTCCCCCATAAATGTGGCTTCATCTCAAGTTTGTTATCTGCCAGCAACAGTGAACAGGGATGCTACGGTAGCTCTTCCTTCTCCTGTGAGCAACAATTAGAGACCAATTCTGCAGGAGTACAAATGTATCCATTAGCAATTGTCACTCCTGAGTCACCTGCTCAAGATCTTTAACAGTTTTGCCGGCAATGATGAAATAACTTGGTGGTAGGCAAGGGAAACCCAAAAGGAGAATGCAGAGGCTTAGCTCCTTTTGGAAATGGGAAGAAAGAATAATTCTGTTTCCTGGGCAGACCAGGGGATGCTGGCTTTGGAAGAACTCAGTACCTAACTCTTTACTGAGGAAGATGAATTCAAAAGGAAGACATAAGGGAAACTACTTAGATGAGCAAAAGTGACTTGTGTCCAGCTTGGCCTGTTCCTAAAGTGCCCATAGGCACGAACACACTGGCTGAAGTGTGTTCAGAGAGATGAAAGGAGAGGAGGTGAAGCAAGGGGGGGAAAACACCGTGTCTGGAATGTATAGGCCATCATTCTGGTTTTTATAGCATTCCTCTCTCATTTGTGGTCTCATTTTCTACGCACTTCCCTACGCACTTTCCTGCGTAGGCAGGAAAAAGAGCACCTCTCAGCCAGTCTTCTGGACACAGGAGGGCCTTGGCTTTGAAATCCACTCGCAGCAGGCCACTGTGAGTGTAAAGTGGCTCACCATCAGGTCCTCTTCCCATCTCTTTGGGTCTTTTGACCACACACATAATGAGGTCGCACTTCAGCAATGCCTTTGTTCGACCCCAAATGATGTTCCCACCCTACTGACAAAGCAGCTTTTGTGTCTGATGTCAAAATAATCACTTACCCAAAATGATGGCAAGGCTCAGAAATATCTCAGCTTTATCCTTAGGGAATAGGGGGGAAAGAGTGTGTTAAATGTTTAACCTGGATTGATGAGGTTTGCTGAAACTATTGGATAAAATGAAAACTTTCTTAAAGGCATAAATCACTGAGGAGATTTTCCCCCCTCTCATTGATTTTTGGATTCAGTTAATGATTCCAGCACTGAGAACATAAGGCTAGGTGAAATTTAAAGAAATGGAAAGGCCACATTAACCTCTAAATTTTACCTATGTTGATTTTTGACAGTGAAATACTATAATTAACCCAGACTATGTTCCCAAGATTTAATTTTTTGCTGATGTTCAGAAGTATTACAGAAAAGCTGATTCCTAATTATTACATACAGCATTGCATAAATTTTCTCCTAATTAAAAAGCCTCTAAATTCTAAATAATCAATTTACTAAGACATATGGTTTTGAAAAATTAGGTATTTAATTTCTAAAGATTTATTAGTAATTTGTACCACAGCTAATTAATTATGGCTATAATGCTATCACAGTCATTGTAAAGATTGATGTAATGATACGATTGCAAATTTATTTTGATATGTCTTTTTTAATATCAGAGCATTACAATAATACTTAGCTTTCCAGCCCCTTCTTAATTATGCTTGAAAGCATTAGTGTAATGAAAGATAAGAGGGCTTGATAAGTGTACCATCAGAATTTATTTGAGAAACTATTTTCAACATGAAACAAGCAAATTGTTTTTTGCCCTGGAAAAATGAAATTTGCAGTTTGTAATGAATTAGCAGACAGAAATGCCTTAAAATTAAATAGTATTTGATGCAGAATTTCTCATTAGCCATTGTGACAATTCAGAGAGCTTAGCATGAGAAAGTAGTTAAACTGTACAAAGGAAGCCTGCTGACAAAAATGAATAGAACTCAACATAAACAATGATGGCGTTGTAAATACTCACAAATGCATGAGATAGGTGGGGACGCTTTTTTCCCATTTCCTTTGTCATGTGAATTTCTAGGCAGTTAAAAAAAAATCTAGAAACTGTTTTGGATATTATCAGGTTTTTCTTTGAAGAGGTGAGGGGAAAGAGATTTTTGTTTAGTGGTAGAAAACACCACAGATGGGTTTCTTTGACAAGAAGCAGGTGACTTCTGAATAAACTGGTGGGGGTGGAAGCATATTACGGGGGTGCCAAAAGAAAGAAAAGGGGAGAGTTGAAGAGGAGCTTAGAATGTGGGGAGCATGGCAAGCTGTGTTTAGAAAGCAGCTTGCCACATTCAGGTTAACTAAAGAACACATTTCCACACAGGGCTCCTGGAAGGAGTTCCTGGGGAAGGAGGCAGCAATTCCTAATTGGGACATCTTCCAGATCAAATCCAAGCCACTAGAGTGGACTAGGGGACCTATGGATTCTCTGGCTACACAGCCTCCTTTGTTTTCCATAGTGACATGCTTGGTTCATTTTTTTCAGTGACTTCTTTCATGCTGTTGGATTGGTTTGGGTTACTTTTGTTCCTGCTCTGGCTTTTACCTGGCAAGGTCTATTTGTTTCACATTTCTTCCTCGAGTTTTTTCCATCATGTGGCCATCCTGGCCTAGCTATGTGACTTTGAGAGGTTACCGAACATCTTTTGTTTCGATTTCCTCTTCAGTGAAAGGGTGCTGCGGTGAGGCTATCTATGCAAGGCCTGCTAGCCAGTCTTCAAGTGCGATGAAGCAAGCCGTTACCGTGTGGGGAGGAGGGCGCTGTGGAGAGAGAACTAGGTGTCTGGTGTAGGGGAGGGCTGGGCATTTTTTATTCCTTCAAATGTTTTTTATTCCACAAATGTTTATTGTCCATCCACGCTGTTTTCAGTAGGCTTATTTGCTCTTGACACAGAATAAATAGAATGAATGGGTCTCTGTTCACTCAGAACTTGCAATCTAATGGAAAAGAAACTTGTACCTGTGGAAATAATGACAGTCATGTTTGGGTTGTGTGAAATCATAGAACCTTAGACAGCTTGGAGAGACCTAAAAGAAGGAAAGAAATACTTGAGTCTTGAACAAAGGCAAACTTGGTGGAAAGAGTATTAAACAGATAGCAAAGCTATACTAAAGGTTTCAGGACAGATGTTAAGGAACGTTGGAAAGTTTAGTTAGCCACAGCTGAAGAAGTAGAGAGGTTGGTGAGAGATGAGTTTGAGGTCTTGGACAGGGCCTGGGGTTATTATTTGGATAATGGAAACTGTGGGATGGAATACAAACTGTATCCCTGTGTGGAATATTAGGAGGTACATTGCTTTCCTCTTTAAAAAATAGCACAGGCTTAGCAATATGTAGTGGCAGTCCTCTCCAAACATATAAGCAGATGTATCAAGTTTGGGCTTTACAATAATAAAAGGCATCATCTAAGGACAAATAATAATAGCTTTGAAAATTACTCTTTGAGGGCTATTTCATCACATGTACACTAAACTTTTAACATGCTTCTTTCACTCAACAAGCTGCTCTTTTTGTTAGTTTGTAAAAAAAAAAATTTATGTGCTAGATATCTATTAAGCCCTATAAGATTATAGGTTTGACTTTTCCTAATACTTTTCATTAAAACATGAATAATTTTCATAACAATTTTAAATTGGTTTAGTTCTGTACTTTGCATTTAAAAACCCAATCTTGAATAAATTTTCAAATTATCTATCGAGTATCCATTCTGTCCCCAGTATTCATAAACATTTGTTCAGTTGTCAAGTTCTACCTTATCACAATATTTTCTATCTCCATAATCAGGAATTAGAATTAACTGTATGACTTTGGGTAATTCGTTGAACCTCAGTGAGCCTTGTTTTCCTCGTCTATAAAATGAGTCCATTTCACGGCTCTTTTCTAGTTCAAAAACTGGTATTTTTTAAGTAAACAGGTAGGCTCTTTTGAATAGGAAAAAACATGTATTTCCTTATTAAATCTCAAGGGCTGAGGTATATAATCTTTAACTGAAGTTTTTTTTTTTCATTATTATAAAATTCAGGCTGATGCCAACGTAAATCTTTGGGGTGAAAGTTCCCCTAATTTTGGATTTGGATAAAATATAAATCTTTGTGAAAACTGTATTTCATCTCACTTCATTTATGTGCCCTTGTGCTAGTTGCTGCCCAAATCAAAAGACTGAAAAGTTTCAGGTTTGTGAACTAGCTAAAGGGCTATGGGTAGGCACCTTTCGTTCGTTCCTTTCTGAGAGTTTAAATAATTGAGAACAAGTTCCTGAATTCCAGACCATGGTTTCAGGGCTGGTCCATCATCATTAACTACAGGAGCCATATAACCACCCCCTATGCTCTGACATAACTCCTATTATTATCGATAAAAGTTACACTACGATACCAAGGGGAGAGAAAGGCCACAATAAGGCTTTTAAAAAGCTATTTAATATATCAGCTTTCACAAAGATAGACGGTATCACTAAGACAAAACAAGAAAAGATGTGCCCAACTTTACAAGGTATTGGCACTGTTAATCATATTTTGAAATATTGCTGGCATATATCTTGGAAAGCACAACATGCCTGCCATATTTCCAGTGGGAGAGATGACAGTGTTGAGATACATTGATAATTCCAAGCCTGCTTTCCCCCTTCCTATATGGGAAAAAAACAAGGAAATAGATTAGGCAGTCAGGTGGCATCCAGAAATTTAAGTACTAAAATTAAATAGTGTAAATTCTACTCCATTCCATTACAAAGATATCACAAAATTTCACTAAACCAACCACATACATATGTGTATGTAATCTATTAATGAAAGTTTCTACTTTAATTTTTTTATTTACATATGCGAAATGTTAAAACATTGTATGTATTTACATACGTAATTTTGGATGGGCTTGCAAAAAGATTGTTAAAATGATTCACTGGTTTCCATTTATACTGCCATTTATACCATTAATAGTATTCTATTTATACTTATAATTTTTAGATATGCCAGAAGAAATTAAAAAAATGCACAGGTCAATAGATTTCTGTCTTTTCCACAATCATTATTTTGATAGCCCCAATTCTGTGGAGTGGGTAGGGAATGCATACATTTATGCTTATTTTACTTACAAGGAATGTAAAATTAATATCAGGCCCAAAGTCTTCCAGATTATGTACAGCAAAAGCAGGATATGATCCCTATTTTTCAGGTTCTAAATTCAGGGCTCCTCCCACTATACCACCATAGCAGAGACTATTGTAAATCAGCCAGTCTCCTGTCAGCTATCCCCTCTTCCTGACTAGGGTTCATTGTTCATAAGGCCTAGAGTTAGAACCAGGGTACCCACCAGGAGTGTCCCGAGTTAGGGTCTCAAACTGTAGTTTCTAGTTTATTCTTATGATCTGAAAAGAAAGAAGTCAACCATCATTGCCTACATAGTCAAGATTTATTCCAGAGACACTATCCCAGCAGTTCTCCCCTTTGCATAGACAGAAACCCCTAAAGAGAGTCACCAACTTCTCTCCATTCATCATTGTACAGAAGATCCTGGAGATAGGGTAGTTTACCCAGGGATTGATCATCATGAGGAGGAAAGCAAAAGCCAAAAATAATTATTGCATGATTTGGAGATTGCATTGTAAAAATCAAATCTAGTTCTCTTTAAGATAACTCACAGTCTAGTGGGGAGAATGAGTAAGGAACAATATTAAACAGTATTAAACAATTTAGGCATTGTGACAGGTTGCTCTTGAGGTATTCATGATAAGTAGCTGGAGATTTCAGAGGGAGAATATCTCAATATTTGCCCAAATCTTTTAGCAAAAGTTTATAGGGGGTCTTGAAGTAAATACTAAAAATGAGCAAAAAAGAGAATCTGAATGGAATGGAATCAAGTGCACCTTAGAAGAGGTTCAATGGGATGTGAGTGCCCCTGGGGTAAGGATGATATCTGACTCATTTTTAAAACCCCAGTGTAAATGCAGTTTCTGGCACACAGAATGAATTTTCCCACTTGGGCTTTTGATAGTTTTCTGCCTATGGGATTTTGCTTTTGCAAAAACCACAGTTATTCAACACTTCTTCTTCTGGCTCTGATGAAGTAGCTTAGAACAAACTAATGCTACCAGGAAGAACACTATAAAAGTTAAAGAAAATTAAAATAAAGATCTGTTTGCAGGCATCAGAGATTTACCAAGGCATGCAAGACTTGAGGGGCCAAGCCCTCTGAGAAAAGAAGACCCCAAGGTCATCCCTGTCAATAGTTGTCTCCTCCTAGTTGCACAAGGCAAGAGATCAAGAAGCAAGCAAAAGAAAAGCTGCAAAAGAGCTCAATGGCCATCTCAGAATCTCAGGGTGCCAGAAAGAAAAAACTAGAATGTGGCAGGACAGGCTGTAGTAAACATCCCTAGCTCCATTTTGGAATCCTTAGACTTCAACACCCTCGCTGTAGGTGACCCAAAGTCAATCTTATTAGAAAATCTTTTTAGCTGTTGAGCCCTTGATTGAGATGAGGACAAGTCCTCTGTGAAGAAAGATACCATCTCCAGAGACCCTAAAATTTTTCATATGCTATACCCCTCCTTCTGTCAAAACTCACTAAGAAACAAGACCAAGAAGAAATCGATAATAGAAACAGACCCATAGGTGATAAAAACGGTACACTTTAAAGTAAATGAGATTAGTAGATTCAAAAACTAATTTGTTAAGTAGAGAATTTTGCCAGTAAACTAGACTTTTTTTATATCAAATATATATCCTGGGATGGAAAATATATCAACCAAAATGAAGATGTCAGAAGGTAAGTTTAGCAGATTTGACACTGTTGAAGGGAAGTAAGCGGCTTATAAGATAGATCAGGAAAAAGTATTCAGACCAAAGCACAGTGTCGAATGAAATGAATGAAAAAACAGAAAGGACACATAGGGAGCACTGACAAGTTGTATTTAATTGGATTCCCAGGGGATAGAAGAGAGAGAAGGGGAAAGAAGCAATTTTAAGGAGAAAAAAAGTCAAAATAAATTTTCCAAAATTGATTACAAGACATCACTACAGGTTAAAGAACACCAGCCTCATAAAATCTAATTACTCAGTCATTTTCATCCCACACTACTGATTTGTTCATGGTATTGACGTAAAACCTTGTGAACCTCACTGAGTTCAAGTGATTTCAGCTAGAGAATGAGAGACTAGTGTTAAGTTTGACCTCAACTTTGCTTTTAAATTCTGATAAACACAAGAACATACTAGTATAAAATCACCTTGGCTTTAGCAAAAATAAAAATTTCAGCTCTATGATTTTTTTTTTAATTTTCTCTAAATTTAGAAGAGACTGTGCCCCAAGCTACACTACCATCCTGATAATTTTGATCCTCTGACATTTTCCTGGAAACTTTTGTTCTCTTTGACATCTGAGTGCTGGTATTTAGTACATTTTCCATTTCTTTTTCTTTTATGAAACCAGTCATCATCTTTATTTTAAATAAAAAATATTTATTTTTTATTTCAAGTTGTACAAGCTGTGAATTCCTTTTCCTTAAAAAAAAAAAAACAACTAGATCCCGCCCCCCAGTTTATAGTTGAAGGGCAAAGCCTCCCTACTAACTTCTTACTGAATATTTTAGGATTTCTTTTTTTTCCCTGGACAGGATCCACCTGGAACATTTCAGAGGCTGATGATAAGACATGGGAGAACCCAGTCTTTGACTCTGAAAAGTCTATATAGAGATTGTTCATGCTTCTACTGCTAGATTCTGAATTGTGGAAAGCAGGGAGGGGTGTTATTTGTCAACATGTCATTGGATTCTCAGGTTGCTTTACACTTTCTTCGGCAATCTTTGTTACCTCATTCTCTCCAGAGGACTATTCTCACTGATGAGTAGTCTTGGCAGGAACCTGACAGTTTTCTTCCACATTCACAAGGTGTTGGCTGCACTCTTGAACATTCCAGCAGGGTTAGCTTAGCTGGTCTACAGTGCTGCGTAGCCAACAGCAACACACTCCCTAGTAGAAAGCAGACTTGCTAATGCTTATTCCTCTTCGACTCCCTGGAGCCACTGTTTTTCCAAGAGTTATTGCTTATTAGACTCAAGGAAGACTGGACAGCTGACTTAATAGCCTCCATGTTTAAGAAGGATATTATGGTTCTAGGGAATGGAGAAGCAACAAAGTAGTATAGAGATGGTAAGCATAAATATTCTTGAACATTCTCCAGCAGACTCTTTTTGAGTTCCCTACTGTTGGCAAGGTCCCCAGATGGTGGGGTCAAGCTGAGATAGGGGAAGGAGACCACGATGAATTAGGCATGACCTCTGTATTCCAAGGGTTAACTGCAAAGAGAAAGATTCTCTTTGATGGTAGATCTATGTTACAGTTACATAAAACAAGTGAAGTTTTTCTAAGTTTCAATCACCCCTCACCCCTCTTTGACTCATACCAGTTGCTGATTATTTCTCAGAGAATATAATTTGCTTAAATTTTTGTCAAAAATCTTAACAGGTTCATGCCCAGTCAGCACTTATTCTATATTCTCACAATCAGGCAGCAGGGTGGGGATGGGGGGTAGTGATTCTATAGGACCTGAGGATAAAATAGGAGTATAATCATAAATCCCTTGAGCAGACAGCCTGGCTAAGTGGCATTTGCAGATCTGAAAGGTGAATTTAGCTTCATTTCTCTGCCCACCCCATGTAATCTGAGCATATAGAAGCAAAGGGTGTATTTTAACCATCCCTTGCTTCCCAGAGACTGGAGCAGATACCTGACATCTAGGGGAACTCATGAAAGTCATTAAAAAAAATTTTTCAGGCACAAGATTGACAAGTAATATGTATCAGTGTTCCATGACAAAATGGCAAGTTGGACATGCTGCCAGACGTGTTTAGAAGCATTGCTATACTTCGGGAAGCTGGCTTTGGAGGGGTGGGCCTGTAGACTTAATGCAGAGAGAACCCCTACTATCACCTGCCTTGCTAGGTGTGGTTGGGAAGCTGAGACTTATGCAGAAATATCCATCACCCAAAACCATGTTGGGGGAGGCCAGAGGGGACACAGTAAAGCTTCTAGGTGTGTATTGCCAAATATGTTAGCCACTAACAACCTGTAGCCATTTAAGTGTAAATGAAGTTAAATGAGATTAAATTGATAATTTTGTTTCTCAGTTACACTTGTTGCCCTTTAAACACGCATTAGCCCCATATGGTTAATGACTATCATACTATAGAGCGCTGATATATTCTGAGCCTTGCAGAAAGTTTTATTGGACAATGCTTCTCCAGAAGTTGAGAGGGATGGGAAAACACATCCCACTTGCCCATGTCCCTGCCAATGCTTCCTGGGAGCCCCTCTATAAACTACTTACATTCACAACCTTATCTCATTATCTGTTTCAGGGAGACTCATCTAAAATACAAACTAAGCCTGTATCTTCCATCAGCTATGCAGGACGGGCTCCCTCTCTCATTCTTGACTCCGGTGATAACTATGGTGCTATTAAATACTCAGGGAAGGCAAAGGGCTGTCAGTGCAGTGGGACCCTCTGGCCATAGTGGCCTTAGCTGCTTCCCTGAGCTCTCCATTCCTTATCCCTTGATGTCAGAGGAAAATCTGTAGCTCATTAATATTTTTTACTGACACAACAAAAAATTTTTCACCTTTATTTTCTTGCTGTCTTCCCAAGAGACCAGACAACTGACTTTGCTTTTGTCACAGAGCATCTGCCAGTAAAGCTCTGCAAGCCTTCTTCCCTTCATCTTCCCTTCATCAGATTGCACGCCATATGCCAGGATCTGCTGGGGTTGCACATTTTCCTGGTTGACAGTCACCGCAAACTTTTACATGTCTGGAACACATTCATCATAAGCTCAAAACTTTTTTCAAACTTGTATTAACTCTGTAGTGTTATGGGCATAAGGACTTTCTCTGGTCAACTTGAATATTTAGAATTCATAGAGAATGTGAAATCCCAGAATCCTCTCCCTTTCAGCACTGGCCGTTAGAATCTCTAAAATGAGAATATCCTTGAAATGCCTAAAGGTTAGAAAGTTCTTAAAAGGTGTGTGCATTTACATGTGTAAATGTACAAAATATTGCTTCTCTAGTAAAGGATTATGTCCTCTTTAATAATACACAGAATTCAAAGTAGTCAGTAGAACCTAGGGTCCACTTTCCAGCAGCTGAGCAATTCTCCCTTGTCCACTCTCCAGAAGTTTCACTGTTCACATCCCCATGGGTAGAGAAAATACTTTCATGACTTTTATACAATGGGGCCTTAGTTTCACATTCTTCATTGAAATTCTTCAATCCAGAAATTTTTCAGTATTCTTCAGCAGGGAGCTGCAGAAACAATGGATGTTGCTAATTTAGGTTCTGGACAAATTCTAAATGAGACCTGCCTTGTTTACCTCAGTTTCCCATTGCTATAGGTTTTGATCAGTTTTTCATGTTTGAGCATAATTTATGCCCATCCAGTTCTTGTTTTCATTCATTCTCTTGCCCACTAGTCCATATATCATTCTCTTTTGGTGAGATTTTCTACTTTGGCCAAAATACACCATGTTGATCTCCCTGTGCAGAAAATGGCTGATAACAAAACCACCAAGTATAGGTTAATTCTCCTGTCTCTCTCAATAGGTTGACCTTCCTTTGATGCAGCAAACATTTATAGGCTTAGCTACAACCAAGTAGCTGGCAGTTTGCCACCCATGAATTTCTATCTGGTTAATTAAGTAGTACTTTTCCAGGTGTTGTCATTAACTAGTTTCATAAACCTCTCTCCAGCATTTTCTCTTAATCAGATAGCCGAATAAATGCTGGGAATGTGCTGCCATATCCTCTTGTTCTCATCTGAACAAGCTAGTTTTCCTTTATGCTTTGTATTAACTGACTTTGTAAAGAATTATTTAATTCATGCTCATGTTCACCCGCTTTGAATCTTGGAGCTGGGAACTATCTGAGCCTAGTGGTAACTGCGTCAGTCATAAAAGGCTGGTCCATGTTTGTTTCATTTTATTCTCTGCTAAATTTGCTTTAGGTACCCCTGAGTGCTGTTAGAAAAATCCTAGAAAAATTTGGGGAGCATTATAGCAAAAATGTGGTAACTAGAGGGTCCTAAATTTTCTTTACAGGAGTTAACCTTTGATACCTCTACCTAACTGTCCAGTGATAACATGTGAGACAACTCTTAAAATTGACCATGGTCATCGAATTTACACCATTGGAAATCAGCAAACACTGCAAATTATGACTGCTCCCCCACAGAGAACCAGTTGTTAAATATTTACTGGCACTCCGCTAGACAAAGGTCAGCCTAAATTTGGCATAAAAAGTCAAGATCTTACAAAAGCATTTGAAACATTTTCAGAGACCTTGGAGCTGTTTCTGTAAATCAGTGGATCCCAGCCCTTTGAGATCCAATGTCTCCTTTATATATATTTTATAATATACCCTGATCTATTCCTAAATGAAATGCAGACATAATGTAATCTAGCCACACACACATAAAAAAATTTTAATCAACATAGTATCCCAATGATAATATGAAAGGGGAAAGAAAGTTGTTTACAATAGATTAATTTGTATTTTATTATATAAATGTTTGGGTGTGACTACATTGGAAGATAAGGTGAGATAGCCAAGTACTTCAGAACCAGATAAAAGCAGCAGCTACAAATGCAGGGTGAGAGAGGCAAAATTATAGTGAATCAATGTGATTTTCTGAAATAATGAACAACTGATAAAATTCTGCACCATACAAAGTAACACTCTTCCCTCAAAATACAAGGTAGTTGCCTCTGAGACGCTCCAGTACAGATTAAAACTATAGCAAAATGTGTGTGTGTGTGAAAGAGAGAGAGAGAGAGAGAGAGAGAGAGAGAAGGAATTCATTTTTAGGCTCAGGCTATTTAATAACTGTATGAATTCCCTACATTCTAAAGTCATGTGGAAGGTGGGTAGTTCTTCATTGTACAGAACAGCTGGTGTCTCTAGCGCTACCCACTAAATACCAGTAGTATGCCTGGCCAAAGAGGCAACCAGAAATACCTCCCATGAACTCACAAAGCAGCCTAAGTATAAAATTGCCTGATTGAGAACTACATCTCTGAGTCAAAGGCAAAGGACCTGACTGAGAGGGCCTGATTTGTGCTCCCTTTTGATGAGTTGATATAAAAATAATAAGAGAAAGAAAATTTACTAACTAAAGCTACAGAGACTCCTAAGCATCCAAAAAGGAGGTCCCAAGTTACCCAAACCTCAGCAAATCCAAAGAATGCAGGGATAAGTGGGAGAAACAGCAGGAGTCTCTGAGAAAGAAGGACAGTGCAGGAGAGACTCCTGTCCAGCAAGAGCTACTCTATAGAAACCTAGGGAATGGGAGGCTGGCTGAGCAAGAAGACAGAAGCAACTAAAACAGGGATAATGGCAAATTTCCAGAGGAATCACCCATTGAGCTTAAAAAGTTCCTGTATCCAGGAATTGCAGGTGGCATGAATAACAGCCATTATGGGGCACTAATTTCTTCAGTATTTGTTTAAAGATTAAAAACTATATCCTGGTAGACTGAGGCTTTGGACTTTCTTAATTTGACACTGTTATTAGTCAAGGGGCTGGTTATGTAGATGCTGACATGAAGTTTTATAAGAATGCTGATGTGGGGTTTTGTCAAAATGCTCTTTGTACTTCAGAGTTAAATATTCAAAGCTAGTTCTCTGGTGACTCATGACCTCCCAGCTCCCCTTCCCACCAGTTTAACCTGCTTATAGAGAGAGCTCCTTTCCTTCTCAAGATTTTTGACCTGGCTGGTTGTTCTCAAACTTTTTCAATCCAAGGACCAATTGAGAGGCGTTTTTAAAAAATCTGAGTCAGCTGTAATTTGCTAAGTAAATACTTTTATTGTAACATACATAGAAAGAAAGAAGCACACAGATTGTAGGTACACTGTTTGCTGGAACACTATTTTTACAATGAAGCCTACACGTTGAGCAGTATGCAGATCAAGAAACGTGACCGGAATACCAAAAGTACCTTTGTACCTTTTTCTAGTCACTAATCCTGACCCAAGGGCATCAGGTATCCTAATTTCTAACAGCATGGATTAATTAGGCTTATTTTTGAATTTGATGTAAATAGAATCATAGAGTTGTTCTTTGTGTGTTTCTGGCTTCTCTCATACATGTTTGTGGCATTTATCAGTGCAATTGCACAGATGAAGTTTGTTCTCATTGCTGGTTGGCATTGTGTGAATAAATCATATTTATTTTACCATTGATGGATGTTTGGATTATTTCCTGTTTGGGGCTTTTATGACTAGTGTGGCTATGCCCATTGCTTTGTACATGTCTTTTACATAAACTTATGTGCTCACTGCTATGTATACATAGGAATGGAATCACCGTGTCTACATGCTATGTCAGATTTCAGTAGATAATGACAAATCAGTTTTCATTTCCACTGAAAGTATATGAAAATTCAGATTTCTCCACATATTTGCACTTGCTTGGTGTCATTGATTCTTTGTTTTCACTATAGGTATACATCGTGATCATAAATTTTGTATCCCAAAAAAGTAATGAAGCTGAGCACTTTTTTAATCAAGACTGGCTGCTCTTTACTTGCAACACACCAGCATAACCAGCATTTACCCTCAACAGTTAGGGTCTGTATTATACTGGGGAGTAAACATTTTGTCATATATGTTTTCTAGGACACCATTATTGAGGTAATATTGGCATACATTAAACTGTACATACTTAAAGTGTAAAATTTGACAAGTTTTGACATATGTATGCACCTGTGAAACCATCATTACAAGCAAAATAATGAACATACTCAGCAAAAGAAACCATCAACCAAATGAAAAGGCAGTCTATCAAAAGAGAAAATATTTACAAATCATATATCTGGTAAAAGGTTAATATTTAAACTATATGACGAACTTAAAAAACTCAGTAGCAAAAACAAAAAATCCAATTGAAAAATGGGCAGGGGATCTAAATGTACATTTTTTCCAAAGAAGACATACAGGTGGCCAATAGGCACATGAAAAAAGTGTTCAGTATCATTAATTATCAGAGAATTGCAAATCAGATCACAGGGTATCACCTTAGACTTGCTAGAATATAAAAAGAAAGGAATTAACTAGTGTCGGTGAGGATGTTGGAAAAAAGGGAATCCCAGTGCATTGTTGGTAGGAATGTAATATGGAAAAGAGTGTGAAGGTTCCTGAAAAAAATTAGAGCCACCACATTATCCAGCAATTCCATTTCTGGATTTATCCAGAAGAAACAAAAACAATAACTTGAAGGTATTTGTTTACCCCCATATTGACTGCAGCATTGTTTTCAATAGCTAAGACAGAAACAACCTAAGTGTCCATTGATGAATGGATTACAGACATGGGATTTGTATGTGGGGGAAGAGGATGGTGTGTATTTGTACATCTAGGTAGATACATACATGCACACACATGTAGATACATACATATAGACAATGGAATATTATTGAGCCAAAAAAGGAGAGATCTTGACATTTGCAATAACATGGAGTGACCTAGACGGCATTATGCTAAGTGAAACAAATATCATTCATATGTGAATCTAAAAAAAAAAATCCAATTCTGAGTGTTTTTCTATGATACAGAGAACAGATTTGGGTTGCCAGAAGTGGGGGTCTATATGGTTGAGCAAAATGGGTGAAGGTCATAAAACATTCAAACTTGCACCTATAAAAGAAATAAGTCCTGTGTATAAAATGTACAGTATAGGGACTATAGTTAGTAATACTATATTGTATATTTGAAAGTTGTGAAGAAAGTAGATCTTAAAAGTTCACGTCATAAGAAATATAACTGCAGGGTGATGAATATTAAAGTTGTTAAAGTGATCATTTCACAACATGTACATAAATTAAATATTTATGTCCTGCACCTGATGCTAAATATTTTAATTATATCTCAATTAAAAAAATAATGAGCACATCAACCACCAATTCCATGTGGCCAACTCCAGAAGTTGCTCCATGTGCTTTTGTAATCTTATCCTCCTACCCTTCCATATTCCCCCATACCCAGTTTTCAGGCAACCACGGATCTGCCTGCTGCTGCAATAGTTTACATGTCTTAGAATTTCTTTACATAAATGGAAACCCACATTAAATGCTATTTTGTATCTTCCAGCATAATTAGAATGGAATTAATGTTGCAGCAGGTGTCACTAGTTCATTCCCTTGAATGAACTGGAGTTTCACATTGTACAGACATGCCACACTTCACCTGCTGAAAGAGAGTTGTTTTTCAGTTTGGGGCTCTTCAAAATAAAGTTGCTGTCAGTATTCATGTTATTGAGCAAAAAATATGCTTTTAATGTCTCAAATAAATAATTAGGAGTATAATTGCTGGATCATTTGGTAGGTTCACAATTAACTTTTTAAGAAATTTCCAAACTCTTTTCAAATGACTATGATTTTACACTTCAGTAGCAATGTATGAGAGTTCCAGTTTCTCCACATCCACAGCAACACTTGGTATACGATCTTTTTAATTTTAGTCATTCCAAGAGGTATATTTCATTATGGTTTTAATTTACATTTCCCTAATAACTAAAAACATTGAGCATCTTTTCATGTTTTTATTTGCCATTGTATTTTGTCTTTGGTGACGTATCTGTTCAAATCATCTGCCGATGGTGGTAAAGGTAAAGTACTTGCATTGCTATTATTGATTTTTGAAATGTCTTTATTCTGGCTACAGTTTATTATAAGATATATGCTTTGCAGTTTTTCTCATAGTCTGCATTTTGTATTTTCATTCTTTTAGCACAGTCTATTAAAGGAAAGTTTTTAATTGGGATACAGTCTACATTGTCAATTTGATTTTTCTGTTTTCTGTTTATATTGAGGTATCGTTAGTTTACAGTATTATATGTGATTCAGGGATATAAGTTCACACTTCTTCAGATATGTGTTATCACACCACATCTATCCCCTAAGTACCCATAGTCCTCCACCATGGTCCATTGGACCCCTCTCTCCACTTCCCACTTGGTCCCAACCCCCCCTTCGCTCTCTAGTAGCCTGAATTCTACAGTAAGATATGTAGGTTTGTTATTGGTTTGTTTTGTCGTTTTCTTTTTCTTATTTCTATATATTCCCCGTATGATTAAAACCATTCAGTTTTGTTTTTCTCCTCCTTCTGACTTATTTCTCCTAGCATAATTCCTTCCAGTTCCATCAATGTTGCAAAATGCAACAGCTCATCTTTTTTATCTGTGTAGTATTCCATTGTGTGTATATACCACGTGTTCTTAATCCACTCCTCTATTCTTGGGCACTTAGGTTGTTTCCATAATTTGCTTGTTGTAAACAGTGCTGCAAAGAGGGTAAGAGCACATATATCCCTTCAAATTAGTGTTTTTGCATTCTTTGGGTAGATACCTAAAAGTGGAATTTATTGGATCCTATGGTAATTTAATTTTAATTTTTGAGAAACCTCCATACTCTTTTCCATAAGGGTTGAACTAGTCTACATTCCCATAAACAGTATATGGGAGTTCCTTTTTCTCCACACCCTCATTTATACTTGTTATTTCTCATCATTTTGGTATAGGTCATTCTCATAGGTGTGAAATGACATATCATTGATGTTTTGATATGCTTTTCCCTGATAAATGATGATGAGCATTTTTTCATATGTTTGTTCATCATCTCTGTATCTTCTTTGGAAGACAAATAGCAAAGCTATAACTGGCTCTGCTACTCAGTGTTTTCCAAGTGCTATTTTTTCATTTATTCATTCAACAAACATTTACTGGGTTATTATATGTCACATACTGTTATTATTGGGGCCATCACAGTGAACTGGATAGAGTTGCTGCCCTCAAGGAGATTATGTAATAAATAATAAATGTATGCCAGGTTTTAATAACAACTGTAAATTTTTAAATATAGGGCCAGGAAACAGACAGTGATGGCCACTAGGAACCTAGAGTCCTAATTTAAATAGCATCCTTAGTGTGTTAACTAAGGTACCATATTCATAAAGACCTAAATATGAAAGTGATGGAATAGGTCAAGTTGATATCTAAACAAAAAATATTCAGGCAGAGCAAAAATAAACTCAAAGATGCTGAAGGGGTGTGTTTGGCATGTTTTATAAAAATGGCTGCAGTTGGTTTTTTAAGTATTTGAATTGAGAAGTTTAGTTATTGAAGAAACCCTCAATATTATCCAGTTCCAGGATTGCTGGTAGATTTCATCTCCCAAGTCCATTCAAATGGAGTGGTAGTAAACGCCTACCATAGGAGTCAGGAAATTTTTTTTATAAAGGTCCAGATCATAAATACTTTTAGTTTTGCGGTACATACCATTTCTATTGCAATCACTCTGTTGTGTGAGAACAGACATAAACAATATGTAAATAAATAAATGCAAGTGTATACTCTGATAAAACTTTGTTTTACAACAGTAGGTAGTGAGCTGGATGAGGGGCTTGGACTCAGCCAGCCCCTGGGCTAATCTAGTTTTAGGTAGCTTCACCCAGGTCTTTCACAGGGATGGTCAGAATCCTGGCCTGCGTTCCTGTGGGGCACCTCAGCCATCTGTTTGTCCCTGGAAGTCACCGCAGCCTCTTCATGTTACTGATTAGACCGGACAAGTTCTCACAGGTTGTTGGTGGGAAACTAGATATCTGGCCTTCCAACTCAGGTTGCTGACAGTAACCTATCCTTACCCCTCCAGATTTGGCACAGATGACTTTGTATGTACGATGGTAATAGAGCACTGAGGGCACCCTCCTCTCCAAGTGCAGCCTAGATGGCTAGAGCCAGCCAAAGGCTAGACAGGGGCTTTTCCTGTGAAGCTGCTGGGAGCGTTCAGAATTAGAAGCAATAGTTTCTACAGAACTTTGTCCCATTCTGTCCATACCACACAGAAAACAAGGGAAAGAAGACCCTTCTCCATCCAGGGAAAAAGAGTAGGTCTTTAGTACATGGGAGACTCAGTTGTTGGGCTAGTGCATAAGAAATACCAGCCTCATATTTTTTTCTTATTTTAAGTTTTAAGCACATCAAAGGAGTTTTGGTTAAGTAGAATGTAAAATAAACCTGATTTAAAAAGAGAACCCAGAGTTAGCATTTAATTACTCACAAAGTTGGAATAAATGAAAAACATTCCAGAGATGGATAGTGGTGATAGCTGAATCAGTGTGAATATACTTAATGCCACTGAACTGTGCACTTAAAAGGGCAGACTTTATGGTCTGAATATTTTATCACATGGAAGAAAAAGAGGCAAAAATTATTCTGTCACAAGTTGACTCATCAGAAAATTCTTAACAAAAATGTATTTCTATGTGAAAAAAAGAGAAAGATCTAACACTACGGTGGTGTGAATAGACAGGAGTTTATTTATCTTCTGTCATTCATTTTTTAGAGATAAATGGGCCAGGCTAGCAGGGTAGCCGTGCTCCACCTGGACAGTCTGGATGCAAGCGTCTTCTTTCTTATGGCTACTGGGCCTTCTTCCTCTGTGCTGCTCTGCCCTGTGCGGCCTATGAAGGATCCCACAGCCTTCTGGCTAGCAGGGAAGAAGGGAGATAGCAAGGGGGAAATGGAAAGCTCTTTATTAAGGAAACGACATGGAGCTTGCACACAGCACTTCTGCTTTCATTTCATTGATGAGAACATAGCTGTATAGTCACACCTATAAGCAAAGGAGGCTGGGAAGTGTTTTCTCGTGTACTCAGCTAAAAACCTATTATTGTAGGTTTCTTAAGGGGTTATTGAATTGGGGGAAAGAGAGTTAACAATTTGTCGCCGCTTACACAAAGAAGTGAAAATATTTTTCCTATGTTTGTACCTGTATGTGAATAGTAATGTTTAGCATTGCATAATTCTTGCATGTTAGAAAAAAAATCTTTTTTTTTTCATTTAATTCTTCAGTATTATCTTCCTTGAAAGTAGTCACTCTTACTGTAAATAGACATCATCTTCACTAGGAGGAGACTATGTGAGTCTTAGAGGGATTGTATCATTACCTATGGCCACTGAAGTCAGAACCAAGGTTTCAGTGTAGACTCTGAACTCGGCTATGTGCATTCCTAGGAAATCATCCTCCTTGATACCTAAACCTTGAAAGGCATTCGCCAAATGACATGTCCTACCAAAGCAGGTCTGACAGGTTAGTGTGCAGAGTAAGTATCTGAAGACCGTGACTAAAACTCAAGATGACTGTTGCCCAACTCTGGCAATTTTCTTTAGGTTGCCTTGACTTTAGGAAGCCCTGGCATTGCCCTGCCTTGGGATTCATGGCAGTGATCTTCCATTTTATCATCACTACATTTTCCTTAAATAAAGGAGAACAATTTCATATTTCTGTCTGTCCTTTTCCTTTCTTGACCACCCATATTTATATGTTACCTTAAGTTTTAGAGCTGTGGCCTTCTGAAAAATCCTTGCAAATTGCTTTTGTAGCATTTCTAACTCAAAACCAGCAAGCAAACAGTGACAAAATGTCAAAAACTAATTTAGGAAACCATCATGACATCCCCTCAAACAGAAGTTTTCAGCACCCTGAGATGAAGTAGTATTGAGAAGGTGACTTTATACTCTGCTGTTTGAAAGGAGAGAGGAAACTTTTTTGGGGTCAAAAATATTTATATTGTATTCAGTGTGTGTGTGTGTGTGTGTGTGTGTGTGTGTGTGTGTGTGTGTGTGTGAGATGTGCTTATATACACATCATTGTTTCCCCAACAGAAATCTCACAGAGATTTCTATCTGGCTTTATGTTACCCTCACAATTCCCACTCAGTCACAGTGGGCTTTTTATTTGCCTTTTGCTCTGTCAGACACAAGGATGAATTTAAACTCCTTTCCCTCTCCAGTGGCCTCTCTGATGTATTTGCTATCTTTTACATTCCCTTTCCCAGTAGAATCTTATGGAAATTCCTTTTGGGTCTTTAGCATTTCCTCAGTTAGAAACTTTTGTGTTGCTAATGGTCTCGGCTTCATTAGCATTACAAATCCTGGGACGCTCTTACAGATCAGCGTTAGATCTGGGGGCTCCCAGCACAACCTGATTTATCAAACCTGTTTAACTGAAATCTCAGGCGGCCAGTGCCTTTGACCTTATTTCTGCCTGCACATCTCCTCAGAGACTCCTTTTCAAGGGTGCTAGAGGAAGACACATGCTTAATCTCAGAAACGTTCCTTTTATCTCTATATAGCCTGCCAAACAGCCATACTCCCCAGCACCTTTGGTGCTTAAAACCTGGGTAGATGTTGAGCAGAGCCCTGATAGACAAGTAGCTGGATAGAAAGACAAGTGGGTGGGTGATAAACAGAAGGGTAGATAGATTCGTAGATGGGTAAGTGGATGGATAGCCAGGTGGATAGATGCATATCAGGAGGATGAGTGAGCAGGTGGATGAAATGCTTGGATGGAGGGAAGAAAAGAAGGAAAAATAGATAACACATCTTCTATTTTGTACAATATCCCTGTAATTGACTGGAATTGGTTTTATGTTTGTGTGGCCAAAGAACACTTACGCAGGAAATATCATGTGATATATTTCCTATGTGTACATAATATGTGTGTGTATACACAGTGCTTCAGTGTAGTGGTACTGAAATAGGCACTAACAGCAAAATCTCTTGGGGAACCTACCCTCTTGCCTATTTCTGGCTTTCATCACCTGAAATGTGCATCCTGGTTAAAAATAGCGCTGGCAAATATTCTCTATGGATGGCAACAGTCATATTTAAGCTGTGTGTCCTTACTTAGTTTTCTTCTTATAGACACTCCACTAAACATTTTTTAGTACTTATTACATCTCAGGCAGTGTTCTAAGTGTCTTTTGCTTGTGTAATCTCACTTAATCTTGACCACAGCCCTTTAAAGAAGGTGCCATTAGTGGCTCTACTTTTTATAGGGAATGGGATTAAGCCATGAAGAGATTAAGCAATTTGCCCAGGGTCACACAGCTAGCCAGAGGCTGAGCGGGGCCTCTAAAGCAGTCAGTGGAGATCAGTCTACGGAGGCAGCCACTATGTCTTCCTGCCTCTCTGATCACCTAACTCACCCTTTGGAGCACGGTGGTGGTCCTGTGAAACTTTCTGAAATGATGAAAATGTTTTTTATCTATGCTGGCTTAGTAACATGGTAACCACTAGCCACATGCGGCTTCTAGCACTTAAAATTCAGCTAGTGTGACTGAGGAACCAAGTTTTTAATTGTATTGAATTTTAATTAATTTAAAACAGCACAGTTTAAGAGCCAACTAATAGCTTCTGTTCATACATAAGATCTCAAAAGATGAAGTGCTAAACTAGGCATTAAGGTAGGCATTGCAGTTATAGACATTATCCCTTATTAATAATATTAACATGAAACAATTGCAAAGCACTTTTAGAATCCTTTATGCTTCTTTCCATCCTTGAAAAGAGTTTTGCTTTTCTATTAAGTACTATGCCAACTAGTGGCATATCTAATCTTAGCTCATTGGAAAGACATGTTCAGTTGAGACAGAAAAAAAGAATTTGAACAGAATATAATAGAGACATGCCATGGATTAGTTGTAGCATGGTGGTACACTTTCATTTTTTATCATGTTATAGTCTCCATCTCCCCAATAACACCAGCAAATATTGGTATGGGAGGGGTTGATGGAACTATTGGACTTCAAAGCAGGGTTTGGTGGTGAAGCAAAGAGACAACAGGGGCATCTGGGCTCATTTGAATGAGAGATACAAACCCACATTCATTCTGACAGAAGGAAGTGAAAAGAGTAAAGTAGGAAAGTGGGAAATTATAAGCCAAGAGAGAAGAAAAGGTGATCCTAGGTGAAGTAATAATAAAAAGCCATGTTATTCTTCATGTGGTACCCAATTTAAAACTGAGTGATGCTTTTTAAAGGAGGTGAAAAAATAAACTGTTATCAAAACTCAATGTATACAGCAGGGTTTTATAGGAGTAGAGGCAATATAAAACTTGGTGAGACTGTTAAATGCTGGTTTGCAACTGAGGTACACAAACTCCAGCCCTGGGTCCACCCAGTACCCTGCTGGTTTTGGTAAGTAGTTTTATTAAGTGCACCATGCCCATTCGTTTACGTATGGTTGGTGACTTCTACATACCACAGGACAGAAATGAGCAGCTATGTATCCTGCAGAGCCTAAAATGTTTCCTCTGACCTTGTATATAGAATGTTTACTGACTCCTACTTTAGAACAAAAGGGAAATATGTGTTAGCATAACTATTTTGGAGTACAGTTTTGTGCAGTCATCAAATTTTAAAATGCTGCTATTAGAATTCTATCCACTGGCGGTTTGGGTTCACATACCCCTCAGGACTTCTTATAACATTGAGACACTTACCAGCCTAAATAACCAGTAGCTGGGTACTGGGTAAATTAATGTCAGTACATTAATATCAAGAGATACTTTTCTGAGTTGTTGGGTTTTTTTTTAATTAGATAATTCTAGATATACTCATTTTTAAGAATAAGATATTTCTGTTCATTGTGAGGGATGTTAAAGAAATTTTGCTAAATAAAAACAGTTACAGAACAACATGTATGATTTGATTATATTTGTATTAAAACAGTAAACAACTCCCCCCTCCCAAAGATATACAGAATTTGCCCAGCACCTCTCATAAATGGCAGGTTTGATGAGTGAATACATGCAGATATATAGAGATAGACATGTATATTTTTCATTTTATATCGTATGAACTAGGCTCTCCTGAGTTTGTGTGACTATGTGTTACTTTAAAAAAAAAAATCTAATAAAGGGGGAAAGGAGGAAATAACCAAAGATTGATCTCCCCTAAACGCTCTCACTGAGAAAAGGTCAGTAGCAGTGTCAGTCAGCTGAGAAATTCTTAGGAACCCCTGGTGTGTACCCAGGCCTTCAGGAGGGCTGTAGTACTTAAGTTTCAGGACCAACACAAACTCTCAGGTTTGAAGTGTGTCTTTATGAGTCCTGTACAGCAGAAGCACAAGCACAAGCACAAAAGTGCTGCAGAAAACCACTCAGAAGCGGGGAAAGGGAGACGCATGTCCTTTGTCCTGGGGGATGATGTCTATAAGTAACCAGATGGAAAGAGAGCATGGAGGAAACTGATAAAGCAGGAAGTTGGTGAGAAAGGAGCCAAAGGCAAAAAGGAGACACCCAAGTTGGAGAGATGTTTTTGAGGAAGAACACATGTTTCTTGGGGTTCTAAGAAAACCCACTGTTACATAGAGCCACCTTAAGTCACCTTGGGAGTGTATTTTGGAGTCTTTTAGTATAGGATCCGTGGACATCAACAGTCCTGACCCCTCAGCAGGGGGTCTGATTGAAAAGCAGCTTCTCTGCATTGAGTATTATTAGAACTGCTCCCTGTTGCCAACACAGAGGTAGCTCCGCAGGGTTAGGAAGTTCAGAAGCCCTGGAAACAGCAACATCACATGTCCCTGCCTTGGCTTCCTTGCCAAAGGCAAACATCACTCAGTACTATCATTGATTCATCTAGTAGAATTGTAGCAGAAGAGTTTATATGTGATAAACAGTGAAAATGATAAATGTAAAAATAATTAAAAAAAACAAACCAAAGATGCAGGTGTGACTTTAAAACCCATCAGTGTCCGCCTCCCTCACCCCAGCCCCCTGGCTGCCTGCACTCTGCATGCCTGGAGCCTGGGTTGGATGTGTCTGTGCCTGTAAGAATCTTTTTTATTTAGACATCATGAGGCATTTGATCAATTCTGAGCACTGCAGGCTGTGATGCCGGTGCAGAGATGCCTGCTCACTCTTCACAAAACTCTCCAGTTCAAACATGTTTGCAGAGCATGATTCATGGTGTTTCTTTCTGGATTGTCCAGTGGGTAATTGCTGGACAAAAACCAGAGAAACAGATGTAGACCCTGAACCCTGGCTATAAATTTTTGTTTTATGATTATGGGTTTCAAATGTGCTGTGTCACACTGACAAATATACAGTTACTCTGAAACAAAATGAATTTTGGTCGCAAACTTTTGCTTTTTGTTTGTTCATGGCTGAAAATACTTTTATTAGTTTCTTTTATCATTGAATAAAAGAATATAGAGACGGCATATCAGAATGTTAATTTACAGCATAGCAACAAGGTATTTGGGAAGTTTTTTTTCTGTTTGATTAATAGGTAAAGTTTAGTAATTTAACCTTCATTATCAACAAATCAACTAGATCAGTTTTTCACCTCCTACCTATTCATTAATCCTTACAGTCACATGGATATGTAGTTAAAGAACTGTGGCTCATTTGTGTGTCCTTGCTTTTACTTAAAATGAGAATTTGGAGAAAGAATCAAGTTTATAAGGAGTATAAGGATTAGATTTATTGAGGAGGAAGTAAGAAATGTGTGGCTACAAGAGACCATGGTGATGGTTCACAAGTAATGTGGTGGTGGGATATTTACAGGGGCTATATCTGAGGGGAGAAATCAAATACTATACAAAAATAAGCAACAATGTAAACAAATTAAAACATTAATAAAAGGAAAAAATTGATTTCTCAGATTATAAAAAAATGTGTGACTAAATTGTGGGACTGCTTTGTAAATTCATACTTGGATTAAAAAATAGCTCTAACAGTTGCAGCATAATTAATTCATGAGAAATAATGAATTGACAAGTCAATACTTTTGCATTATAAGAAACCCATAATATTCAGTTCACAAGAATTTAAATACCGATCATTCTTTTCTCCACCCAAGTTTATTTTTCTACAATGAAGAGAACCCCACGGTGATTATAAAATTTAAATGTTCTTGTACAAAGAGGGAAAACACCACATCTCCCAACCTCTAATACACACACACACATACACACACAAACACACATACGGACTCTACAACAGAGTATTGAGGGGAAAAAATTGGAAACTGTCATTTACCTTCTGAAATGAAGCTATTCTCCAGTTGAAGAAATGAGAGCAGAATTTGGGAGACACCATTCCCATCTTCACTTCCCTATCACCAGTGCACCCTAAATTTCAGAATAGTTGCAAAACAAGTAAGTTTTGTGGCCTCTGCTGCATAACAGATACGTGCACACACACACCTGTTAGTTGTACCTTGGTTATCACTTCTGACTTAGTTCCTCCTGCTCTACTTTAAATATTGCTGCTGCTTCCCTTCTGATTCAAGCACCTTCTCATCCTTGTCCATCATCAGGGATAAAATGAGTCCAGTTTCCAAGGAACTCTGAGGATCTTAAATAAGCATTTGAAGCTGTAAGTCTGATGGCCACATAGAAATGGCATATAATGTGGTACTTTACACATCTTCACAACTAACTGTCCACGTGTTTTGTCAGTTCCTCTGTGCACCTTGCTTAAAATATAAGTAGGCTTGTATATGCTCTGTTAAAAATGATAGAGAGAAATAGTTTCATCAAAATCTCACCTCTTTATTGTCCTGGACTTTTCAATAGCAAGAACTGAGCTTGCTGGGCTGAAAATTGTTTTGGTGTACCTTCATAAAAGAATCTTTGACTTGGTAAGTGTGTGCGATGCATACTTTTCATGTTACACCAAGAGTGCCACTTAGCAACTCAGCTAGACAGAGCAGCCGTTCAGCATGGGGTGGGGTGCCCCCTGACAGGTTTTTAAAAGGCCTGGATGCCAGTGCACATTCCAGTACTGTCTGCATAAAAAGGAGCTGGAGCAGTGCTTCTCCTGCAAGGGGCAAGGGAGCTGCTCCTTGTCCCATCTCCTTGCCCGCTCTGCTTTGTAAGAGCTTTGGAAGTAAATACTGGAGAGGCATCGGAGGAGGGTGTTTTAATTCCTCCCCAGAATTTCCTGCCTTTGATGTACTGCTGCATCCTTTAAGCAAATTGTACAAAATGGCTGCAGGGTAGTTTGGCACTCCCCTTTAAAGCTCTCTGCCTGCCCGGGTTTATTTGTAAATATTGCATCTGCCCTTTTCAATGTTTTAAAGCTGGATAGCCAACTTCTCCTTGCTCTAGGCTGGGGATATTAAAAAATTATCTTTTTCTCTTAAAATTCTAATAAATTGTCAGATTGGGCAGGGATTAGAATCAGTGAAAACTAGACCTTGGAAACAGAAAACCCGCACACATAACCAGTTTTCAAAATATTTGTTTATGTGATGGCAGTGGTGATGGTGGTATTTGAGATGAAAGAGGCCACCGAAATGCTGTTTGGGGTAAAAGGCTGCATGGATGTCAAAGTAATTTTCACCGCGGACTGTGATTTTGGGAAGCTGGGGTCTACTCACACTTTTGAGGGGTGTGTCCTCAGGCAGGTCTCAGCCTTCCTGGACTTCTGCTTCCCCTGTTATAAAAGAAGAGATTGACTCGCAGCTATTCTGTGCGTGCTCCGGGACAGGTATAAGTGCTTAACAAGCACCAAACCACAGAGGAGGGTAGTATTATATCCCCATTTTACAGGTGCAGAAACTGAGGCCCAGAGAGGTTAAATGCATGTCCCAGATGACACAGCTGATAAGAGGTAGAACTGGAGTGGGTATCTAGCTCAGTTTAACTGCACATCTATAATCCTGAGCACTATTTTGTTTTCTCAAATCAGGATCTGAAAAGAGAGGGAGAAAGAGAGGGAGAGAGAAAGTGTATGTGTGTCAGTCAGTGTCAGGAGTAACTGATTCTCTGTCACTCCATAAGCTTTATATAGACTTGAGAGATTTGTTCAAAAGTAAATGAATCCAGAAAGCTGAACTTTTACTCCAGAACAAATGCAAATCTTTAGCCAGGACTTAGGAGAGGGAGATGGGAGGGAAAGACTCAAATGGAAAGTTTCTCAACCCAAAGCTTCCCTGAGGGCTAGCTGTTCTCTGCTCTACAGTTTAGGGCTTCCATGTGCTTTTTCAGGAGTGGAAAAATACATAAGTTACAAGGAATTTAACAGACAGAGAGGCGCACAGAGGAATTTAAAGGGTGGGCTGGGGGCGAGGGGGTGGGCGGGATCAAGCGGGCAAGGGGGAAACGTGCGCTTCCAAGCTAAGCCGCTGTAAATAAAAAGGCTTAAAGGCAGAGAAGTTGGTGCTCAACGTGAGCCAGGAGCGTTGAGCCAGGAGCTGGTCCTGACTCCTCCCCTGCTCGTTTTAAAAGCACTTCTTGCATTGTTTTTAAGGTGAGAAATGGGAAAGAAAGAGCCGGCTCACGCTCGCTAGCTGCCTGCCTCTCTGGCTGTCTGCTTTTGCAGGGCTGCTGGGAGTTTTTAAGCTCTGTGAGAATCCTGGGAGTTGGTGATGTCAGACTCGTTGGGTCATTTGAAGGTTAGCAGCCCGGGAAGGGTTCACCGAAAGTTCACTCGCATATATTAGGCAATTCAATCTTTCATTCCGTGTGACAGAAGTAGTAGGAAGTGAGCTGTTCAGAGGCAGGAGGGTCTATTCTTTGCCAAAGGGGGGATCAGAATTCCCCCATGCGAGCTGTTTGAGGATTGGGATGCCGAGGACGCGAGCGAGCCGGGCAGGGTTTGTCTGGGCACCGTCGGGGTAGGATCCGGACTGCATTCGGAAGGCTTTTTGCAAGCATTTGTTTGGAAGGAGAACTTGGGCTCTTTCTGGGAACCCCCCGCCCCGGCTGGATTGGCCGAGCAAGCCTGGAAAATGGTAAATGATCATTTGGATCAATTACAGGCTTTTAGCTGGCTTGTCTGTCATAATTCATGATTCGGGGCTGGGAAAAAGACCAACAGCCTACGTGCCAAAAAAGGGGCAGAGTTTGATGGAGTTGGGTGGACTTTTCTATGCCATTTGCCTCCACACCTAGAGGATAAGCACTTTTGCAGACATTTGGTGCAGGGGAGATCATGTTTGACTGTATGGATGTTCTGTCAGTGAGTCCTGGGCAAATCCTGGATTTCTACACTGCGAGTCCGTCTTCCTGCATGCTCCAGGAGAAAGCTCTCAAAGCATGCTTCAGTGGATTGACCCAAACCGAATGGCAGCATCGGCACACTGCTCAATGTAGGTTTATTTTTTCCCTTTTTCTACCAAAAAAAAATTTTTTTTTTGTTTCTCTTGCATGCAATAAAGACATTGGAAACAAACTGCATTGGTAACAAGACAAAGGATTTAATGATTTAATGCTGAAAGGGTGTGATATGCTGGCTTGCATATTGATTCCCTCTGCTGAAAATTTCCTGTTAGATGTTTTCTTCCCAAACAACCCCTCCCCACCCCTTCTCCTCTTCTTACCACCCTTCCAAGTCTCTTGAAAACAATTTTTTAAATATGCATGGCGGGAGGGGGAGAAAAGTCAAGGGTGACCACAGGACTTTGAAACATTCTTCAAGTAAGGCAATTTGACACATTGTGCAGTTTTTACTAAGATATATGCAGAGGGGAATTTAACTTTGCTGTTCTTTGGGTGAACTACTAGTTGTGTATATATATCCACCCCCACCTCCTTGTGTGTCCAAAGTAATTAAAATATGACATCTTCCTTGCAAGGAATTTAGCCTAATTAAGGTGGCTGCTGCTCCTCAAGTTTATAAACCACCAGTTAAAGCTGCTGCCTCCAATGTTTTCCTTACTAAGGAAAGGCAATATTTCTTAGCATTGACCCTGCTGCCACCTTTCCGAGCCACTTTGTTTCTCTAAGAAGTTGCTGTTTTGCTAGAAAACTACTGGCAATGAACACCCCTTGGGCTGAGCCATCCATTATTTCTGTATCTTGCAATTCATCCAGGAACCTGGACATCAGTGAAAGGAAAAGAAATATAAGCGTGGTAGCCCTGTTGTTGTTTTTTAATATTAACTGTTTGGTTATCTGATGCTGACATGATGCCGAATCAAGCATCTGGTCAACAGTAGCCTGGCACAGGTTTGAGAAATGACCAGAAGTCCCAGAAAATCCCACCTTTGGGTGGTTGTAGTGGGAGCCTGCAGGATGTATCACTGACCTGACAGTGATTTAGATAAATGGCTCAGCTATCTATCAAAATGTTTTTAGTACTTTATTTGACAATTCATTGGAGCATTAGCCTGAAATGACATTTTAAATCTTTGTTTTCTAAGGGGTCAAAGTTTAATGAAAGAAATTGAGTTTTCTTAATAACCTAGTGACTTATCCAAGGAGGGAAGAAAAAAGGAGAGAGGGAACACTGAAAAGATTTAAACTGCCTTTTCTGAAACTTTTTCTTAAGAAGAAAGACTTGCTTCTTGGGACAGGAAATCAACAGGTCTGTAGCAGAAAAATCAATAACCATTTGATGCCAACATTCTGGCTGCCTGACCAAATATTTCATAGAACCAAAACCAGGACAAAATAAATGATATGTTTTTCACAAGGTGTCTTAGTCTTCAGATGCTCCCCCAACTATGTTTTCTTTCCTGCTGCGGTGTTCTTTCTGAGAACTCTGTTACAAAATAATTTTCCAACCCTCTAACATACTTTGACCTTAGTGCTTTGTAGCAATTAAAACAGTGTGAACGTGTCACTTGGAACCCCAGGAAACTGGGGCTCTCTAAACTTTGTCTTGCAAGCTGAAGTTTTTAATGAAATGTATTTTTTAATGAAGGAAAAAAAATGCTCAGGAAGTTGGCAGAAAGTCTTAACCCTAGTAGAGCTTTTACCAGCAGACATTCTCCCTTTTGTAATTAACCCTCTAAACATGCCTATTAAGTTGTAGGAGTAGGGGGGAAAAGCTTTGTTTGTTCTTGAACAAGTTAAACAAGGGATTCTCGTTATCTAGGGAGAGCGAGTGGTGAATGTGTCATTTGCCTAGAGCCAGTCGATAAGCAAGAAGTGTTGATAACAGCAAAGTTCAGCTAATCAAAGCAACTTGCATTAAAAAGAGTAAATAAAGGCATTTGACAAAGGGATTTTAGAAATTCCAGTGTCTTATATTTATAAGCAGGACAATTAGTGCTTAATGTGGTCAATTTTACCAGGGTTTGATTCCCACATCCCAATTTCAGGTTAAAGGAATAAAATGTAAATATCGCTATGCCCCTGCGGAGTGGCTGTATCCTCAGCCAGTTTATGACTGGTCATTTTAGGTGTTCAAATGATTATGTTCTTAACCATAAATTAAAATTTTAGCAGATATCTGCCAGGCAGTGTTTGGTTCAGGGTAGCTCAGCTAGTTCAGGTTTTGGAAATAAAAAGCCTATCAGGGCTACATTGATATAAGAACATTAAAAAAAAACCTTTTCCATTTTACTTAATGACTGTTTTGACGAGAAGCAGATCTGTTCGTGCTCTTAACACAGAAGAAACAGTGGGCAAGGAGGGAAAAATAGCACTAAATTCCAACCAAAACTATTTTCTGCTTTGAGATCCTACTTTTTTTTTTATGGTGTGTATTTGTATTTGTACTAATTAGAGTAAAACCTTGAACATGCAAAAACTCCAGAAGCTTTCTTTGAAAGGTGTTAGAATCTGCTCTTTATTTTCGTTTTTTAATTTTAAAGATAGAAAAATGATATGCCAACCAGCTGCGTGTTTGAATAGGGCCTGTGAATTGCTTGTTATAAAAATTCGACGTCGGATTAGTGGGTCATGAGGGAATGTGGTATAAATAATATGATTTAAGACTGCTCCTGGAGGGTATCTGAGTCACTAAGTTTCTAGTCAGATGCACCCTGCATTATCTTGATTTCAGACGGTTTCACATGTTCTCAGCATTAATTGCTCAGTGGGCATAGGATAAATCCTAATATTTGTGGTCTAAATATAGTTGCTCAGTGAAATCATGAGTGTGACAACTTCTTGGCTCCTTTCCCTGTCTTCTCCCTACTCAATACATCAAAAGAAAACATTTTTAAATAGTATTTTTCCCATTAATGAAGAAAAATAATCTCCTTTACAAATAAACAGTAGCGATGCATGATGTAGGAGTGGGGAAAAAGTCCCCTTCTCAAAGACCTGGACCTGAATTTTAAGTATTAAACAATATCTAAATCCTCTCCTAGTGAGATATAAATTGGGGTCAAAGTGGCAAAATCAAAGATACCCTCTGAAAGAAAGACTAAATAAAGACTGACAGCCACCGTATGAATTGAATGGGGCTTTAAATAAATATTTCGGTGAAAAGGCTCAATTGTTTTTCTAAAGTAGGACATGATTTTCTGCTTCTCAGCTACATGACAGTGGTAACTAATACCATCAGAAAGCAGAGATGAAAAGAAACTTTTGCTTAAATCTCAGAGTGTGGGACTATGTCATTTGAATGCAAGCAGATTTCCATAGAAAATGAGAAATACTAAAATATTGTCGAGATCCATATTACTTGATAATTCGGTAGGGAAGTATTGGCGTGCAACTTAGAAGGAAAAATGCATGAATTTAAGTTTTATCACGAAAAAAAAAAAAGGGTGGATTCCAAAAGGTGAAAAAGACAGCAGAAGAGGTAAACTCTGTCTGTTCAAACATAAGCTATGGAACCGACGTGGAAGTTCCAGTTAGGATTTGATTCGCCAGCCCAGATGTAAAGCTATTGCACTGCAATAGGCCTTTTTTTTTCTTAACTGATAAATGAGCAGAATGGTAATTTCTGATAGGCTAGCTGACCTGAATCAGAAGTTTCCTTCTCATTTCTAGAAGCCTTGCTCTGACCATGTATAACCAGCTAATATTGTCGTAACCTTCTTTGTAAAGTTCTGGATATCACACACTTAGAAGAATTTACTTTCAACATATACTAAATCCCTGAGATGGCTGAAAAGGAGATAGTCTTACAGTTTTCTCCTGTATACATTTCTCAGATATCAATAAACTATCTCAGGAGGAAATACATGATACATGTTAATATACTTCTGCTCTCAAGAAATTTATAAACTTTAAAATCAAAATTATTTTTAAAAGCCTGGAAATTTTTTAGTAGAAAGTTACTCTCTGGGAGAAAGGGGGAGATGTAAAACCAAAATCTAACATATTAAACTCTTTTCAAGTCACACAGGACTTATTAAACAATAAAGGCAGTGTTCATTTTAGAACATCTTAAAAAGAATCTTCTATAGTTTGTTACATGTAAGTGCTAATAAATTTATCCTTAAATGACATTTTTATACTTTAAATGTTCTAATATAAATTCAGTTAACTATCAATTAAATAGATTATTTTGGAAATGGGAGTTTTTGATGAAGGTTAATCAGAAAAATCTTGGCTAAAAACCTTGCCAAAAGATATTAATGTAGGATCTTGCCTTTCAAATTACAGGGCATTTATGGCAATCATACATCTCTGATTTTGTCGAATAACCCAGCTTTCAAATATACTGCCACAGTTCTCACATAAATCATTGAAATATGCCAGATATTTCAATATTACGACATCTCCTAGGCTGCCCCTTGAACCCAGGAGTGGCACAGAAAGTCTTTGTTTGGATTCTATGGTCAATATAACTAGAATGCTCACAGCTTAATTTTTCCATTATGACTGAAGATCTCCTTGTGCTTCTGGATCATTCTTTTGAACATGAATTCCTTTTGTGGCAAATGTAAATCTGCACTAGAGGGTATCCCTTGCAGAATGGCCTGAAGTATTATGACTATGATCTGACTGTCATAGAGACTGACTCCTACACACATAGAGGCATGCAGGCCTCTATGTGTGTAGGAGGGTGTGTGTGTGTGTGTGTGTGTGTGTGTCAGAGGGTAGAATTGTTACACTGAATGACTGAACAAATCAGTATCAGTTTTTGGAGAGCTTCTTAAAAAGTTTGAATTGGGGGGTAATGGAGAGGGGAGCCCCGGATGAACTCAGATTTCAGATTTATCAGTATCCTGTCTGTGAGTGACTTGGCCTAAGTACTTGCTAAATAGGAGATGAGATAACCTGCCCTATCTCTAAGATCTAATTCACAGCCTCATCAATCAGTTATTGCCCTGAATTCTCTTTTCTTTCCACTCTCCCTTACTTCATCATTAAGAAGTATGATTCCTATCCCATTACCCCCAACCCCATTAAAGAAATAAAAGATAAACTTGTTAACATTCTCTCTACCTAGGAAGCAGTAGAAGGTGAGTTTATAGGTATTACATTATTTAAGTTTCAGAGATTATTAGATGGAAATTCAAATAGGCAATGGAATTGCTGACTTGTTTTTTTCTCTGGCCTTGATTGGTGGGGAGCAGAAAGTGGGGAGGGCATTCAGTAAGATAAGAGTCTTGGCCCCTTGGATGATAAGATGAGGATAACAGGAACTGCCGTCAGCCAGACGACCCAGCCCAGCATTTCCTCTTTTCACGACACATGGATTCCAAGCATCTCCAGGCCTCCCACAGCAGCTGATGAACCCAACCAGTTGCTGGGGAGAGCAGCTAATTTTAGCAGGACTGAGAGTAGGTAACAATGTTCTTCGTTCCCAAAAGGGGATTTATCTAAACAGAGCAAATAGTAACTTGGAGGAAGGGAGTGGTGTTAATAAAAGCAGATTCTGAGATTATCATTGCAGTTTAACATTGTCACATACTAGGTATTTGTTTCCCAGCTGTCAAGTGTATCCCCCAGGCCCCCAGTATCTCATAAGACCTCTAGCCAGCAGTCACCACATATTATTATGCATGCATCCTGCCAACTCTCTATATAGAAAAGATGGGAGGGAATTCATATTGTCAGAGTTAATCCCTGGTACTCCTGTTTACTTTTCTGAGGCCCAGTTTCCCACCCCTATCCGCATCAGATGACAGGATGGTGCAGCCATTTCATCAGCCACCAGCCCTGAATCCGCCTAGCAGTTCCCTTTTTTCCCTTTTCTCTTAAACTCAGATTTATTTATTTTTTATTTATTTATGTATTTATTTATTGTCTTTGTAAGTATCTCTGATTTGGGGTTTGGAGAAGGAGGTATTAAAAAGAAAGGGTCTATTTTTCTTCAAACGCATAGGTTCTCCTTAGTCTACTCCTTTCTTAAAGATTTCTCTTTAAGTCTTAGTACTAAATTAGAAAGGAGTTACTCTCCCAATTTGACTCTGATTTAGTGAAATGTTTGTCATTGTTACTGATCAGTTGCTTCTTGCCACAGATTAAAATTTGAGCCAAACCAGAAAAAAAAAATAGCTGAATTCAAGATATTGTGGTAAAAATAATACAGATAAGACCAGATAAGAGGAGTGCTTCAAGATAGGGGGATCACATTTATCTCAGTTTTTCTCCAATTTCCAATAAGACCTCATATAATAAATCCTTCTCAAAAATATTAAAGCTTTTAGGGCTGCAGCACCTTTGTCTTGTCATCAAAGTCCATAATTATAAAAAGGCTGAGTATCTGAAGGCCATTTCAGCTTCAAAAGATTTTTTTAGGGTCTGGTCTATTGGCAAGCTTGGGGGTATAATTAACTAAAATGGAAATGGAGGCAAGAGAAATTTAGTTCCTGATGTTTTAATTTAGCTCAGTACTGCCATGTGTTATTGAAGAGAATTCTTAAAGGCAAACATAATTATTTCATTATGGGCCTCAGAATGCTTTCATTGGCTTTAATGACAAGAAGCTGTATAAAAAGGCATACATTTTAATTAGTCCTTCTTATATTTACATCAGATAAATAACAAATAATTGATGAAAAACAAGTCTTTGGAATGGATGATTTCACATAGTGCGCTGGTACAGTTTAATGATGAAACATTTCTCTGTTACTTTGCATTTTAATTATCCAGACATTACAGGAGAGGTGCCGTGGAGCTAAAACACCGTCGTTGCCATTTTATGACAAAAAAATCACAATCAATGCCTATGAATCGGAAGCCGAAAAAGGTAGCTAGAAGCACATCTCAAAGGAAGTCAATTGCCAGAACCATTAATTTTACTACGTTTGTTAGCGTTTTGATCACTTTTATCTTTTTACGCTTCATCATCTTTTTGGATTAAGGCTGTCAGGGCTTCACATGCGTTTTTATGGCCCCATCGTCTCTCTGGAATACCTTTCCTTTTCTCTTGCTACCTGTTTTGAAGGCAGGCCTGGAAGTGTTTTTCCGAAAGAATGCTGGAAATTTAGAGAGCCTTTCTCCACATTATAGGTCCGCTTTTACCTTTGATTTTATATGAAAACCCATTTCACATGATTCATCCGTTTTGGTGTATAGAACACTAATTGTTATTATTGATTTTAAATTCCATGACTATTACAAGGAACCCAGATGACTGGCAGATAAAGGGTAATAATCCATGGAGTTTTGGAACTGTTTCATGTTTGTCTGGACTACTTTATGTGATCAATATTAACTGCCCCATTGAAACTAACTGCTGTATCAAATAACAGTCAATCAAATGAATGTGCTTAGAGATTATTTATTGAAAGCTTTAATTGTTCACTGGGGCCCTGCTTATCAGAGGAAACAATAGGGACGAGAGATCAGATGAACAAGTTGGGATTTGCGGAGAATGTTGGAAGATACAGAGAAACGGGGAATCTCGCCGCTACCAAGGCAAGGGTTTCCAGTAACCCATGTTGGGCCGCAGTGGACAGAAGTGTAGACACTCCTGCTGAGGCTGTCCTTTCACTTGTGTGCCTCCAGAGCTGTCTAGTGAATTGTGGTGGTTTTCTCGCCCTCAGACCAGAGGCTGTGAAAAGTTGTTGCTCCAACAGTGTTAGTCTCCTCACTCTCCTACTCCCCTGCAAGATCCTCCTGTGCGTGGCCACCTGTGTTCCCCATCACTGCCTGATGTGCTGAGAGGATGGAAATAGCCTGGTTTGACACAGCATCCATTTCTACATTTGTGAAATGAGAATGAGGATGCTTACATCACAGGATTTGTAAAAAGGTTAGAAATCATATCAATTAAGATTTGATTCTAGTCCCCGAAACATACAGCAGTCATTGAGTAGAAGTGCTGCTCTCTGAGTTCAGAGACCTGTGGCTTATGTTTCTTGGCTACATTGAACAGTATTTTTTCAATTGGTGTCTCTTCCTCAGTGAAATGGTCTTTCTGTGTATGGCTCTGGGGTGAAAGTCCTTCCCATTTATTACAGTTTGGATTGCAAACTGGTACTGATTTAGCAGCATCCATTTACCAAAGGCCTAGATTTAGTACAAAGATTGACTTTTACAATGAGCCTTGTCACCTTCAAAGTTGTCACAATAGACTTCACCCAAGATGCTGTCAGGAGCACAGGACATCTTTATTACTCACTGACAGATTAGATCTGTGTGTTCCATTTAACAAAGTGCTCTTGGGTGTCTGCCATGTTCCCGGCTCCCTGATCTGCTCTGTTGGGGACACCAAGATGAATCACCATGTATGGGAGAAACTGGTAGACACTAGTCACTGTGATGCACCTCCTCTGTCACAAACACGAGACTATGCTTGGGACTTTGTGCTGAGAACACAGCAGGTACACAACAGGACAGGCACGAGTTTTGCTGTGTGTAGGTCTTACCGGTAATCTCTGAAAGTCCTATACAGAGTGGAGTGTTAAACGTACCTTGAGCACTGGAATAAATGCACACTTTCCAAGCTGGCTTCTGGAAGATTCACATAGGAACTTTTCTGGAGTGTTTGTTAAATGATGTTCTTTTGGGGTTGGGTCTGATTATTTCTTCAAATCCCTTGCAACATACTGCAGTGTAAAAAACCATCCCCAAATGGAGTGACCTGACAATTTATTATTTCATTATTCTGTGGAAGGACTGGGCTCAGCTGGGCAGGTCTTCTGTTCCACATCATGCCAGCTGAGGCTGCCTCACCATTCGGGGCTCCTTTGGGCTGAAGCCCAAGAAAGCTCACTTCCACGGCTGGCAGTAGATGCTGGTTGTTGGCAGAGCCCATCTGGGGTGGTGGCACACTTCCGCAGGTGGCTGAGCTTCTCACGGCAGCCAGAGATATTCTGAGAGGTACTCTCCAAGAGGGAGGAGGCAGGTGCTCCCACTCCTCTTAACGGCTGTGTCCAGGGTGGCATGCAGTGAGTGACTTACACCTTACTCTTAGGTAAAGCATTCTCAGAGTCAGCCCAGATACAATAAATTCTCACTCTCAATGAATGGCAAATTTCTTTAGTCCACACTAACAATCATTCCATATATGCCATATAATAAGAAAATTTGTCTTCTGACAATAGATGCTAAATTGAAGCACTACTGTTGAATCTTAATTTTGTTGGGCTTTTTGTTTGTTTGTTTGTTTGGCTAGTTAAGGTACAGAATTCTTCTCTGATGACAGTGCACATGTTATTAGTTAACCCACACAAACAATCCTCTGAGGGTCGTATGAGTCTCATCTTATAGAAGAGGAATTGAGGCTCTGAGAGGGTGAGCAACATAACTGAAGTCACACAGGTAGTAAGTTGTAGAGCTGGTTTTAGGTCCCAGGAAAATTTTGTCTCCATTTTTCATGTGCTGTTCCCTTGGGGGGTCATCAGTGTTGATCAGGATCAGTTTGATCCTGTCATCTCTGTCAACTGAATAAAAAATTACTGAAAATCATTCTAGTAATATCAAAAAAGGATCATGGAGTGTTTTGGGTTTGGAGGGGATAAGATTAAAAATGATAATGTACAGAATTTCATCTGGTTACATTATTTCTCTGCTATAAACCATAGCCTTTAAAATTGCAACAGAGGGCCTCCCCTGTGACGCAGTGGTTGAGCGCTGCGCTGTGGAGCTGTCGGCAGCGGCGACGCGAGTTCGACACCCAGCCGGGGAGAATCCCACATGGCGCAGCAGACCTCTCCTGCCTTGCCCGCTGCTCCCCTCAGCAGTGTACTTCTGATCTGCCTGTCCTGCTCCCCACTCTGTCTCTGGTGAACCCTCTCGCCGCCCCACGCCTCTGGCCTATACCCCAGCTTGTATGTAAAAAAAAAAAAAGAATTATATAAAATTGCGACAGAAACTCCAAGGTTATTGTACTCTTTTGCCTTTTGGTTTTCCATCCTTTTTGTGGTTGACACTAGGCCTAGGCGCTCTGTAGTTTGCAGGAATGGTATTCAGGGTGACTCTTGTATTTAGTGAAGTGTCACAGGAAGATGAGTATGAGAAATAAGGTTTCTTCTGTTAACTCCAGTTTACTCATAACCCTCAACTAGAGATGGGTACAAAGATGCTGACAAGTGGAGCCTCTTAGTTAAGCAGCGCTGGTGTGTCCCCCATCACTTTTAAAAATAAAAGTAAGAAAAAAACTTGCCTAAGAGATGATGAGTTAACTAGGTGTTTTGGTATTTGCTACCAATTTTAAATATTTTGTTTAGAAGGTCTCAACCTAGGAAAACTATTATTAATGAAATTGATGTTAATAATTCTGAGCCTCTCATATAATGCTCTTATTTCCATGGTTTCATTTATATTTTCAAAGTAGTATGTATTTTGGATTTTTATATGTCATTATCTACCTATTTTTTTAAAGATTTTATTTATTTATACATACAAGCTAGGGTACAGGCATGGGGCGGCGAGAGGGTTCACCAGAGACAGAGTGGGGAGCAGAACAGGCAGATCAGAAATACACTGCTGAGGGGAGCAGCGGGCAAGGCAGGAGAGGTCTGCCGCACCATGTGGGACTCTTCCCGGCTGGGCGTTGAACTCGCATCGCGCGCTGCCCACAGCTCCACAGCGCAGCGCTCAACCCCTGCGCCACCTGGGAGGCCCTTTCTACCTATTTCTTTTGCTTGAAATCTGATTGTTGATAAATTATATATTTGGGGAAAATAGAAACAATTGGACACATTAAGTGCCTTGCTAGAGGTCGTGTCATGGGTTCTAGAGGAGACTAGATGCAGTGGGCTCACACTCTTCCTGCCCTGCCCCTGACATGGTGCTCAAACTCCAAGTGGCCTCAGTTTTTTATCTGTAAAATAGATCCACAATGTTTACCTCGCAAGCTTATTATAAACCTATAGAGTGCATAAGGTATGGGATATGGATACATAATACTCAGTAAATATACTCCTCCCCATACTTCTTATGTAAACTGCTTTAAGTGCAGAAAAATAGAATTTTACAGGAAATACCTGGATACTCATCCTATCAGCCATTAAATTTACTAATTTTGTTTTCTGTGTCGCTACTCATTTCTACTTTTTGGTGTGTATTTAGTTTTCTTTTGTCTTACTGATTGGGACCCCTTTACTTCTTTTTGAGTGCTAGGGATTACTTGGTACCTGGCCAGCACTCTCCACACACCACTCCTGCATACACTAAATATCAGCACTTCCACCAGAACTTTCTACAGTGTTGGGAAAGACCTGTAATTCTCTGTTGTCCAGAACAGTGGTTGCTAGCTTCTTGTACTCTTGGGTACTTGAGATGTGAGTGAGGAACAGAATTTTTTTCCCATTTTAGTTAATTTAACTTTCAGCAGTCACAGGTGACTAATGGTTACTGTATTGAGCAATGCAGTTCTATATAATAAAGCTATTCATATTTTTTCAGTATTTGCTCATTCTCTTTATTTTCCTTTTTCCCTAGCCTTTATTCTTCTTTCCTATTGCTATTAAGGAGCCCCAATTATCTCTTTATGTAGATAGTAAACAGACTGTAGGAGAATGTAAACAGTACCAGAGGGTGGTGATTTCAGTCATTGTTTAACTTGTTTTCTTTCTGGGTGGAACTATTTTTCCTCCTCCAGCCTAGCAAATACTTATTTTTTTTTTAAGATTTATTTATTTATACATACAAGCTGGGGTACAGGCCAGAGGCGTGGGGCAACGAGAGGGTTCACCAGAGACAGAGTGGGGAGCAGAACAGGCAGATCAGAAATACACTGCTGAGGGGAGCAGCGGGCGAGGCAGGAGAGGTCTGCCGCACCATGTGGGATTCTCCCTGGCTGGGTGTCGAACTCGCATCACGTGCTGCCTACAGCTCCACAGCCCAGCGCTTAACCGCCGCGCCACCAGGGAGGCCGCAAATACTTATTTTGCTAACACTTACTTTACAGAACTAAACCAAGATTCACTCCAGCCCCAGTGGGTAGGACTTGAGTTAGATTCATGGTGGCAGTTTCAAGTCCTGTGCTCTGTGCCTGCTTGGTTTTCAAACAGATGCAGAGCAGCTTCCAACATAATCCAGCTGCCATCAACTCAGTTTCAACATCATAAACTTCAGGGAGGCAGAGAGGAACAGACCATACTCTCTGGCAACCACAGTGTGTGTTCTAGAAAAGGCCATCCTCTCTCTCACCAGTGCCTTCTCCTCATTTGGGTAAGCTGTGCTTTGTGGCCCACGGCCTGGTACACAGTAGGTGCTCAAGAACTTTGCTGAGTACAGTTTAGTGAAAAATTGAATTTTAGAATATGTCAGATGGTCCCTGCTTTCATTCATTTGTCTATATTTGGGTTACTTCAAATACCTGGAGTAAACTTGAGAGCATTGTCGAAACATGAGAGATCTGAGTTGACTGTTGTAGCAAACCCTTATATATGTGTTAGTTGGAAAACTGGCCTGAAAATATGAACGTGGGGTATTTTCTTGGGTTTCTGGCACTCACTGGAATATCCTAAGAAAGATTTTTTTATTGTATTTCCTGTTAACCAGAACCTTGCCACTCCCCACACCATTTTTTGTCCATCCTTAGGTATGGTATGAAGAAAGTAAATAGGAATAAGACCCAATCAAGAGCAACATTTGAACCAAGGTTTGCTTCCTCCCTCCCCTTTTCAAGTTGTGATTGATTTTTATTAAAACAAAATACTACTGTCATAATTAATATTTACTAAGAGCATGTTTTCTGCTGAGTGCAGAGTGAGTTACATCATCCAGTCCTCACAACAGCCTGAAGCGGGAAGCACTGGTATCACTCCATTTTACAGTTGAGAGTCCTAGGCAGAGAGGTTCAGGTACCCACTTCAGATCTCCTGAAAACCAGTAGGAAGTGCACAACTCAGCTTTGCATGATACGGGTTTCCTGTTCTCTGCCAACAATGCAAAGTAAACGCCTATATTTAGCAGGGAGGGGGAATAAGAAAGGTTGGAAGCCTCAGAACCCACAGAATAATAAAAGGGCTTCCAAGTGAAAGCTGGAAACAATACATTTTTAACAAAATGGGCAGTTACTCTAATTGCTGTGCCCCTACTGTTCAATTCCTTTTTATGTCCTAATTCATTAAATTATGTGCACACACAGGCTTATTATTTACAGATGTATGCACTTTTAACTGGCTCATATGAAACAGATGTTTCACGAAAGGTAACAGAGAGCAAGTGATCTAAACCCTCCTTTAGTGGGTATCAAGTGAGCCTTATGGCCCATTACCTGCAGGGCTTTTGCTATTATTTTGAATTGCAATGTCCAGTGTGGGGAGGAGAATTCAATCTGTGCCCCAAAGGAACAAATAAAAAATACAACAACCCTAAAGCAGACATCTGTATCTCAAAATGAAAGAGGGTGTGTGTGTAGGTGATAGGCAGGTGGTATTCACATGTGGGCTCAGGTGGATCTGAGCGCATTTATGAGCAATTTGAAGAAAAAAGACCCATTGCATTACAGTCAATCTTTTTAAAAAGCCATATTCTATGATATTTTAATCATTACAGTCTTAGAATTCATAGCTGAACGAAAACAATTATCTTTCTTCTCTTTATCTAGAATTTCTTCAATATTTTTAGATGAAATTATTCCATTGCTCTTGTTACTTTCAGGAATGCATGCAAAGATTGGACAAAGCATGTGATATCAAATTACCATCTACTGCATTCCAGAAGAGTTGAGGTTGACTCTGACCACAGGTTCTTCTCTGCTCCACAATAAATAATCTTCAATTCAGAATAATTATAGAATTTCTGTTATCTGTTGCTACATAGCAGACCTACTCAAAATTTAGTGGCTTAGCCTACCATTTACTATTAATGTTCAAGGTTCCGTCTCACTTGGTATGTCTTTCATGTGACTACCATCTGGTGGTACTGGGGGTGAACTCACCTAAGGGCTTGATTAGACTTGATGTTCAAGATGGCACCACTGTTTGCGTGTCTAATTCCTCGAGTGCGATTGTTGGAATAACTGGAGGCTGCCTGAGCATCTTGCTCTCCATGTGGCTTCCTCATGTGACGCTGGCTTCCTTGCAGCATGTGGTCCCAGGACTCTTTCCACCTTATCCCTCAGAATAAGCATTCCAAGAAATTGCAAGGTTATTATCTAGCCTCATTTGTAACATAGCATTACTTTTGCTATATTCTGTTGATCAAAACAAATCCTAGTAGCAGCTCAGGTTCAAGGCGTGGACCTACACAGTGGTGAGGATCCCTGGAAGTTCCTCACTGATCAGGCCAGCTTTGGAGACCAGCTGCCATGCTAAATGGGTATAGAATAAATGCACACCTCTTTTTCAAAACAGAGTAATATGGCCTAAAAATGATACAGCCAATTCATCTTGCCATAAACTGGGTAGTGTAGGTCAGTGGGCAGTGATTTTGAGGGGTGTGGAGGTCCTTCATTTTCAATATTTCTTCAGAATGTTGGGGAGTCATAATAATTATCCCTTCAAGTCCGCAGTGAGATTTAATGTTGATGCATTATCAGGTATTCTCTAAACAACCACCAAAAATACAGAGCAAAAAGATGACTGAAATTGTGTCATTTTGCACATTGGAAGCTGGATGATAAAATGAGACATGAAATATTAAGTGGCATATCAGGTTTATTGCATACATGACCATGAGAGTACATTTTATTTTGTCTTATGGAGCTTCGGAAAAAAATCCCTGTAATGGATTAAAGGTATTAAAACTCCCATATTCTTCCTGGCTCCAGGCCAGAGAACAAGGCATGATAAATAAACCCAATAGACAGAATATGTAGGAAGGAATTTTAAAATGTATTTATGATAGACATGTTGACCTCCCTAACTAATAAAAATGTATACATAAGGTTAGTTCTAAAGAAAATGTGTAGACCTTACACATTTATAGTGTATATAAATACACAATGTACTCCATAATGTTAGCACCCTTAAAATATTTCCCACACCTCTCTGACACCTGGCTATCATACTAGGTCTTTACTTTGGAAGCAAAGCACGACTTTTATAGTAATGTGCAGTTACCAAAAGAAAGAATAGTTTTAATTTCCTTTATCAGAAAACTGAGCCAAAACTGATCTGAGCCTGTTTTTGCAAATAAAGTTGTTGCAGCATGCCACCTGTTCATTTATGTCCATCCACCACGGCAGAAGTGTGTGACTCCAAGAGAGTCCATGGCCCACAAAGCTTAGAAGTATTTACTCTGTGGCCCTTTCTAGAAAAAGTTTCCTTATCTTAAAACATAAAAAAAAAAAAAAAAAAAAAAAGAATTGGCTGGCCTAGAATAGAATTGAGTGCTTCATTTCTTATAACACTGGTCAACAAATTTTTACAAAAGTCATGTTACTGAAATAAAATTAGTCATTTCCTATCAATTTGTATGTGCTCAACACGAATATGTCAGTTAAATTCTAATTTTGGCTCTACTTTTTTTTTGTAATCTGCAATAAATTGATGTTTGCATCAAGAAATGCGTGCCAATAGTAATAAGCCTACGGTTGATACCTGTAAAAAAATCAAGTGATAGACTACTTCTTAGATTTCTTCGCTTGTCTCTTGTATAGCTGTTCTGGAATAGAATAGATGGAAGACAGTTTCCATCGTGCAAAAGCACAGCCTTCAGACTCAGTTTTGAAGAGTCTAGAAATAGTCTCCATTCTTGTGAGTCATGAGTGATTTCTAAGGCATTTCATGAGGCCCTCCATATTGGAATAGAATACCAGAGGACTTTCCTTTCTGAAAAAAGGCTCCAACTGCTGGTGGCGCTTTCAATAGAAAGTAATTGTGACATCTTCTTCTAGAAGATTCCATTGTTGGAGTCTTGATCCTAGCAATTCTGCCATGTTCTTGAATAATCATGAACCAGGTCATTTAGTTCTTCCTGTGTTAGTCTGTGTGGGCTTGATGATGCACCACGGTGAAAATCTGGATCACTGCATGCTGATGGAACAGGAGAAGAACAGGTCGGCTCACCCTTGTCCTCATCAGATGAATCAAGAGAATGTTCTGCTGGACGTTCTGGAATAGGAAGTCCCTCACGATGTGGAACTGGTCTCAATGCAGATGGAATGTTTGAGTAGACTATTCTTGACTTCTTTTGCTTCGTTATTCCACCAGAAAGAGGAGGAACCAAGCAGAAGTCACAGTCTTTGATGTGGTTGCTTGGCTCTCTCCACACCATGGGGACTGCAAACGGCATTGATGGTCTTTTGCCATGTAACCACTGTAAAAGCTGTGTTCTATATGTAGCACAGCATGTATTTGGGGCCCGAGGCTTGTCTTGGTCACCATCCTTGCATGCCAAGTAAAGATGATAAGTCTTCTTCACTTGAAAAGTGCTACTTTTCTTCTGGTTGGCAAATGTCACTTCCCCACAAATAGAGCAGAAATTGTCCACGCTAGTAACATACTTTCGAGGCATTACTGTTCTGTATTGTGCCTAAATGGATAAAATAATAACAGTTCTGTGGAACAGTAGCTTAAACTGTCTCATACAAAGTCTGAAATATTTTCAATGCTCAACCTTTCCGACAGGGCTTTCTATGGTGCACTGCTGACGTCAGCTTACTTCAGCAGCCACCTGGCAGTAGTATTGCATTGCATCAGAAAATGATACATTCAACTCTGGATGATGTGTGCATGATGCTATTAAGCAATGTGATACAATATTACATCATTCTAGGCTGATTTAGGATGTTATTGCAGTCCTACTAGGTAAATATACATGGTGAAACATAAAATGAATTATATGAAATATCTTCAAAGCGAGAGCTAATGAAAAAATTTCAGGGTTATATTCATGTTCAGCACACCAACATACTACAGATTAGGGCCTTTTTATGTCAGTAACGATCTCACTGTTAACCAGTGTAATCAATCTAGCTTTTCCCTAACTGTGTGACCTTAGCCAAGTCATTAATATTTTTAAATTTCAGTTTCCTCCTGAGAATAGTGGAGATTAAATTACTGATAATGATCCTAATCCCTACTGTTCTTTACACTTTTATCTCTAGTTAGCAAGCAGGGTAATGGTAGTTAAAACCATCCAGCACCACAGCTTGTGTGCTGTCTGCAGATTCTGCTGAATGGGCTGAAACCTCCTTACATAGCTATTACATATAAGGATTTTATGCAGATTTAATTCTTTCTCTCAGTTTTTTATACAAGTTTGTTGAGCTCTTGCCATGTACAGGGCACTCTTGTATGCACTGAGTATTTGAAGGCAAGGCAGCTGAAGTCTTGGTCTTTGCTGGTGATGAACGTGTGGTGGCAGGCCTCTGCACACTTCCTTCATCTGGCGTCGGCATCATCTGGTGGTTTTAGCAGTGTGTTTTGTGGGCTGAGAACAGTGTCTCCTAGTTTCTCTGTAAGCCAGCAGTTAGTGAGGTGTCAGGCCTACCATGTGCTCAATAAATATTTGTCAGCAGTTGGATGTTACCGGCTGATAATCACTACTCTGTGCCGCTCTGGCCTCTGCACTTGGTCCCTGCAAAGGTTCAGAGCTTTCGTTTTGAGCAGTGATGGGAGGCTCGCAAGTGAGAGATCACTGTAGCAAAAAGATATTTGAAGAGGCTGTTTCTGAGGGTTCTAGGCATAGTATAGGGCACAGGCCAGGAAAACGCAGGAGAGGACTAATGCTGGAAAGTCTGAGAAGGAAGGGATGGTGGAAAGAGAGAGGGAAAGAGGCAGCTCTAATACAACTTGCTTTACTCATATTCGCTTGAAGATAACCTTGCCAAGACATCAGGGTCAAGGATTTCAAGAGGGAAAATGGAAATGAAGGTCAACCAGTGAAGATGTGAGACAGACGTGTAGGAGGAGATGGAAGAGTACACAGCTTTGAGGTTCAGCAGCACAGGTGTGATCCTTTCTACAGTGTTGGTGATAACTCTGCCTGGTGAAACACCATTATGTGACAGGCATTGTATTTTACAATGATTTGTCATTGGTTGCTCACAATGACCCAGTAAGGCATGTGCTATCATTTCATACAAGGAGATATTGAAGCTTGGAGAGGTTAAGTAACGTGATCAAAGACACACAGCCAGTAAATGGCAGGTAGGCTGGCTCCAAAGTTTACACTTCAAACCACATACCTCAGCATGTCTGTGAAGATGGAAAGTTTGTGATGGAGGAAGGAACATCCCAAGTGTAGGGACCTGCTCACAGTTGGAAGATGGGTAAAACAGACTTCGAATTATTTTTCTCAAGTCGTCCTAAGCAGTTTCTATAAGAACTAAAACTAAAGCACGTTGAAACTCACATTGTTCTCACATCAAGAAATATTGAGAAATCAGTTACTGAAAACCAACCAATAAGATCATAACATTTGTATGACTTGAATAATTCCATATAGAAACTTAAGAATCTTTTAAAATAAAATAGCACCAGGTGAGTCCTTTTGAACTGCTGTGTTATGCTTTTCTCTAGCGCTAGCAAAATCTTTGTTAGTTACTTAGAAGGAGGGTCACTATCTTTCTGCTTCAGGTCCCTCCTCCTATCTGGTTCTCCAAATCTATAGTAATAAAAGAAGAGCTGTGCACACATTTAGGATTCTGAATGTTCGTTTCATTCTTGTGCCACATAAACTGTGGTTAAGGGAGAGTATGTAGCCCACTGGCAAGACAGCAAGAAACAGCTGAAGGGTGGGGGCCCAGAGTGTCCCCCCCAGCACTCTCTGAAGAGCCCCAAAGCTGGCAGTGTTGCAGGCCACATTTAGCCTGAGTTGCTGCTTCTGACCATGTCTAGTCAGTCACCCTTGGAGCTCTGCCAAAGGCCTTTGGAACTTGCTTTTAGCGGCTGCCATTCTGCCTGCTGGGGGCTGGTTTCTCTGCAGGGAAGATGGAGGAGGGAGAGAGAGAGAGAGAGAGAGAGAAAATGTGTGTGTACGCGCACGCGCCCTTGTGTGTGCACCCACTCCTTCTAAATCCTGTGTTTGCTTGTAGGGACTTTCCTAATTTATTGCTCTGACTGGAAAAAAGGGTCCATTATTTCTGTCCATTAGCTTTTTTTTTTTTTTTTCAAGTTTTCCACTTTTGTTTTCTGACCTTGTGATGAGATGATTGTGCGTATGTGCTTGCGTGTGTGTATATGATTTAGACATAGTTTATACACTCTAAAACTTGCTGCCAGGGATCACTTCTTGCCCTAGAAGTTCTGCACTGTCAGAGAGAGGCTGTCCTGTAGCACCTGGGCCACTCCCATTCCCAGAACCCATCCCAAACCCACGTGAATTCAAATCCTGGCTCGTTGGTTCCCAGCTGTCTGGCTGTAAGCAGGTTACCTAAGCACTCACTGTGTCTTTGTTTCTTGACTATAAAAAAAGAAATATTAAGACTAGTTATCTCACAGGATCATTAAGGGGATCAAATGAATTTATCTCTGTAAAGTGCTTAGAATGGGGTGGCAGCTAACATGTAGTAATGCTCCACAAATGTTAGCTATTAATAATGTTGTAATGTTATTATTTGACTGGACTCTGAAGATATTTCTGTCATCCTATATGGTAATCATATTCACCACATTATTAAGATCTGGACTTACCCACCTTTCTCCAAATACCTAATAATTGTCAGCTATTATTTTTTGAGTTTTTAATAGAGCTTTGTACTTTACAAAGTGTCATCCTTGCAATAGTAAGTATAGTAAGTATGCTGGTCCTCTCCATTTTCCAGTTAGGAAACAGGCCCGGGAAGGGAAAGTGACTGCTAGTGAGAGTAGAGTTAGGAACTGAGCTTACCCCTTCTGTCCTCCCTCCAGGGCTAAGCAGAGTTCTCTTCTCCAGTGCCATGGGTTGTTTTCTTTGCTGTCACCACTCCTTTGTCCTAGAGCTTAGCCACAAGTAGTATCCTTACTCTGGATCAGAGTTTTTCAGTTCTGTTTACAATTTTGTATTATTTGGGGGTGGTTTCTATCTTATGCATTGTGGGGTGTTTTGTAACATTTCTGACCTCTATCCCATAAATGCCAGTAGTGCCCCCAATTATGACAACCAAACTGTCTGGGGATGCTGGCGTGGGGGTGGAATCAGTGTTGCTTAAGGACTGCTCTATCTTAAGGAAGGCGGGGAGAAAATGAGTGTGGTGGAGGTGGGAGGACAGGATGGGCTGCCATTTATGAAGCACTTGCTGTGTACTAGGCAGGTTGCAACTGGCAAATTCACCAGTAGGAATTTTAGGGTTTTAGGATTACCTGCATTTGCATGAAGGGGAGACCCTGGGGCTCAGAGAAGTAAAGAAAACTCTACAGTCATGCAATTAGTAAGTGGCAGAAGGAGACACTCAAGTACAGGTCCATCCAGCACCAAAGCCCATGTCCTTGCCATCACACCCCCTACACAGTTTCCTGCAAACTCCTCTTTTCGTTCTTTTTAAAACCCAAGAAGAATTGAAGATTAAGTGATAAAACCAAGGATTAAATTGGTTTCAAAGTTATTTTGAGACTGCTAATAAGGTGTATGTCTATAAAGAACAAAATAAAAACATCTTTGTAGCAGACTTATAACTGAGTAAGCAAAGCATTTTTTTCTTAAGAGGTGTTTCGCTCATTTCTGGTGTGAATACTCTTGACTTTTCATAGATCTCAGAAGAGAGGCAAGAACCCCACTGTGTGACAAAGCATAATTTCATCATCATCTTCCTCAAGTATTCCCAAAGCATCCCTTTATTATTTTTTGGCAAGGCAGGTACCAAAATGGTTTCCAAATATATTAAAGGAACATAAGCCAAGAATTTTGTACCTAAGATGATATACATCTTAATGCTTTTGTTTTAATCCACTGTGTGCAGGAAACTTGAACAGATAATAGAATGTCATTTATTTATGCAATAATTGCTTTTTTTAAAAATTATGGGAATCCTGATTGGAAGTGGAATATGGGACTGAATCATTGGGTGTTGAGATAAACTCTTCAGGGGGACCTTAATATTGCAGTGCAATTAGCTTCATCTATACACTGCTCCTGAGACCTTCTCAGTTAATGCAGTCCCACTTCTGGTGCCTCTCACTTCAGATCATTAATAAGTGGTTAGATGCGTCTGCCTGGGAAGTGATTTTAAGGGAGAATTTATTCGAACCCTGTCATACGCTTAGTGTGTCTTAGAAAATAGTGATATAAAGCATTGTCTATTAAAAATGTCACCCAAAACAACCTATGAGATAATTTTCGACTGTTCCTTGAAGCAAGAAAGCATATTATAAAAATGAAATGTAGGTGTTGAACGTGTCATGGTCCCTTATGAAAATATGACTGCTTCCATTGGTAAAAGTGAGTCCCAGGAATAATTTGTGCTGCTGGCCGGAAGCCCAGGCAGGTGCAGCTACACAACAGAATGATGAGTGGGTCCTGAGCCTCGCTCTGGCTCATTTTGAGGCCCATACTATCTTGTCAAATTTAACTGGGTCTGGAATCAAGTCAGCATTTAGAAATTTATAACCATAAATTAAAAGAAAGGGAGGCATACAATTCTTCATTTTTCAAATCTGAGTCAATCCACCCAGTTAGACCACACTCAATGATGTTTCTAGCAAAGGAAATGAATGAAAGGATAGAAAATGAGGAGTTCATTAACTGGGTTTCAGTGAAGTCATAGTAATATACATTAAGTCATTTAAAATTTTAAAGGGCCTGAGAATGGTAGTATGTTTTTAAATTTCCAAATTCTAAGATGCAAAATTCTAAGATGCAAACCTCCTTTCCAGAGGTTTGGGGAAAAGAAAATAAATTACTATTAAACTTAGCACAACTCCCTCCCACCTCTACCCCCTCTCCCCCACCATAGTAAGTGCTCAGTAAGTAGTAGATGCTATTAGTTCAGTGTCTTCCGGTGCAACTTTGAACCTGCTGCCAACTAAAATCCACTGCCAAAATTCCATGAGAGAAGGCAGGCTCTGACTTCTGGTGAGCATAAACACACACACAGTCTAAGATCTTAATGTATTAAGTACTTAACAAGGTGGAGTGTTTAGTAAGGACCTGTGCAAAGGGAAAGTTGACGAGTTCCCAGGCCAAATTAACTCAGCAAACTGTTTGGGGTTCTGGGGAGGTTAGGACAATAGCAAGCCATTTTTATGTCAGGGTGTCTCAATGTGTATAGGACAGGTTGTTAATGTGTATAGGAATTATCTGGGGATCTGGTTAAAATGCCTGTTCTGATTGGCATTTCTTGGGGGAACGGAGTTTGCATTTTAATAAGTTCCCAGGTGATGCTGCCTCTCTCCCGGACCACACTTTGAAAAGCGAGGCTTTCTCTAAGGACTAGAAAATCAAAGTCTATCCCCAGTCGCGGCTTTTGTCCCTTGCCTGTGTTCAGCACCTGTTGCACGTGTGGTCAGAATAGCAGGGATTCTCATAACCCAGCTTCAGCCCTCGGCCAGGATCCCGGGTGACCCGGGCAAACACACACTCCTTCAGGGTCACGGGCAGGTTACTGAGTCAAGACTGCCAAAGCCCCGAGCCGCGATGTTTTCCTTCTCTCCCCACCCGCTCCCCTTCTTCGCCTGCTCCAAACCCGGGACTAATCTTGGAGCTGCTTTATAATAACAAAGCCAGCAGCCGAGTGGGGCAAGACCATTTCAAAGCAGAGGTTTTCTTGTTTGGCAATTACTTAATTTCAGAATGCGATTCACAGATTTGCAAAACCCCTGTGTGTGGAAACAAACCGCTTCTCCTCAAAGGTTAAAAGGAGATTTCCCTTGAAAAGGCGACAGAAAAATTAAACGAGCGACAGAAAGACAGTACGAAGTTCTCCCCCCACCCCTCAAGTTTGGAAGCATGTAAATTATATTTTAATAAAATGTCTACACGCGCGTTCGCACACGCATGCGCACACGAACGCAGCGGAGAATCTGGTTCTAATTACTTGTACTTTAGTTGAACTTTGGCGTTTCCTTTGACTTTCTCCCTAATGTATGTGAGCTGTGGGCCTTGCAATCCTGCCGTGAATCCACAGAAAAAGAGGGGAAAAACTCCAGACCGGCTGTCTTTGGTGCCAACAAAAATGAAGCCCAACTGAATGTTTTGACCAAATGCAACACTTTGCTATTCTCCCTTAATTAGCTGAAATTACTCCCTCCCACCGGGTAGGAGCTCTGGGCTCAAAATTCCCCTGGGGCCATGCAGGAAATGCCTTTTGCTTTACAACTCCTTTTTCTTTTAAGGCTCAGCTGCCCGGAGAGGGCATTAAAATACTGTCTTAATCATGGAAGGTTTAGTAAAAAGGCAGAGCCTTCATAAATGCATGGTGCCCGCCTGCCTCTAATCTTGCCCAACATAAAATCCTGAAATCTGTCAACATGGTTTAGCCAGCAGTAAATTAATTCTCACAAAGAAAAAAAGTAGTGTACTGGGGTCTCTCTTAAAAATGTTATCTGCTACTTCATCTAACCTTTAGAAAAATGCCAAGCATGTTAGGAATTGTGAAGGGAGCTTTTGTTGGAGATTTGCTGTGTGTTTAAATGACACTCAGGTGTGTTATAACAACAAGGACATTTATACTGTGTTTTCTCAGGTGAGTTAGGTTTGTAAGTGCCAAGTCTTCTTAAGAGGCAATAGCATTCTTTAAGGGGGGGGGGGCAGGGCTAGGGGGCTGAGGGGGTGATAGAGGCCAGTGTTTAAGAAAGCTTTATCCCTGGTATTCTGCTTTTGCACCATCTCAGTCAGTGGAGCTGTCCTTCAGTTTGTTTTTGTTTTGTCTGCAAGCACTCTTAGAGTTTTGAAGTCCTTCAGGGTAGTTCTTCTCAAAGTGCCAATTACAGACCAGTGCTCATTCCTAGACCACTTGTTGTCCATCCACAATGAGATAAGAGTGAAAATTAAGAGCGGGTATTTCAAAACTTTTTAATAGCAATTTCACAGTAATTTCATTCATGTCTGGTCTTTTTTGTAAAGTTGTAACTTGTAATTTGGACATCTTTTTCTTAATTCCCTTTTTTTCTAGAGAGTCATTATATAAATTTTTTCTTCTACAGATTCAGTATATATATTCATTATAAGATATATTAGGGAAAGTACATAGACAGTCATACATCAATGAATTCCTAAGTATATATGTATATATTACTGAATATTGTTTTTTTAGAGATTTGTTTATGCATACAAGAGCTGGGGTATAGGCCAGATGTATGGGGGCAGGGGTGAGAGGTTTCACCAGAGACAGAGTGGGGAGCAGAACAGGCAGATTGACCAAAATACACTGCTGAGGGGAGCAGTGGGTGAGACAGGAGAGCTCTGCTCTGCAGCATGTGGGTTAGCTCCCTGGCTGGGGATTGAACTAGTGCTGCAGTGACTGCCATAACTTCATAGTGCTGTGACTTAACTCCTGTGCCACCAGGAAGGCCCTATTGAATATTATTAAATCATGAGGAGAAAACCCCACAAAAATAGTCCTTTACCATAGTCTGGAAATCACTAAAGTAATGCCTACCTACCTACCTTACCCCAGGAATTCTGCTGATTGCTCTTCTGGATCCCATTTTGAAGAGCAGTGGTTTAAAGATCACAATACCTGTAATGAACTTTCTATGAGGAAGGTGACACTAGCTTTGTTTTCCTCAGTGGTAGCCATCTCTACACTGGGGGCATGGAGAGATTTAAAATAAAGGCTAGAAGCTGCTTCTGCTCATGCAGATTTGGTTCTGCTCTCCATCTCCTTTTGCATGTGTGCAACCCAGAGAAGCCCTCTCAGCACCTTGGGTGCTGACTCTGCTCTGGGCAAGGACCCAGGGAGCCAAGCAGCCATCTCATCCGAGGAGCAGGAGTTCCTCTGACATGGCCATTACCTGACCAAGCAAAGCATCCCATCTGGCTAGTGGTTTGGATGCCACAGTGGAGGCTGCTGCTTGTTGGGGATGCAATCATCAAACAGAACAGAATAAATCAATAAGTAAGCAAGGAAATAAATAAAAGCAGGAGGCAAAAAGCAGATCCAAATTAGTCCTCAAAGACTGCTTCTCCAAACTGAAATCACATCAGGATAGCTTGAGTGCAGTTGTTTTATTGAATGACACAGCCTCTTTTCCCCCTGGGAAGTCTAAAAACTGCTTTTTTTGGCCTGCCTGAGATCGCTGAATGAGCTAATACAGGATGCGTTGTCTGCTGAGCCTGCAGAGTTTTTGAACAAAAATTTTATCATTCCATAGACTGATTGTGCTAGCCTGGAATAAGGAACAAAATGTTTGAGGCCCCTCAAGGGCATTTGATGAATCTAACTCTAATTTAAAGGGACTAATAGATTATTGATTTAAGCAGGATGACAGCGAACAGATCAATGGCCAAGCGCTCTGTAACTACCTTAAATACCAAAATGACTAGTGAAACAGGAGCCATAGGCTGTATCACTCCCTTGTCGCTCATCGGGAGACAAAATGGGAAAGGGCCACTAATAAACTTTGCCAAAGTCTGGCTTTGCTACATTACCAAAAAAAAAAAAAAAAAGCCAGAGGTTACATATCCTGGTTATAATTCTAGAGTTTTTGTGGTTTTCTTAAGGCTAGCTTTGGCAATTGACTATACCATTGATATTTTCTTACCCTTTTTTGTTTGCATTGTTCTTAGTGTTATAGACCATACAGAGGAAGTAAAGGACTATAGGTTATCAATTTTGAGGGAATATTTAAATAGACATAGTCAAATATTCTCCCAATGGGAAAATTTTTCTGAAGGTGATGATTTGTCTTTTATAAGTCTTTGCAATTTAGGTTTGTGTGGGATTTTCTTACGCTGTTCATAGGATTCAAATTACAAGCCACAATAGAATCAACTCATCCTTCAAAACACAACCTGATCGCCACCTCTGAGAAGTCTCCCTTGATTTCTCCTGGGCTGGCTAAGGCATATAGCCTTTTCAATCATTACAGTATATCAGTGATTCCCAAACTGCCGTGATTTGGATCCACCTGGGAGATTTTTTTTAAAAATACTGATACCTGGTTTCCATTCACAGACATTCTGGCATAGTGGGTTTTAGGTACAATATGGGCATTAGAATATTTAAAAATATTTAGGTAGTTCTAATACACACAAGTTTGAGAGCCACTATGTTATATTCTCATTGCTGCCTTGCTCTCTGTGAGGCCCGTAGCATATAGCACAGTGCCTGCCATGTGAAATAAGAGATTCTACATATATGTGTCATTGTATAAATATGGAGAAGTTCAGAGCACTATTGGTGAAATCACCACAGCCTTAATAAATAAAAATCCAGAGCCCTCACTATTGATTGCTCATAACAGAACAGTTTCATTCATAGCAACTATACAGGAAAAGCCTTCTGGATTCATTCATTCACTTATTATAAATGAGGCTCATCCACAGAAAAAGACTTTAATCAACTTCTATAAAATAGTTTTGGCATTTTGGAGTCTTCCCTTTTTGTGTATGATGCTCCATGTTTTTTGGATATTAAATTGTCCAGGGTTCTGTTTCCTCTCTTTGGGAGAAGGAAATGCTAAACTCCCTTCAGTGAATGTATTTGAAATAGCATATTTATGGAAATCACCACCCACTTTTGAAATTCAGGTCATAGTTCTGACAGCTGAATCCAGCCCTAACAGAATTCTATTTACAGTTTCTTAGACAAGCCAGATTAGCTGTTCTACAAGAGTGAGTAGAACATTAAAACACACACTCCACACGTTGCCGCTGTGGAGAGCATAGCACAGGATTGATTATAGTGGTGACGACAGGACTCTGTCAGAGTTGTTGAAACAATTGGGTGGAAGTTGAGGCACACAAATAAAACTTATCCCAAAAAATGGGGGAGGCTTCTAGGAGAGGGCTTAACTTGCGTATGTTGTTATTGGGAGTGTAAATTGCCATAGCCTTTCTGGCAGTCAACTTTTCACCATGAATTTAAAACTAACAAAGTTTTTTTTTTTTTTTTTTTTAATAACCATAGCTTTTGAAAGAGTGATTGCACTTCTGAGAAATTATTCTAAGGAAATAGCTAGAGATTAGCTTCAAAGATGCTCATCATAATGGAATGTTTTGCAAGAAAAATATTTATTGACAAGGAAATAAACTCATGACATAGTAAGTTAAACAAAGTCCCAAGCAAACTCTACAGTATAATTCCACTCTAGTAAACAAGCAAACAAACTAAAACCTTTTTTCTGCATAGAAAAGTGGAAGGATGCATGCCTGGATGACAGCAGTGGTTTTCTCTGAGTGAAAATGTTCTGAATGATTCTGTGTGTGTTTATTTTCTTAGATCTTTAACAAAGAGCAGCATATTATTTTGTACTTTAAACAGCTATTGTTTTCTTGATGTCATGATTACTCATGTGTTCTCAGAGAAGCTGATTAGCTTAGAGGCATGCTTTTGCATTTACAGCTTGATCTTGATCTGATAAGCTCTAGTGACATCTCAATGCCAGCCTTTCCACAGTGGTGCCAAGGTCTGCAGAGTAAGGGCTGTCTTTGTCCCAGACACCTCAGTTTTAACCAGTAAAGACAGTAAGAAATTTATCTAGCACTAGACCTGTACTACTCTGATGAGTTTGTTCCAATATTTTTCTGTATTACAAAATTATTATAATTATAGTTGATTCTGTTCCAAAGGGATAAATAATTACTTTTTTAAGGAAGTAAATGAGTATAAGGAAGCTATTTGGTTTCTAATTTTTATCATTTAGCAACTTAGAGGGGCACTTAGTGCTTAACATAAGGGGGAAAAAGGAAAAGGAAGTTCATGTATTAATTCAACAAAGCTGTATTGATTACTTACCAACTATGTGCCAGGACCTCTTCTAGGACTGGAACACAGTGGTAAATAATGCAGATAAGTCCCTTGGCCTCATGAAACCCATCCTTGGGGACTGGCAGAGATAGAATATAAAATTATACGCAGATTTTTATAAACTTAGACACATCAAAAATAAAAGAAAGTAATGCACTATGATGACCAGGTGTGGGAAGAGGCATTTTCTTTAAAGAACTCATTTCTGATTAGGTGATATTTACTCTGAGATCTAAGAGGGTGAAAAGGAACCAGACATATGAAAGTCAGAATTTCCAGGTTGGACAAATGTTAGTGCTATAACCTTAAGTTGGTATCAGAGCTTGACCTACTAAAGTGATGGAATAGAAGCTAAGGTTTTAGAACTCAAAAAATAAGGAGACTTACTGAAAAGAAATCAGTCATCAGTGGCGAAACTAAGGGGATACATCATGAAGAGCTTTATATAACACAGTAAGGAGTCTGACTTTGATATCAGTGACTATGGGAAGGCTTTAGAAGGGTGAGATGGATTGGTTTAAACTTTTTGAGCAGTTATCTTGACTGTGTGTTTAAAGAATAGACCATGGGATAGGGGTAGGAAACAGGAAGACTAGTGAAGAGCTATTGCAGTAGTCAAGGCAAATTACTAGCCTGGTGTGGTAGAATTGTGAGATAGAGATGGATTCATGTGGTTAGAAGATAGACTTGACCCAGCTTATTGAAAGAGTGGCTGCAGGACAATCCAGTCAGTAGGATTTCTAGTCTAGAGAGTATAGGAAATGGAACAACTGGAAATATTATTTTTAAGGAAATAGACTACAAATTGTAAATTGAATTGAAGATTCTAAGATTCTGGAACATTATTTGATGACTTCTGATTACCTTCTCCATTTTCATTATACTTTGTGACTTTGCCTGTGATGGGAATAGGACCCGATCCTACTTTGACTTTGAACATAAATCTGGGAAGTTAGGAGTAGAATAATATTTAGGTCTTAAATTCTGTGAATTCCAATTCCCCATGGAAGTTGAGTGGTTAGAAAATGAGACGGGGAATTGTTTATTTTAAATCTGGAGTAGAGAACAATTGTGATTCTGTGTCATTCTGCATCATTAGTGTAATCCAGTACTTCTCAAACATTAATTGTACATTTGTTAATCTGGAAATTTGGTGAAAATGCAGATCTGAATTGGGGCCTGTATTGTATTTTCTAGTACACACTCAAGTGCAGCTGCAAGGAGCAAAAGTCTTACTGATACTGTTTTTAGTGGAGAGCAGTCTGGCCCCAAGCTAGAGTTCCCAGCATAGACATGTTGAAGTGGCCGCTTTGGGCATTTTTTTTTTCATTTGTCTACTTTTGGTTAAATGAGCAACATATCAAAAAAGTCACTTCAGGGAAGCTATGTATGTTAGAAGCAGGGGTGGGGGATGGGAAAGAGTTGAAGCCTGGGCTTGTGGTGTGGATATCTGACTGTTGATCTTGGAAAGGCCTTGCCCTCCTCCAACTTTGTTTCTTTTGAGGTTAAAATGGTGATCCAAACCATCTCCCAGCTGTGCCCAGTGTAGAGCACCACACCAATGGCGTATCCCCACTGTTGTGCCTCTAATGACACATTTCTGTGGCCTGCCCCAGCAACTGTTATTGCCAAATGGGGGCAGAATTCACTGGTGGAAGGCAAATGAACTGAAATGTGTTTTCTCTTTTTTCTCCTCCTGCCCCTTCTCCGTTGTAGCCATTGAAACCCAGAGTACCAGCTCTGAGGAACTGGTCCCGAGCCCTCCATCTCCACTGCCTCCCCCTCGAGTGTACAAACCCTGCTTCGTCTGCCAGGATAAATCATCGGGGTACCACTATGGGGTCAGCGCCTGTGAGGGCTGCAAGGTGAGTACCATGCCCCCGTGGCCAGTGTGCTCAGGTGCTTCATGTGTACTCTCGGAGGTGACCTGCCGACTCCAGAAATGGGTCACTTAATGTCACCCCCAGTCAGTGTGGTCCCCCGGGTTGTATTCAGTGGTCTTTACTTCTTCCTTATATCTCATTAGTTTAAAATTCAGAAACTCCTCCAAGTGACTGATTGGGGTCAAATGTTCTAGGGCCCTTAAAATACTCCATATAACAGTTCCTTTCAGGCAACAAGAGCCCTTTGAAGAAGTCCTGAAAAGCATCATTCTGTTTCTCTTTAGAACATGCTGTCTGATGTCTTTGTAGTTTTATTTTATTTTTAAGTATGACTGACAATCCACTGAATCAACTTGCAGAGAATCCAAGGTTGAAATTGGGATTTATCTTCTAGCTGTTTCCTCAGCCCTGTGGCCTTTGAATTACAGTTTGATTTCCAGCCTGTAGGGACTTGCTACTGTGTGTGTGTCATAAATTCTGGGGAGCTGGATTTAAAATTCCAGCCTACAAAGTAGTGGAGGTTGAACATGTGTCAGAGAGGATATGGCTGCTTTGAATCAAGTTAGACAATTGTTATCGAGTCCAATAGGCTTAATTGAGTGAAAGAGCTTCTTCTTTTTTTTTTTAAAGAGAGGAAAGAAACAAAGAATGACTTCATAGACAAATTCTACTCATCCATGGAAAATTTTTCAAAGGAGCTATGACTGTCTTGAGCCAACCCTACCCTAAATATGCAGGTCCTTTAAGTTCTTTTGGGATAGTGGTTCACCTCTGCTATTCATATTATCTAAATTGCTTGTTTGCTTGCTAATTGTAAAACATGTTGGAATAATATTACAATGCCACTGCATTTTCTATTTGGCTTATCAGATTTAGCACTTGTTGTTATCATGTGATCAGTTAGCCAGTCTTAGTAACAAATTGTCTTTCAATTGAGTGGCTTAAAACAATAACCTTTTAATTAGCTTCCAATTCTACGTGTTAACTCCTTGGGCCAGGCTCCTATGAGGGTGCCTCTCATCTTAGCTATGCTCCATGTGTATCTCTGGTCACTGCAGGTTAGCTAGTCTTTGCTTCTGGGCATGCTTCCTGTTGGTGGGGCACCTCTGATTCTTTTCCTGGCGCCTCTCATCCCCACCAGGCTGACCCCTGCTCATTCACAGAGGCATGATTCCAGAAAAAAGAACAGGGGTCTCTGGAACCAAAGGTCTCTGGAGGCGTAGCTCCAAGTGACACACTGTCCCTTCTGCCATTCTCTTAGGCATTCTCGTAGGCTGTTCTCTTAGCCAAAGCAAATCATGTGGCCAGCCATGTATCCCTGCCCCTTATAATGGTACTTTGTAATTCATCTCAGTAAGAAGTTGAGTTTATGCTCCAGCCTCTTGAAATTTGAGATCATTTTTGCATTCAGTCTCACATACTCCAGTTCTAATTTCCTGTGAACACAAAGTAGAGCCCAGCTCTTCTGGCCAGCACCTCACACACAGTCTGGTCTGCAGTGGATGCTTAAAGATGGAGCCTGAATAGTTGCATAAATGTCACTTAGCCCCTCAAAGAAGTTCTGTGAGTTTCTCTCCTTTTAAAATCATTTGAATAAACGAGTTTGATTTAAGACCAGTTTGGGAAAATTAATTCAAGGCTTAGGAATATCTTTCTGACTCTGGGATTCTATTGGTTGTTTTCGAGAGATGCTCTTTCTTTCTTTCTTTTTTTTTTTTTTTAAGATTTTATTTATATATGCATACAAGCTGAGGTACAGGCCAGAGGCATGGGGCAGCGAGAGGGTTCACCAGAGACAGAGTGGGGAGTAGAACAGGCAGATGGACGGAAATACACTGCTGAGGGGAGCAGCGGGCGTGACAGGAAAGGTCTGCCGCGCCATGTGGGAATCTCCCCCCGGCTGGGCGTCGAACTTGCATCAGCCGCGGCCGACAGCTCCACAGTGCAGCACTTAACCGCTGCGCCACCAGGGAGGCCCAAGAGATGCTTTCTTTGAGTAGCTACAGATAGGAAAGGTAGCAGGACCAATTATCAGCCAAATAAAAAGCAAAACATTTGTCCATCTAACTGTTGCTTTATTATCCGTAACCCTTAACTGAACCTACTGAAATTTATCCAGAGATTTAAGATGACTTCAGCAGAATGCCAGTTCACTTTGTCCATTTGTTGTGCAATATATAAATAAATAATTTTCTAATGCTCATTTGAAAGAAATGAAAAGATGCTCCTTTATTTCAGAAAACTTTTCAGTAACCTCATGTTCGGAAATCTTAATGAGGTATGTTGTAACTCAGCTTACCTGCCCCCATCATGTCCAGAACAGATATTATCCAGCGTGTCTCTTCTCGTGGCAGATTCCAGACCCTACATATTAAACTGTTTCACAATCTGTGCAGTCAAACTGTTTTAATCAGCTCTTAGTCAGATAATTCCCTGGTCCCTTATTTAAATTTGGGACTCAGGACTCTTTTTAGGAAAAACCCACACAGAAACCCATACCAGCACAAGCAGCTTTGGTCAATTCATAGATGGTCAAGATTCATGCTATGAGCTGTCTTTTTAACAGAGCTATTAGCCCAGGAAGGTCAGAGGAGCTTGCCAGCCAGTTGTGAAATTTGAAAATTTTCGTATTGCCAGTAGGCCTCTGAAAATGTGGACTGTCTTTCCTCCTGGTTTTTGAGAAAGACTGGCCTGCATTTTGCTTACTGAGAAAAGATAGTTACAAAATTCACAGGACAAAAAAAAACATGAGTAAGTAAAACTATAATATATTAGTCAAAGGAATGAAAATATAACAAAAAAATTAATACAACTTTTGTTATTTTAAAAGTTAACGATACAATGCAGACCTTGTTGTATAAAAAAACAGAAAATTGAAGCAGCCATAATTCAATCATTGGAGAAATACCCTTGTTCAGTCTGTTTTTCTCTGACTTCATACGTGTTGTTGTTTTTTAAGATTTTTTTTTTTTTAATTTTTGCGTACAGGCTGGGGTGCAGGTCAGAGGTGTGAGGCAGTTAGAAGTTTCACCAGAGACAGAGCAGGGAGTAGAACAGGCAGATCAACTGAAATACACTGCTGAGGCGAGCAGTGGGCGAGGCAGGAGAGGTCTGCCGCGCCATGTAGGATTCCCCCCGGCTGGGCATTGAACTTGCGCCGCAGCCACTGACAGCTCCATAGCGCTGTGCCAACCCATTGCAACACCAGGGAGGCCCCTGTTGTTTTTGTTTTTATAAAAATTAGAATTTATGTTGTAAACTTGTTTTAACCTGCTTTTAAATTTAATGATCTTTCAATAGCCAAAATTTAGGCCACTGCTTAGTTTTTGTGGTTATAACATTAATGAAGTGTGTTTGGTTATATCATAGTTTAATGAATCCCCTGTTGTACAGCTAGTGTGTTTCCAATGATTTTTTATTATAAATTTAATGTATAGTCTTTGGGAATATCTCTGTTAATTTCCTTAGAATAGATTAGTAGTAGAATATATAGGTCAATGACTTTGTACATTTCTAAGACCATTGATACAAACTGCCCAAATACCCTCTAGAAGAGATACATCAATTTAAGCTCTGTGAGTTTGTAGGAAGTTAATCTTATTGGAGATTATCTATTAGGAATTTTTCTCTTGTGATAATAAGGTAGTGATTCAAGAAGCAACTTCTCTTCTGAAAGTCTCCTTGTATTTAACTTGGTTGTTTATGGCAGGTCCTGTGCAGGGTACATTTTGGGTTACCAGCAGATCCCGTGGGTACTGGTTGACCAATAAGTACTGACTCATCCTTTGACTACAGATCAAAGGTGCCTAATATGGGAGCCTCTGCTCTAAGGTAGGACTTCCAAAAAGAACCCAGTTTGTATTTTTAAGAAGTAATGCCTGTAGCGACTTCATGTCATGACCATGCGACCTTATTGACTGTTGTTAGGGGATGAGAATCTTTCGTATTCTTAGGAACCAGGGGGCAGTCTCAGCCTCAGAATTTCAGGAATGGGTTGGGGTCCATCTCTGGGAATGGCCAGTTGCTACTTGTTGACACAACATCACTATGGCAACAAAATCACTAGCTACATCATAGGGATGCCCAATTAGGGGATTTCCAGCTGAATAATAGCAATTTTTTTTTTTTTTTTACTGGCAACAAGGAGTACACACAAAACATGTAGTGTGGTTAACCAAGAAGGTTTACCAATATAAAGTAGTAACGCTGATAACATGTGTCTTTAAGAAATAGTCTCGTTCCTCATAGCTAGAATTTATGCACAATTTTGACTTGTATTTCATATTTCCATTTTTGTGACTTTCAAAGAGTATGGAGTCTAGAGTAAGGATGCAAGGATTTGAATTCTGGCTAAGCTACTTGACAGCCTTGTGAGCTTGGGCTAACATCTACAATTCTCTGTATCTCTTTTCTCATGGGAAAAGGGAGACAATAATACTACCTACCTCTACTTACTACCACAATATTATTGTGAGGATAAAATGAGTTACTATGAAGTGTGTAGAACAGTACCTGGCACATAGTAAGTCATAAATATCTTAGTTGTTTGGCTTATCATTAACTTACTGCAATGACTTTTGCCCATAATGATGTAACATCAACTATAATTCTAATATTCTTTCTCATAATGTTCTTTAAGCAATTCCTCATTCCTTTATATCAGAGTAAACACTGTATCTTTCCATTAAGACCCAGCCATTCCATGGAGTCTCCCCTAATACTGGCGTTGGCTAATTATTTCTGTGAAGAACCAGAGAGTAAATATTTTAGGTTTTGAGGACCATATGGTCTCTGTTGAAACTATTCAGCTATGCCCTATAGCATAAAATGAACCGTAGACAATATGTAAAAGAATGGACCTGGCTATGTTCCACTAAAACTTTATTTATAAAAACAAGCAGTGAGCCAGTTTTGGCCCTTGCATCATAGTTTCCAGACCTTTGCCATCATACATGGTGAATATGTCCCTTCTCACAATTTCAAAAACTCAAGTTCAAGAACTCATGCCCAAGGTAGTCAGCCAGCTGGTTTTGGTGAACTGTAGACCTGGGGCTGCTGCTCCCCCTCCCACTGCTAACAGGAATCAGTGCCCACTTGCTCAGGGGTCCTTGGCTTGGGACCTTCAAGACTACTCTCCCTGTCTGCTATTCTTCTACCTCTTCATTCGCAATCAGCTTCCACTTCCGCATCAGCCAACGTGAGAGAAATTAGCGATTTCCTTATCAGTAAAGCGTCCAAAAACACCTGGCATCTTACTAGGGAGAGGTTTGTAGAATGTATTCTATGAGCTGCTGCATCACTTCACTTTTCCTGCTTAACAAATGATCCAAATGTGTGTTGATTTAACATAATAGACTTTGATTATTTGTTACAATTCTGTGCAGTCTTCTTGTCTGGGCTGACTTGGCTTGGTCCCGGTGACCTAGGATGGCTCACTCACATGATGAGGTCCTGGGCATTATGACTGAGCCCTCTTCCTCTGTTACCACTCACCCATTAGCCTCACCAGGACTTGTTCAGATGGTGGTGGATCGGTTTCCTTCAGTAGGAGAGGATGAGCAACTTGCAGACCTCTGTGATTAGCATCACATTTGCTAATGTCCTATTGGTCAAACAAGTTGGGTGGTCATGCCTAGATTCAGTGGGTGAAGAAGTCAAACTGCCTCCTGGGGGACATGGCAAAGTCTGCTAAGTCAAACCGCCTCCTGGGGGAAGTGGCAAAGTCTCCTTGCAAGAGAGTTGAGCAGAGCAGAGTAGGCATTCAGTTACCTGCTATCTCCTGATAGTCCTTGGTTTCATGTGTAAGTCTCTTCTGACAACTATATTCCCCCTTCTGTCAACTATAACTATCCTTCAGCATATATTTACTGAACCCCTTCTGAGGTTCAGTTTAAGCTAGGCTCTGAGGCTACAATAGTGAACTTGATAGACAAGTTGCATCTAGAACTTATAGTCTCGTACAAGAGGCAGGGGATGAACAATTCGAAGTTAGAAGAAAGTGTACAACATGGTCTGATTAAGGATGACTGAGGGGTACCCGATTTAATGGGATCAGGTGAGTTCTCATCTTGCGGCCAAGGAAGAACTGTGTAAATAGTAGGAGAAAGCATTTTAGATCAGAAACTGAACACTTGGTTTCTTCCTCTCTGCTGTGTCCATTAATGTCTCTGAATTTGAGCAAACCTATAAAATGACAGCAAATCCATGAGCTTGAACCCAAACCTAAGCCAAATATAAATTTTAAAATAGTGAACCCGATAATTGCACTGATCTCTTGTTAGGGATGGCTTATGTGGAGCAGATCTCCCCAGCATTTGCAAGTAGGGAGACTGAAACCCACCCTAGTTGGATACCTTTTCTATACCAGGCATTTGGGCATTTTGTATTCATATCTCACTTAGTTATCACAATAACTCTGAGGGTAGGCTTTTGTACCCTATTTAACAGAAGAGGTAATGGAGTTTCAGAGAGGTTAAGGAACTTGGTCAAGGTCATATAGCTCAGATTTTCTAGAGATAGGATAGAAACCTTAGGCCTGTTGGAAGACACCCCACTGCTTCAGTCACATTAAAACAGAAGGTGGGAAGCAGTGATGTGTTATGATCTAGACTGGGGGTTGCATGGGGCAACAAATTAAAAATAAAAACAGGTGAAAGCATACTTAACAAGAAAAGCAGCCCTGTTGTCTTGTCCTTTCATACAGGAAAGGATATTTTTACAACAAAATAGAAGAAGTACTTTTAAGGTGGTCTTTCTCAAAAAGAGACAGTTGATAACAGAGAGGACCCATCCACAGGCGAGCTCCCAAATGGGGCTTTGCCCTTGTCTCTCTGCTTTGACATTAATGGAAACTTCCCACCCAGAAGCCAGCTTCAGGAGGCACTGTCCAGCCAACTGTCGATCCTCAGGGTGAGGCCAGGGGCAGCCATCATGGCGCGTCTTCTCCGCCAGGGTACAGAGGAAATGCTTACTCAGGGTCATGTGGGTAGCTTTCTATTTAAAAGTAGCCTTTAGGAGCTTAAACTCCACTAACTGCCCTCAGTCCCACAGGGCTAATTTTGTCCATTTTCTCAAATGTCTTTGTATTCCTCGCTTCTGAAGAAGGAAGGCCCACATCTCCCTGACAGTGTTGAGCTGCTGGACTGGGTTTTTTCCTGGCAGACAGCAAGTAGGATGTTTAGTCACAAAAAGTTTTGCAATCAGGAAGATGGATGCCTGCACTTAATTTTAGAATTTCTATTAAATACTATAAATGTGCTTAGTGATTTTATTTGACCAAGGCCATCTAAAACGACATTGTTTTCTGTTTTTAATTGGCATGGATGAACATGAACATTATGCTCTCTTTGGAGAATGTTTGGGTCCTGCCCACCCTGACAGTTGCTTCTGCTCAGGGGTTGCTGCAGTTTCAAGCCCCAAGAACAGTATTAACTTAGTGAAAACACCGTAAGAAAAACAGGACAAAGCCAGCTTGCTATGGTAGCTAGAACTGAGTTATGAAGTCTGCCATCAAGAACGTTTTATAGTCCTTAAACCACAGAGTAAGTCCCCTCCTAGACCCAAAGAATCACTCTTATTAAAATTGGCCAACAGTGGAGAACTTATTCTCTCATTCATCAGACCTTGTAAAACACCTATGAGATAAGCTCTAGGTATAGAAATCAAAGGTTTTTGTGTATTTTATCTCAGTGTCCAGAAAGTACTTGGAACAGTGCCTGTTAAGTAACAGGGACTTAGTTATTAGTTATGGGATAAATGTGAGCGAGTGGGCTAGAGTGTGCCGTGTGCTGTAACACTCGCCACGAGGGACCTGGATAGGCACAGACAGTCTCAGATGTGATTTTACAGATGTGTAAGCACTTGCCACGTGAAGAAGTCAAAGGCGGTGGTGATTCAGGGAAAAGTTGGAGATGAGACTGGAAAGCAAGGGAACTTGAAATAACTGAGGAAGAATTATGTGGGAAAATGGAAACATCCATTCTGCCCACACTTGTTTTACATAGTACAATGCAAGCAACTGTGTGTCAGCTAGGCCTTAAGGATTCATTATGGTTAATTCCTCAGAGAAACTTTCTCTGGAGCCTCCAGATTAGGTCCCCCACTTGCGCATTTTGTTTCTCCTGTATAGTATTTTCACACGACTCTAGTAACTTACTATGTTTGGAGTCATTTGTTTGACATCAGCTTCTTCTGTCAGACTATAAATTTTAGGAGGGCAAAGACTGGTCTCTTGCCACAGCTTTGTCACCAGTGCCTACCACAGTGTTCTGCACACAGTAGGGCCTCAATGAATAAGTTTTTTTTTCCCAGTCAAAAATAGGATCTCGTTAATATAGTAATATAGTGAAAAATGTCATGTAGTGAAGCAGCTGTAATGCACATAGTGTGGTAATGCAAATAATATCATTTAACATATTTTCTCTGTATTATAAATTATCTATTATATAGGGTTTGTGACAATACATTCATGTAAGATTTATGAAATTTTATAAACAAGACAGGCCCTTTGGTGGCCAAAGTCTAGCTCATTTTCTTAGTAATTTCTGCCTTTACCACAGAATTAACACTTTATTACAAAAGATGTGTGCTTATTTTAATCCTGTCTCTGAATGAACTCTTAACAACTTGCAACTGGAATGATATATTCAAGAACACAGTAGGATCTTAGTGCTTTAATAAAAAAATAATGAAGATTTTAACATCTAGAATCTACCTTCACATCTGGAAACATCACAATTTGACTTAACGACATTAATTATTCCTACAAAAGAAGCTACTTTTCTTCTTTTGGACAAATGTTCTAAACTGAGAAATTAATTTGGGGTTGAAAAAGCAGGATAATATGTCTTTTTTCCTTTGTTGGTATCTGAATAAACAGGAAGTAGAGGGGGCATTCTGAATTAGCTTGCAGCCGTGTGTGTGTGTGTGTGTGTGTGTGTGTGTGTGTGTGTTGATTGGGTGGAAATGGTTCATTTTGTTTGGTGGTTTTAGCTGTTAAAACTTCCCAAATACTTCTTTAATTTCTTACTTTGCTTGCTTTTTGTTTTAAAATATCTACAACATTCTTATATGCCATTCTGTTAAAGTTTTAGTAAAGGTTTTTACCTGTGTCATACAGTAGAGAAACAATTTCCAGTTTTCATAGTTAATCTGTTGATTTGAAAGTTACTTGCCTCCCCACGATGTCTCAAGTATGTGTTTCATGAAATTTTGTTTAGTGAAATAAAATTACCAAAAATCTACACTGTCTGCTTTAAAGCAAATGGGGGCGGGAGGAGATGGAGAACAAAATAAGTTGCTTTCACCAAACTCCTAGGGACCGTCATCTAAAAATGAATCATGACAATGTATCATAGTTACACTAAACAAAAACAAAAATATATTTTTTCTCAGAGAAGTAAAAGTATACTTTGGGGATTTCCTGAGGGTAATATAAATTATGGCTGAAAATCATTTATGTTTAAATAAAAGTTACACCATCGTAGGTAGCGATTTAGTTACTTTTGGGAAATGAGCATTTTAGCTTTCCCCCTTTCTAAACCTTTCACTAGAAAGGTGAAATAGGGCGCTTTCAGTTCTATAGTTCCTTCTCCTCCTGGGCGAACTCTTGGAAAGAAGTAATCAGAGTCAAATCGTCTGGGAAAGACATACTGTTTATCAGCACCTTTATTTCCTTCAACAGGGCATGGCTATAAGCCCCTGGTCTTCCCCCTCAGCTGTCTCCCCACCTGTGTATGTACAGAAACAGTAAAAACATTTATATTGCTTCTTAGTGCAAATACGTTCACTTGGGGAATTAAATTAGACTAAGTTTAGTTGCAGTTAAAAATAACAAAACCCCAGTAAGGGTGGAGAGGAAATTTCTCTCTTCCCTTCTGTGTTCTTCCTTGCTTGTTGAGCAGTCAGATTCACATCAGACAGATTAATGGGAGAAAATAACAGTTTTAGTTAGATATGTATGGAAAAATCTACAAGGATGTAGATTCTAAAGCCAATGGGGAAAAGTGAGGGGCTATATTCTGAACTAAGGGATAGGCTAGGGATCTGGGACTTCAGAGAGACAGAAGGGACTCACATGATGAGGTGATTCATATGACAAGGACCAGACTTCAAAATTATGTGTTTGCCCTGCCCTTTTGATAGATTTCTCTGACAGGAAGGTTATTTCTGATAAAAATCCTACTTCTGGGTAATACCCTCAATTTCCATTCTTGGTAATTAGGGGAGTGGTAAAAGTTTCTTTTGACCTGAGAGTCTCAATTGACCTCAGCTCAAAATAATCCACATGTCAAAGTGACATCTTGGACACCTTGGGGAGACAAATCCTTCACTCCAAAATGTGCAATGTGACATACAAAATTTCTTTGTCACATAACAGTCAGGGCATGTATTTCTGGTTGCCCCCTTATCTCTAACGTACAGTAAAAGTTAGGCTCCCTTGTAACGCGAGAACTTGGTCACTAACACTGGCATATCCTAACGGTTGGAAAGGGAAAGAGCGTGGCAGAGGCAGTGTGCCTGCTTCTTAAAAACCAGGCTCTAGAGTGGCATACATCATTGGCAAGAACTAACCGCATGGCCTAAACCATTGCACAAGATGTAGACCAGCCTGTGCCTGGTTCCAGAGCTATTATTAAGGAAAGAAGTAATAGATTTTGTGACAATTGAACAGTTTCTACCTTAGGTTTGTTTTTTGTTTTTTAAATTTGAACCTCGTAATTAGAGATGCAGTTAGCACTTTGTGTGCCGGTGCCCTTTATATTTACCAGCCCTTGGGGCCGGCCATTTTCTGTGCCACCGCATGAATGGTATAAGCATTCAATAAAACACACACAACTCCTGAACTACTGGATATTAAAAAAACTGTAATATCTCTCATAAAACACCTTACACTTTCACCAAAACAATGTGTAAAGCTTCTAGACTGAGTACGATCAAAGAAATAGCTCCTAATAGTTC
>PVIJ01001238.1:0-48047 GCA_004024925.1 Scalopus aquaticus | reverse complement strand
TGGAGACTAGATGAACACGTATTAATACGTGAGCGGACCACAAAGTGTTAGAATAGGATTTTTCTCATCCATTTCACAGATGAGAAAACTGAGGTAGTGTTTACAGAACTAAGTCCTACCACCTATGCTCTTGATTTATAATCTGATTTTCTGACTCAAGTATTTACCATGGAAACCTCTGTGGATATATTTCTAACAAATTAATTTTCTCTGAATCTTCTCGAACTCTCCAATGGCTGATTTGAAACATCTCCCTATCCCTACTATATTCTGTTTTGACATTTTGAGAGACTGGGAAAGCTTTATCCAGTGGAGTTAGACCTTATCAGCGGTTAGATTCTGGTGTCAGCCCCAAAGGGAAAAACCACATATAGCCAGAGTGACCCCAGAAAATCCCTTCAGAAAATAAACTGCTGGAAACTGACATATGTCTCTCATTAAGAACTACAAAGCCAGTCTTCCTCCAGCTTTAGAAACAGATTGCTGTCCTTTTTCTGGTGCACCAGATGAAATGATTGTTTTTTCTTTTCACATTATACCAAAAATGTGTCCTTGAGCACAGCAATCATACCAGTATAACACAGTGCTTATGTCATGGAAATCACATCTTTCTAGATTATTCCTTGTTACTGAGTTTCTCTTACAAAAATATTTCCTTGGAATTGCAACTTCACTTGTGTCTTTTATGTGTGCCCTTTTAGGGGAGGCTGGGGGATTCAGTATTTTTCGGCTTCAGAAAGATAGCTAGATGTGTCATCTGACTAAGCAGTGTCAAAGGGGGAACTATTTTGTTCTGTGGACCCTCAAACTCATCCCTGGGGGGAAAAAAAACAAAACTAGAGCAGCAAATAAATATCTGTGCAATCTGTTCATCTCCTGCCTAGACAATGCTGGCATTGTCTGGGCTGAAAGGGAAAAGCTGTGCTGGCAGGTCTGTCCCATTAGAGCCTTGTTCCTTGTTCCATATTGAAAAGATGACATTCCTTTGCTAGCAAAGTCCTGCCTGAATTTCTGGCACCAGTTCTGTGACCAGCACTATGGCCTGGAGCATTTTAGTTTGGGTTGGTTTTGTTTTAATTCTAAAGTAGCCAAGTGCAGACTGTGTACAAGGTAGATCTGTTTTCTTTTTTTTTTTTTTTTTTTTACAAAGCTTGCCTTCAGACATGTCAGCATAGTCAAGGTTGCGTTTGCTTCCTATTCACTTGCTCAGAATGCAAGAACATGCACAGTAAATTTAACTGATGAACTTGTTCTGAAGTGTTCCTGAGGCAGCCCTTGGATTTTCACATGGGTCCCTCTTCTCTATGAGGATTTCATGTAATGCTTCCTTTATATTAGAAATTGGTAGATTTGCAAAGTAAATATTCCAATAAAGAAAAGCAAAATCTTCAGTGACCCTCGCAGTTCTGCTTCTGTGGAGGCCTTTTCTGTGCCTGTAAAAAAAAAAAAAAAAAAAAAAAAACACCCTTTATATTGGCTGCAGCTCTGAACTGCAGCATGTAAAATGTACTTCTCAGATTCTGTGAGCCTTAAAATAATGAGCAGTAGAAATCTCTGAGGTAGATCGGCAAGGGGGAGAATACTTGGGTTTTATAAAGCGTTTTCATGGTTAAACTAGAACGCTCAAGCAACATTAGTTCTCTGTGCTTTTGAGTCTGAAAATAGCAGCATTCTAAGTACACAACACCACCATTCATGTGGGCCTGGAAAGCCCCCCAAGTCATGAAAATTATCTTTATTACTCAAACCCAGCAAGGATCATCTGACTGTTCCTTGGGGAAATGAGAATTTTAGTTTGGATCTCACTTCTGTATGTTGGACTCAAATAGGCGATGAGCTATGCTGTATCTGGGGACTTGGGGAGTAGGGCATACTTTTAGCCAAGAAATACTTCTGAAAGCTGCTGCCCTAATTCATATTGCTCCTCATTAACATAAAGAATTAATTTCAGAATAATAGATTTTTTGGGGGGGCGGGGGGAGAGGAGTGTCATCTTTTTGATAGTTGTCGGTTTCCAGAAGCAAGTTCTACTGCATAAGATACCCCTTCCACTGTTTGATACCCTAAATTAGTAAATTTATAGATTCGGTATTCAATAAGAGAACTTTCTATGGCATCCATTCTTTTTGAATGCACAGTATATTGTATTTATGATTTCATCAAAAACATACTAAAGTATGTGCATAGCTGTTAGTATATTTGTTGTGTTGTGATAGGACAAGTATGAAATTTAGCAGTCCACTGCCAGAAATTGTGGACAAGGGTATTAAAAATTGAACCTGCCAATTCTGGATATTTTTCAAAACTGGAATTAAATGTAAAATTCCCCATCCAATTGTATTTTGCACCCAAATTATTATTTTCTGCTCTAAGAGTTATGTGGGAAATAGTTTCTATTTAAATGAATATTAGGTGTGAATTTTTGCCTGTTAAACAACGTTTGAATCTCATGAACACAGTATATATCCAAGTATTTATCTCTGCAGATAGAAGGAGCTGCACAAAATTATGAATTTGTAACACAACTTAAATGGTTCTAATTGTACCAATGAAGATATATGACTTTAAGCTTAAACTTATACTAAGGTCATTTCCACATATGGGATTTTTTCTATGAGAATCCATAGAATTGATATCATGGACATGGTTTAAAAGCCTAAAGAATTATTTTTTAATCAGGAAGTCTAGATAAGGTATTTCTTTGTGTCTTGATTCTGTTTCACTCATCTTTTCTGAGTCCTGGACTTCAGAAATAGTATTCCTGTACTATGTTATGCGCGCCAATCGAAATAAAAACAACAGACAGGAGATGATAATCATGGCCTCAAGCTACTAATCATTGCTGGTGATCCATTTTCACTTACTTTAGGCATGTACACATAGAGAGATAGAAACTGAAGATAACTTACATGTAAGAATTTTAGTCACTGTGAAATAGTAAACCTATAATTCCTACAAGGTCATTGAAAACAGAAATTAAATTGGCTAGAAAAAAATAGGTAGATGATTTTCTAAAACTTGCTATCTTTTTTTAACACCTGATGCTTTTTCTTTAAGTTGTTTGGGTGCACAATTAAAAGGGAGTTGGGCAGTTCTTGGATTCTGAAGCCTTGTTGTGATGCATGCCATCTCTCTTGTCCCCATCATGAAGGTTCTCTTTGTTGGAGCTTCTGTCACTTCCAATCCCAATGTCTTGACTAAAGCAATTCCATTGCCTGCCTAATCCAAATGGAATAGAGAAAGGCAATCATACTATGTGTCTGTAAGGAGTATAGACAATATTGGTAAACTTCACTAAAGTTTATCCCTGTGCTCCAAGAATAACTATGAATTGTTTCTATTTGTATAACCACATGGTCCTCCATGCACTTGTCTTCTCATGAATATCAAGCATGGCTGGGCCCTTAGTAAGAAATTTATGTAAAACCCCTTGGGCAGAAACACTCTTATTTGTCTGTGCCTTCTATTTTATATGATTTTTCCCTGCTGAAAATTGTTACAAGTCCTAAAACATAGTTCATAGTTTAGTTAACCTAAAATTGTCTCTTTCTAAAGTGAATTTGATCATAACATAGCTCTCATTTTATTTTCCATTAATTCCCCTGTCTCTGTAGAGAAATCCCCAAACATTGAAGGGCAGCTGTTACCTCTGTCGTTCTGCAAGACACCCATCAGAGGCCTGCAACTGTCCTTTCCTGTGTAGTCACCACTTTTCTGTTTTAGCCTATTGTATTTTCATTTAAGTGAAAGTGTTGGTAGCTATCTTGAATGCTAAAGTTTCATTTGTAGCACTTGCCAGTAGTTAAAATTATTCCAGTCATTGTCTATTTATTCATGTGTTTTCTCTTTCCCTACTATATTCCTATGAAAATAGGGACTTAGTAAGGCTTGCTCACTTCTGTATTTTCAGTGCCTACATCAAAGACTGGCATGATATAGGTACTCAATAAGTGTTTGTTGAATGAATCTATAATAAATATGTGGGAGACACAGGGAAAAAACAAAGAGAATTAGAGCACATTTGTGCCAATGATTGTGTTAGTTCCACTATGTGACAGAGCAAAGACTAAAGGGCAGATGGGGAAGATGTTGTTTATGGTAATGTTGGCTGAGAACATTCTAACAGGAAACAGAAAAGGACAATTTCAGTAGGCATCATTATCCATGACATTTTTGTTTTTAGGAAACAAATTTTCCTCTGTGAGTAGAGAAGTGTGCAGGGGTACTCACCCATCTGCCTTGCTGTCTCTTTCCTGCAATCCATTCTCTTGGACTTGGGATAGATGTTGTAAGAATATTTGGCTCAGTTTGCCACCTGATAAGATGACTTGTTGGTGTCTGCCAAGGGTGACTGTTTTCTTATCAATTATTAAGGTTGCTTCTTAGCCTCAAGTTGAACTGGTTTTGAATTTCAAATACTGGTCTTTTCCCATGTTTCATACACACCAATGAAATAACAGATGCTTTTTTTTATTATAAAATGATAAATCCTATAATTACAAATAGTAAAAGGCATACTGAAGTTTATTGAGGTTCATAAATACTGTATCTCCTGGCTTTTTATAATAATTTTATTATGTAAGATAGAGTGGAATCCCTTCTTCCTTAGGGTTTAACTTCTAAAATATGCATATGAGGTAACAATTGTATAGCATTAAAATGATCCTTAATCATCCAAAGATTGCCTTTTAGTTATCATTGCAGCATTATAAACCATTGCAAATCTTAGCACTTTGTGGTCACCAGTATCAGGTGGCCGCTCACGTATTAATACGTGTTCATCTAGTCTCCAGTTTTTCACGCCACGGTGGATTTATTTGGAACTATTAGGAGCTATTTCTTTGATCATACTCAGTCTAGAAGTTTTACACATTGTTTTGGTGAAAGTGTAAGGTGTTTTATGAGAGATATTACAGTTTTTTTAATATCCAGTAGTTCAGGAGTTGTGTGTGTTTTATTGAATGCTTATACCATTCATGCGGTGGCACAGAAAATGGCTGGCCCCAAGGGCTGGTAAATTTAAAGGGCACTGGAACACAAAGTGTTAGCATAAAGAAACTTTTTTTTTGCTCATCTAGTCCATGGATTAAGTATTTAGAAAGTATTGGTGATTTTTCTGATGACTCCATCTGTCTGGAACCTTAGCTAGAAAGACTCACCATCATCACTGTCTCCATTTCTGGGAAGTAGAATCACTTAAGAAGTGTCTGAAGTTACACATCTGGTGCCTGTTGACCAGGCCCTCAGCTGGGGCAGTTGATTAGTGTCACACATAACTGTGCATTATGGTTTGCGCCGCCTCAATATGACAGCTCAGACTCATCAGATTTATTGTGTGGTGGTTCAGAGGTCCAAAAGCAGAAAACAAGGTAGAGGCCACATGGCCTTTTCTTGCCTAACATTGGATGTCCTATTGTGTCCCTTCTGTCATATTCTGTTGGTGACAGCAGCAGATACACCCAGATACAAGGGGAAGAAGCATAGACTCTCCTTCCACGGGGACAGAGCCAAGGTCACTTAAGAACGTCTGGAATGGAAGATGACCTTGTGCCCTTCTTTGGAAAATCCAATCTGCTGCAAACAGGATTTTGCTTTGCAGAGTCTTTCTTCAGTTAGGTTTCAGCTGAAATAGCTGATTGTACTTAAGTGCCCATTATAGGAAAAATATGCATCTATGTGCACTAGGATGTCTTATCATTCACTTTGTAAAATAAGTGGGAACTAAGAAGAGGTGACAAAACTGTGGGCTTCTACTGTGATCTTGCCCTGATTTAGGGCATACACGCACAGAGTTAAATAGAGGGGCAGGGAGCTTTGGTTGCCATCTACCCTTAGGTGCTATGAGAGGGTTCTCGCATCACAGGTCACTCAGAAAAATCAAATACACTTTGGGTGTAATTAATGTTTATGGCAAGAGAAAGGAGGAAATATAAACCCGAAGATTTGAGACCCAGCTTGCTTGGCTTCACCAAAATAGACTCTTAACTCATCTCCAGAAAAAGGGCCCCAAGTTCAGGCCCCCCTGCCTTCTCCTGGTCAGACCATCCCATTATATTGATTCTAGGCCATGGAGTGAGTATTTGTTTTTACTGCATGTGGGTTCTGATGTGAGATGTTCTTTTTTGTGTTCCCACCAAGATTTATTCCTTTCTGGGCAAACTATTTCTGTGCATGGTGAGGGTCCTGAACTCTAATTGACTTTCACCAAAATTCTTTTTTGGCTTCAATTTGGAAGTTGTCTATGGACCTTTAATTACACCCTCTGGCAAAGGAGAAAGAGTACTTGAAACATGCATAAATTCTGTACATATTTCCAAGACTGAGCTGTTTTTAAAAACGCTGCCTGTCTTTCTTCTTTTTTTTTTTCCCTTTTCTCTTTGAACTTGGACATGAATTTTTGTAAAGTACAGCATGTCAAGGGAAGGGCAATGAGAAAATATGCATGAATATTTACTTAAAAATTACTCACAGAGTCCATCATAATGTGTTCATTGGCTTTATCATGCTATACGGTGCTATGAGAAGGAGAGATTTGTTATTATATTTGAAATGGTTGATTTAAGAATATCTCAACCTGACTATGCATAGTGTTATTCAACCCATGCCCATAAAATAAATTATATTTCCCTTCTTTGCATCTCAAACTAGGTTAAAACCCAAAAGCCATTTATCAATTTGCTTATATTTTAATTTTTAAACACAACACCCATGTGAAATGTGCTGAATTTATTTAGTTCAAGTCCTCATAAGTAAATAAAAGCTGGGCAGTGACTTTTGAAGTATTGCATTTTGTGGATATTAAGAATTTTAGAACTTGGACGTCTTTTTGATACTTTCAATTGTTACTTGATTAGGCAGTATGGTGAGATCTTGGGAGTCTTCTAATCGCTTACTCAGCTAAGACATTTCATCAGTTACTACCTAGCCATACTCCTCTATCTGTTGTAAAGTTGGCTGGATTATCACTGGTCCCTAAATCCACAGGTGAGATTAATTCCACTCTGTGTTTCAACATCTAGTGAATGTTTTGAAAAACAGACACGAAAAGGTGAAATAGATTTGACTTCCTTTCCCTTCCCCCTTTCATGCATTGCCAATGGTGGGATGACCAGGAAGCTGGAAAAGAACTTGGATGTCCCTCAAACTGATCATTATTCCTGAGTAACAAATGATTGGTTGTATTCTTTGGAAAAGTGAAATGGGCAAGCTCCTAGCAGGCTCATTCTTAGTGAGATAGAATACAGCAGTGGCATGGTTCTACTCTTCCTGTAATTGGTTTGCATCCCCTCAGCCTAAGCTAATGATCTCCATCGGACTGGAATCAGGGAACTCAAATACTGGCTCCTCCTCTTTCTTAGACAATCCACTGAAACCTAATTTCATCTTTTGTAGAATGAAGATAGTAACATCTGAGTGCTAGCATTATTTAAGAAATATTGTAGGATATACTCAGTGTTTCTTTAGTGAGAAGAACATTCATCTAGCACTTACTGTATGCCAGACACAGATTTTAATTCAGTTAATCCCCACAACAGCTCTATAAAGCAACTATAGTTATTGCCACATTTCCTAAGTGAGGTGTAATTCCTTAGCTAAGTCAGTGGACCAAGCTTACTTCACTTACTTACTCTCATCTTGAACGTTCTCTGATTTATCACTCCTGGAAAGTATGGTAAGGATGTATTTTGGTCATATTTCATGTAATTCTCAATGTAAAAGCCACTACATATTCTAATTCATTTCATTGGCTTTACTCCTAGATAATGCAGGCTGTTGGTCAAGGGACCATATTGCACAACCATGGCCATGGTGGGACAGGCATTCCTGGGCGTCTTATGTGGCTGGTGAATCCTCTATTACTTGAGGATCATGACTTTATCAGTGCCCTTTCTAGTTCTCCTGATATTTCACTACTGAAAACATGCAGACCGTACAATGATGAATCAAGGAAACATTAGGCAGAAACATCCAGTCAATTTCTTGCAGTTGAGATCTTGTACTATTTGCTATGTTGGCAATGAATTTATAAGTATTCAAAAGACTGTGCTGGCCACCTCCATCTGAGCCAAAATAAATGTGGCTGTTGGCATAATTCACCTTGCAGAGTAGCAGTTTGCAACTTCTGCTAGAGATATTAGGAGAAAATGGCGGAGAGTGAAAGTTGTCAGTTTTTAAAAATGTCTTCTCTGTGACTAAAAATATTAGGAAAGACTTGAGCAGAGTAAGAGAAAAGCTAGTCCAGAAGCCCACAGCATGCACTTTCATTTTAGAATCTGAAATGGAAATATGTAAACTATGAAAATGGATAGTGCCCAGGCTGGCCATGCACAGGTGCTGGGGGTGATGTTTCTCTAAATCCTCACCTTGCTCTACCTGGGCTGTCTCCCAGGCTCTTCCCTCTTTCCACTGACAACCTACTTGCTTGCTTTCCTAGTCTCAGCTTAGTTCTTGCTTCATTTGTACCTTTGCCATTTCCATTCCCATTGTGAATGTTGAATTTTTAAAGGTAGATACGTAATTCTAATAACAGCTACAACTTTTTGAGCACTTAGTCTATTTTTGACTCTTCATATATATTAACTCAATCGTCATAATTAAGGAGATAGACTAACCCAGTGCTATTTTTGACTCTTCATATATATTAACTCAATCTTCATAATTAAGGAGATAGAATAACCGCAGGAGATAGAAAAGTTTACTTTCCTCATAAAGATATGGAAATAGGGCTCAGAGAGACTATGTGATTTGTCCAGGATCACAGGTAATAACAAGCAGACATGGGACTTGAACCCAGACCATGCAGCAGTGAGGCCCAAACCCATAATCACTAGACTGCAGTAAAGGTGCTGACTTCTCCTTTCCTGCAGGACCTACATGGTGGGGAGACAGCACACCACAGCCACAGGGTTGTCTCCACTTTGTCTCCATTTCCCAATAAACATCTCTCAGACCTTTATCTCAATCATCATATGATGTATAGGCTAAGACTAGGCTTACTGTTCTTTGAAATGTCTGGAGTTGCCAGGACTTAACGCAGGATTTGTTTGATCAAAAGCTTTACTTGAATTCAGCCTTTTAATAGCCGTCATTTTGGTCAACAGCAGAGCATGTAGTCAAAATGTTTCAGGCCTCATTGCATTTAGGACTCAGTAGGCCAGCACTGTCCAATCAAATACAGTACTAGCTACCCCGCTGAGTTACATATGTAATTAAAATTTTTCTGGTAGTCATATTTGAACACATGTAAACAAGTGAATTTCAATAATAAATGTTATAAGCTCAAAATCTAAAATATTATCAATTCAACAATCAATAGATACAAAACTTTGTGGTGTTGTGCCTTATTTTTCATACTTCAAAATTTAATGTAACTTTTAAACTCAATACATGTTAATTTAGACCAGTCATGTTTCAAGTGCCCAGTAGCCACGTAAGGATGGTGGCTAATGTGTTAACTAGAACCACACTGGGCCAAAAAAATGAGGGAATATGCCAGGGCCAAGCAACTCAGTGCAAGACCCCCCAAAATGTCAAGTGCAAACCAGGGAGGATTACAGGGCAGAAAAGCATCATTGTACCTGATCCATTGTTTTAAAGGAGTGATTTTTAAAGGAAGATAATAGGGAAAATTTGCTAATAGGTGGATAGAAAGCCTAGTTGAAAAATATACATAAATATATATTTACTCCTTACTGACTTATCTGGGCAAGTTAAATTTTATTTTCAATTAGGAAAAAAATTGCACCTACCACAGTTGAGGATGGCAGATTATCAGGAGGGAGAACTTTGGAAAGAATTACTTGAGGACCAGTTATTCCATCTGAATGATTTAAACTTCTTGACCCCCAAGCCCTTTTGGTTTTCTAGATCAGAGGAACATAATACATTTTTAAATGGTATTTCTTTTTTCCTACTGGTAAAAGAATGTGTGCCTATAGCTCTCTTAGGACTTTAGATTCGGTTGGTGCAAGTAAAGCATTGACTTTCTGGCCCTGTTTTGTTTTTTCCATACTACCAAAACAACAAAAACCAGAGATAAAAAGCCAGGGACCCTGGAAGATGTGACAACGGGTAAAACTTCTCTGGATGTGTCAAGTCAGCGGGACAAACTGTTTTATCCTCCATGTTAGTTAATGGCTAATCTCGAGATTGCACTGCCGTTTGCTGATAGAGCAGAGTTTAAAATATTTTATCATTAATGTGACAGGGAGTTGGATAAAGAAAATGAAGCGTGATTATAAAATGCTAATTATCGTTCTCAAGTGCATATTGGGCACTCGCGAATATTTGCAGCGTAATTTGCTTTATTTATTATTTCAGTTTGGTTATAAATGTTAATTCAATTGCAGATGGTATGCTGGCAATTTACAGAGCTATAAAGTTATTTGGAAATCCTAATATTTTCTACCAAAATGTTCTGTGAGTGATAGATGAGCTAAATTAAAAAGCCCCTGCTCTTCAGAGTTAAGTACATTAATTGGCAAGTAGGCTATAGGGATTTCCAGATCTGTGCTAGCTATGCTAGCTCCTGGAAGGAGGATAGGGCATGATTTCTACTTTAGGGTGGGAATTCTCTTGATGAGACAGGGCAGGAGAAAGCAGATCTCTTTTCCCTACCACCGTTGTAATGTTTCTTCAAGGTTAAGATTTTCTTCATGTTCTGGGTTATAGCACTAAAGAGACAGACTGGAAGTCACATTTTTCCTGAATTAAATCAACAGCTTCAGAGACCATGATGTTGATAATTAGGGTATATTTGCGTGTGACCGTGTATGCATACATGTGTGTGTCTGTGAGAGAGGGAGAGGGTGTTTTCTCAAGCCTCACTGATTACTTAAAAATATACATAAGTGTTAGATCTGAGGTTGCCAAACTACAGCCCACAGTCTAAATCTGGTCCACCACCTGTTTCTTTGCAGCATAGGCTAAGAATATTTTTTTTTAATTTTAAATGCTTGGAAAGGAAAAATTGAAAGTAGCATATCTATGACACGTGAAAATTATGTGAAATTCAAATTCAGTTATGAATAAAGTTTTCTTGGAATACATCCTTTCCCATTCATTTAGGAAATGTCTACACTGCTTTCACCCTGCAAAAGCAGTGGGAGCATTTGTCCAAAGACTTTTTGGTCCACAACCTAAAAAATTTACTTCTGGCCCTTTACAGAAGTCCTTAAAGCCCTGAATTAACCACCTAAGGTGTGGTTTACAAAATGGAAGCCATAATTTATTATCTTTTATCTCAACTACAAAATGTTGGAACCGTAAGACTTTTGGGGAACAAATAGGCTCAAATCACAACTCTCTTTTTTGAAAGCTAGGAAGGAGATTATAAATATGAGCCGCAGTTTCCTCCTTTTGTGGTGAGGCTGATAATTCAAAGTGATATTACATTACTAATGTAAATAATTTTGTGTTCACATACACACAGTTTGCTCCAAACATCATGTGCTACCCCCAAATAAGGATAAAAGTAAAGCTTGTCTTTTTTTATTGTCAAATTAAAAACATAAACTAAACTGTGTTAACAATTAAGCATAGTAGATAAAAGCACAGTAATATCAGGAAATATGGCTACCTTATAGAACGCTTCTGGAAAAAATGTCATTCCTTGCTAAGAAATACTGTGCTTAATTAATTCTTGTTCCTAGGAGGTCAACTCGGGGCACTCATTATGGCCTTAATTGGTGGTATAAATCCTGAGACCCCGGTGGAGAAGACATTGCATGGTTAGTGGTCTCTGGCCCTTTGGGTGAGCGTGCACGGGCGCCAGCCCCGTCTCCAAGAGTGACAGCTTCTGCTTTTGATGGCTGGGGGTCTGGCTGCACTGATATTAGGTTTAAAGGCCAATGTGCAATAAGAAAAGAAATGCACTGACTTGTCCCGGTGTTTTTGCATTAAACAGTGTGAGACAACCCACTACCTTCTGACTTGGAAAAATGTGTTTCTCTGAACTCCGGTTTTTCATATTAAATTATATTCATTATACAGCCCATCTGGAGTCTCCTGCCAGGCCAAAAATCATCTTACAGACATTAGCAAAAGGAAGTTAAGTGTAATTTTTTTTAATTGTATACTTTTCATTTCCATCTATCTTTTCCCCTTTTATTGGAGAGACCAGATGGAATGGAAGGCAGGAGCCTCTCCCGCACTCCCTTCCCTTCGGGAACAAGCAGAGCATTCCTGGCTTCTGCTCCTCTCACACATTGACTTGAGGTGATGATGGGGCTGTCGAGATGCCAGGGAAATTGCTGGAAAGGTCAGGAGTTCAATATGAAGCTCACACTATACGGGGGTGTTAGGGTTTGAAGCGTTAGTGTGTTGGTTAACTTTGGGCTTTCACTGAAGGTATTGCCGCAAATTATATTTGACAGTGTGGAAATGAAACTCCCAAGTTTCCCATATGATGCAGCTCACGTTTGTGTCCTGGTATTGACTTGAGTCGTTTTCTTTGGCTGGGAGTCACCTTTTTGCTGGATTTTGACTCAATGGGAAAAGGACCCATGTTTGGGAGACTCTGGGCTCTCTTCATCTTTTTGCATCTTATCAAACCAGACACATCTCACAAAAGGTGCAGAACCGAGGCTGGTATGGTATGGGGGACAGGAGGTGTGTGTGTTTCCATGTCAGACTATGGATATCTCAGGCACTAGAGGGATTATCCCTCGTGCAGAGTGGACCAACAAGGCCAGTTAAAAGCAGAGCATACACTTACCGCACAGCCCTTTGAACTTCCATCTGGGTGCTTTTCCCCTTCAGCAGCCCCACCCCCTGACTGAAGATGTTTGGCAAACTGAATCACTTCCCCAAGGCAACCCTCCACTCATCCCTGTGAGCAAATCTGTACTAAAAGGAGGTGAGGTACTCAATTGGGTGCGAAGGATACAAAACTAAAGAATTATGACAACTCTTTGACTTAATCTACATCAGAACTGTTCTGTGGCCATTATCTACCTACAGTTGACACAGGGGCTCAGGGTGTCAACCACCCCCACCTTACAGTTGAAGATCTGAGTATAACTTCAACTCCCCAAATATTCGCCTAATAACCTGCTCCTGACTGGAATCCTTACTGATAATGTAATCAGTTGAGCAACACATTTTTTAAAATGTCATATGTCCTATCTACCATATTCTTACAACAAAGAAAGGTAGAAAGTGGAGTGTTAAGAAAGTCATAAGGAAGAGAAAATAGGTTCACAGTACTGTGTCTGTACTTACCAGTACCATGAGTCAATACTGTCTGCTTACAAGAAAATCTGTATCTGAATGCAGTCACACAGCTCAAACCCATGTACTCCACCCCTCATCTTCACCCCTGAATTCTTTGGAAGGGACACTTAAAATTCAGATAATGCTGAGGTATTTTTTGGCAACGTACTGACGTGATTAGTACCTATGGGCATTCTTGGTGACAGTCTTGGAGGTTGAAGGGACAAGGTGCATTAGAGCTCATTTTGAACTGATGGTAATGAATCCTTGTCTCTTAGGTACAATTTAGGAACAATTTCCATCAGATTTCTGTCTCAGATGATTAGTAATTTTATTATCTAAATACATTGTCATTGCTGTAAATGTTTCCTTTGGATTAGGACAAGGTTGTCAAGCAGACCTAAAGATGATCTCATGTGATATATGTTGCTTTACCACACCTGAGACTTGGGGGGGCAGAGGGAGGAGTAATCTAGGAGAGCCCCCTTCTCAGGCACACACAATGGTCTCCTTTGTGCCTGAATGGGGATGTGAAGTGTCTGCTGTCACAAATCTCTTGGCTAAGAGCCTTTTTAGGGAACCGCCTCTGTCTTACCTCTTTTGTGTCTGACTCAGTAATGGACACACATGACAAGCATAAATAGCAACTCCAAGTTTTCCCTTCTTTAGCAGTGTGTTAAAGTTACGTCCACTAAATGGGTTACTTTCGCCTTAAATAATAGACTCCATAGCTTCTCTGTCCCCTGGCGTGTGATGTGGTTTCACATACCACTCTCCACTTTCAACAAAGCAGATAAGGTATCAACACAATTAAAAATGAAAAATAATCTGTCTGCTTTGCCAGTAGTGAATGCTTACAGAACACACACTGATACAATAGATTTTAAATAATTTATGTCCAGCCCTTTTTTTTTTCCAATCTGTAAATGAGGACACCTAATGCGGAATAGCCAGCATGATACTCTATCCTTCCCCCATTAAGATAACAAGATGAGGGGCAATGATTCAGATCTGTATATTTTTGGAGCACAGGGTGGATAAAAATTAAAAATTAAAAGAGATGATGTTCAGAAATACTTTGGGTAAGCAAGTTCATAAAAGCCATTTGGAAACCTGAAATTATGAATTAATTCAGAATCTCCTTCCAGGGGCTCCTAAAAGCCCCGTCCATTTTGTTGGCAGCGTTTAAGCATTACTTTGGTATCACTGCCTGGAGCTCTCACTCGATCTGTTCTAATGCTCACCAAGGTGTAATGCTCAGCCCTAATGTGTCTCTCGCAGCCCTCTTTGGTCTGAACCAAGTAAACTTCAGGTGATGCCAAAAACAAATAGGAATTAATTTATGATGCATTATGTCTTCCACCTCTAGACATGTTAAATCTCAAATTACCAAGATCACGTGATTCAGGGCTTATTTCCCAGCCCTCATGGGGTGGTTGTCTGTTCAATCTGGATTTATCCAGTGCCATAACTCCTGTTGGCAGTAAAGAGAAGTACCCCCCAAATCCCCAAAGTCTAGAGATAGTGCTGTCCCAAGGAAGCAGCACTGTTAAACTGTTTACAAGAAGCCAATCCGTCCTCTGGTGGTTAAATGTAGCTTGATCATGATTTATAGGAGCCCAGCTCTCCCTCCAACACCTGCCTGTGGACATCTCCTAATTACTCATTTGAGAAAACTGGAGAAAAACATCAATCCTGAAAACATGTATTGCAAAGAGGAAGGCAAACCCTGGCCAAGGAAATTTTCAGTCCAGTTTGATCTAAGGAAAATAATCCCTCAAATTCCATACACAGGCAGATGATTAGGAGAAATTGTACTTTTAGATGAGTTCAAAATAAATACACCCTCTTAAGCTATCTTTTTTGTCCTTCTGTAGAAAATTAAAGGGTAAATGAAGTGCCATGGCATGGTTTTCTGAAAAGAACCAAAACTGGGTGAAACACTCTCAAAGACCCCAGGTGAGCCTTCCTGGTCCCAGGGGCCAGATATAACACCCTATTTTCTGGAGCAGGGTATAATATCAGGCACTGCAGTCCATTAACAAGCCAGTCCCAGGCAGGAGGAAGCTTTGTGAAGCCAAATGGGAAGTAACCACTGAGGAGAAAAATATAGTTTTGACACAGGAAATAGAAGAACATAGAGCTTTTCACTGAAGATATATGTTTCTTCTGTCTAAAGCCAGCAATTTTGGGAAATGAAGCTAAGAGTTTAAAAATAAGGGCTCTGTCAGGGAAAATAAAATGTCCCCCTTCATTTTTTAGGTTGCCTTTTAATTGAAAGCTGGAGAACAATCTAATTGGCAGGTAACTCTTTTATTAGTCAGGCTGTTTTCCCTCCTCTACAGGGTGATCAAAAAGCTCCTCCTCTTTATCAGTTAAAGTCAGCATGAGGCAGAAAAGCAGAGAAATAACACTAAAAAATTAATGGTATGTATTCTGCCAGTCTTTTTTCTTATACAGTAGATATAGAAAGTATAAACGTTAAGGTCCTCAGAACAGCAGTAGCTCCAAAAATGTACTTTTATATGACATGGTGCTCAGGTGGAAGTTACAATATGCTAACTGCGGGTAAGTTCGTGTTGCTTAAAAGAACTCTGTAGTTTGCATTGTGGACATATTTAATTTCAATTCTTGGCCCTCTGCTGACATAATATAGCCACTTTAATTTTAAAGATAATGACAGAGGAGCTATGGGTAAAATTTGAGTCTGTTTCTTGCTAATGTGGAATAAGAAAGAGGTGAGTTGGTATAAACCACGAAGTTTTGAAACTTCATGAATTTATCAAAGTGGAGTTTCACTATTGAAATATAACTTTCTTTTTCCTTATATCTAAGTAATGTTGGTGGTGGTTTTATTTATTGAATTTAGGTTTATCTGCTGACCTTTCCTATCCTCCCTTTCCTTCCATATAGAATCTTTGTACGACATTAAAAAAATTAATTTGCAAGTTTTTATTTTTTATTATAAAGTGGCACAGGCTCAGTCTCAAGAGGAGAAAGATACTACCTCCAGCTTCTGTTTGGAGGGAAAAAGAGATACAAAAATCACTCATGGCAATGTTGTATGATGCCTGTTACAAAGTAGGGAATTCCAAAATGTAAAAGATATAAATAATAATAAAAATGTATATATTAAAAAAAAACACAAAGTAGGGAATTCACAGGTGCCCATTATATATTAGAACATAAGCCAGGTGTGAACCCAAGGACATCATAGAAAAAGGACTTTTGAGTTATAGGGAACAGCATGTGTAAAGGCACAGAGGACAGATGTTAGATTTGGGGAGCATGGATAAGCATTACTGGACAAACGACATGTGTAATTGACCTTCAGGTAGCCTCTAAACCATTTTGTTGATCATCTCAGTGTTTACAGATTGTAGATTTGGGATAATGCTCAGTATCAGGTCTTATCTTGGAGTCACTAAGACTGAATCCATTTTTGAGAACAGGCTCATGTAGTGTTTTCTCGATAAATGTTTATGAGAGTTTTATGCTGTCAATGCAGGGATTTTGCTGAGGAAAAGCCCAGGTGACATATAATAAACAGTTGTTGAACTCAAAGACTTAAGTGTAAATGCCAGACTGGCTTCCTTTCTCCTGCTCCTTCATCTTCTATGACTTTTTCTTTCAGATCGTGTCTGTGACCACATGTAAAATAAATGAGAAAAAGTCCACTGGCCCTGAAAATTAAATTGACTTGGAAAAAGGACAATAAATTGTAAACAGCCTTTTCCCCCCCTCTAGTTTAGGTCCTTCTTAACATCATAAAACAATTCAAGTACATCATAATTATTGGTGTCTGTGAAAAAAGCCTTTGAATTCTGTGATGTGCAGAGTTGCCATGGTGATGTACATTGTCATCAACCAGCATGTTATGACAGAACCAAGTCCTGGCTTTGTTGATGGTGAAGTGTTGCATACCAAACTTGTAAAAAAGAGATTTAGGAATTCATGCTCCTCTACAGAGTTTAAGTATATTTGAGCATGTTTTGGCTCTTATCTCCTTCTTGCTTACCTTTTCTCCCCCTCTTCAGTACACATGAGGATCTTTCATTTGTGTCCAGATGAGATTTAGTAATTAATGTGAAAAACAGCTGGGATCTGCTAACTCCTGGGCTGTAGCTGAGGAGCTATTTTGGTACATTTTCTCAGTAAAATAATTGAGGATTTAAAAATTGTAAATGCATTGGCTCCTTGCCCTGTTGTGTTTAGAGTAATCCTGATAATAAATCGGTAACTATGGGTTTCACTGTGGAAGGGCACAAAATAACTGACCCAAGTAATCTAGAAAACAGATGTCTTTAGTTGGTTTAAAATAAATTTTCAAGACCAGATTTAAAGAAAGCTCTGTGGAGCCCAGTAAAACAGTCCATTTTAGAGTAGCTTTTTTCCTGACTTACAGTTTGTCTCCCGTACCTCAAATTTTTGAGAATAGGGGAAGTGGTCCTCAAGACATTGTATAGATGATATTTAACCTGCTACACAGAAATTCTTTGGATAACGGTTTAACTGGCCAACCTCATTTTCTTCACCCTCTTTCTAATTCACTATTTATGTGGCTCCTAAGTGAGGCTCAGAGATACCTTGAAGATATATGAATGAGCTTCTGGGCACCTTCTTGAAATTATACCTAAATATACATGCTATTTGGAAGGAAATTTTATCCAATTCTGAAAAAGTTGTTTGTATTCTCTCTGCTCCTACCAATTGCCTCCAAAGCCCCCAAATGTGAAAAGAAAAGCCCATTAGTAAAACAGAAAATACCTCTGATGGTTTTCCTCCCTGACATTTGTTGGGGTAACAGAATTTCTCAGATGCATCTCCAAGGGATCTTTGGGGAAAATAGGGTGATTATGGTGGACTTGCTTAATTCAGTTTGACCTGTAATCTTAAAATTAGCCTCAAAATAAATCAGAAGAAAAGAGATACTGACTCCCCAAGACTCTCACATTCTCACAAGAAAAATATTGGAAACCTTTGCTATAAATGGGTCAGGATGGCTACTTAACCTGCAAGGCCCAATACAAGATGAAATTGCTTGCCTCTTGTTTAAGTTATTGAGAATTTCAAGACAATGACTGTAGAGCAGTAAGCCAAGTGCAGGGTCTTCCTTGACATGGCCTGTGTGGAGGTCCGGGTCCCATGCCCATGAAGCTGATCCTGCCCCAAACGGATTCCTTCACTTCATGAAAACAGCTGGTTGAACTAGTAGTGTTTGTTGCCCTATGAAACCTTCTATCTCAAAATTTGGTCTTGAGATTATTGACTGCAAACCAATTAGAATGGGATTATAATAACCATTAAGCCCTATAGGATGGCTGGTCACTTTAAAAAATTATCCAAGGCCATGATTTGGAAATATAAAAAGACCTTTTTTTTTTTTTGCCTAAATTAAAAGATATTTCATCCAATCCATTAATCTCTCTTACTGTTGGTTTCCAGTTCATATTACCCAGTAGCATTTCTTCCCTGGATCATGTTCCTCCAAAATAAAGAACATTGCGAACTAAATACATTGGCTTGGTGCCCTTCCTTGGACATTGAAAACTTTGGAAGTTTAGACCTTGATCTGATGTTGTGAGTTCAGTTCTCAGTTAAGAACCTGGGCTGCCTTTTCATTGCCATTCCCAGGGCATTTTAATTAATTGGGGATTAAAAGAATTGAGAGCATTGGCCTCTGTGTCTCTCATTGGTTCACCTGAGAAAGTTCAGGAAAATGTCATAAACACACTCTTCCGGAAAAATTTGTTCCCACAGAGACAGTGCTTTTTTTTCTTTTCTTTTTTTTCTGACTCTGTCGCTGTTTCCTACTTTAGAACCATCTCTTCAGGTTTTGGAAGATCCCAAAACCTAGGGTATTTTGCTTTTCTAACCTAGATGAGAGTGCATGTGCCAGTCTTTTGACTAGGGGAGTTCAGAGAAGACAATTCACCTGTATGATTAGATTCCAAGTGGAAATACGGAGACACTGTCCTAGCTGGCAGGCAAGAGGCACTGTGGAGTCAGGGGCCTTGTGGACACCATGGCTAGTAAATCTCAGAGCCTCCAAACTTCACTGCTGTCTGTTACCTCTACTAAACTCCCAGCAATGGGACCTTGTCCTGGTCCCTGGGTTGGTTGGTTTGGTTTTTTAACAAAAATAAACAACTTTTAAACCTCTGCCGCTTGGGATGATTCAACTTTCTTATTTAGAGTCAGAATCTTACCTTGTTATCCATTTTGTGGCTCAGTCTGGCCTCTTCTCTAACTTGACTTGTTAGAATTCTTCAAGATATGCTCAAGACCTCCCTCCCTGCTTACAAGGAAACTCTCTCTTTGTCGTCAAAATAGTGAGCTGTTTTTCTACTTTCTCCCTCCCTCTCACCCATTGTCTTTCAGTGGGGTGAAAAGGTCTTCACTTTTCTCTTTCTCCCCTCCTAATCTTGCTATTAATAACTTTTCTGACCTTGTCACGCATAGACTTCCACACACTCTGGAGGGTGTTTTTTGTTTGTTTAAGCAACGTGTTTCCTGGTTTAAAAACCAAGTTCCCAAAGTGTCTGTGATGGGATTATTCCACTCTCACCTCCCCTGGCAGCATCTCTTCTGCCTGGAAATGGGACATGCTGGTTCTGGGCCTCCTTCCCAATCTGAGTTTTTTTTCCTTAATATCCAAAAGGGCAGGTTTATTAGAAAAAAAGGAAAGAAAGGATGCTTGCACAGACACAAGCGGGCAGAAACAGTTGCCCTGAAAGGGACAGGTTTATGAAAAGAAACACCTGCATAGCCATAGGTGGGCAGTCTTGGGAGGAGAACTGCTATCCCCACCCTTCTGATCCAGCGAGCGTCTACCTGGGCAGCTAGCTGCTGACTTTTTTAATAGGATGGGGCTGAAATTTTTTTTCCCTTTAAGTGACAGAAGAAAAATAGCTAACACTCCTCCCTTTCTTTCTCTGCTTTCATTCTGGAAGGAGAAATTACCCTTTTGAACTTTGCATGGGAGAGAAATGAAAGCTGCAAAAGCCCACTGCAAACAGATGTTTTTCCAACACTGCTTTTTGGGTGACTGTCTCCTGACCCATTACAATGAATATGATGCCAAGTTGCCTTTTCCCAAAAAAGAAAACGTTTTTATTTAGTGCCTTTCTTCAAATGAGAATGACACATTCCACACATGTTAAATCTGATGTAAGTGGCTCTGAGGCTGAAATATAACTTCCATTTTGAATACTGCAGTGTGGATCCTCACAAGCAACCTGTGATTGAATATGAGTCAGTGATTGCATTATTGTAGAAATCAAGGGTTCTTGGGCTTACATTCTTGCCCAGACCTAAGGGCAGGCTCAGAATTTTCTGGGTTTAACATGCAATTTGCAGCGACATGGATGGAATTAGAGGGGATCATACTCAGTGAAATAAGCCAGAAAGAAAAAGAAAAATATCGAATGGTTTCACTTATAACAGGACTATAAGGAAACCAAATAGGAGAGAGACACTCAGCGGGTGGGGAGGGAGGGTGGGGGGGAGGGGAGGATTAAGGGCACAAAATGGAGTAGAAAAGAACACAAGGGACCGTGGAGATGGATCACGGGTGAATTGGTGGTGGACTACCCAAGGGGAATACAAAATGTAAAAGACATAAAAAACAATAAAAATATATTTAAAAAATAAAATAGAAAAAAGAATTTTCTGGGTTTATATGGATAACCAAAGCTTGCACTCTACGTTATTATGTGTTAAAGAAATGCATGATGAAATTAGTGACCCACCTTCCTGAATAGTCCTGTTGGAATATAATTCTGACCTAAGCTTTTTCTTGATTGGAGAGTAGTACCTACCCAGTAAATGTCTGGTGTGGCCTTCAAGACCATCCGCATTCTGAACATCAGCCCAGCCCCTCAGCTGTGCCTTATATACGCACCATACTCCCATCACTTATGTCTCTGCCAGCCTGGACCACCGACTAGCCCTTCCCTGCACTTTCTCACCCCTGACTACTGCTGCTTACCCATAAGGATAAAAGCTTGTTACACAGATCCTACCCTTTTGTTAGAGCTGGGATCAAGTGCCATTATTTTGAATTCCTATGGTCCTTATCCAATCAATTTTTTGTGTCTTTCTGTATACCAGACACTATACTGGACACTTTTCACATTTTCCTTCCATTAAAGTTCTTAGTTCACAACTCCCTTCGTGGCATCTGTTACATGGTGTTGACTTACTGTTCATGCTAGATTAAGAAAAGGCAGGAACCATGCCTCATACCTCTTAGTATGCCCCCAGAGATCACACCACATCCACTCCAGTTAATTGACATTGAATGAATGAGTCAGTATATGAATAATTATAAAGATGGCCTTTGGAATCATGAGGTTGTACAACCACAATAGCCTGTATTGCTCAGAGATTCAGAATTGTGTTCTGTCCTAGTCATAAATCTTTATTTTAAATACAAAAATGTGTACTGGAAATTGTCCAGAAAGCTTTGGAAAAAAGAGGTTTTCGTCTATACTGACTGTAACAATATTTATCATGCATCAAGTACTTGTACTATGCTAGGCATATGGTAGCATTTTATATGCATTCTCTAATTGGGTACAGTCTTGTATGCAGTGAGTAATATAATGAAGTAGGCAATTTTACTATCCCCTTTACAGGTAAGAAAACTAAAGTCTGTGGGGCTCATTCAACATATCACGGATAGTAAGTGCACAGTCAGAGTTCAGATCCACATCAAACTACACCAGGTCTAATTAAAGCCTACTTTGTTATCACTAGGTCATTATCCAACCCAATAAAATCACCCTCTGTGAGAGAAGATATCTGAAAACTAGAAGGTGAAACAGGGTCCTTGTGTGGAGAAAAGTTATCAGAGTTAGAACAATGGTTTGAAGCTACCAGAAGGAGAAAGGGGACCTGACTTAATCTTTTATCAAAATATGAAGGGAGGGAAATAAGCCATTTTTCTCTGTGTCTTTCCATAAATTTGAAATTAAAACTGGTCCATCAAGGGTATTAATGTATTTTAGGTATTTAGGTATAGGAGAATATTTAAGTTCAAAGAGGCCTTTCCTTTTCATTTAGGATTGTTTCTGCACTGTAGATAATAGAAGATTAGTTAGAACACTTATATCTCATACTCCCAAGGGGAGAGAGAATTGATTTGTCATGGGCGTTCCATAATTATTGTTAACACATGAAACAAATGGCTCTCATGCATATGTAGCCTCCTCTCTCATATATTATCTTTCCTTTTTGGTTAAATGCCAGTTCTCTGATAGCAAGTATAGATAATCATGAGGTAAGGAAAGTTGAAAAAAATCCTTGGTTAGATAACACTTGACTATGATGCACATTGACCTTCTTCATCTATGCACTCAGTGTTGTGTTGCTGACTTGGACTTTCACAGTAGAGGTATGGCTAATCTATAGAAGCCATGCTTAGACAACAGAGGTCATGGTTAACCAACAGAAATTATGATTAACAACAGAAGTCATAATCGACCAGGGTAAATCATGGTTAAGCAACGGAAGCCCTGATTGACTAGCCTTATTACTACTCAAATCAGTGACTCTTCTACTAACTTCACAGAAATCTGGTTTCTTTACTTCAGAAAATATCACCTTCAGGGGACACATTGATATTAGGGAATGTTTTATGGAATTAAAGTATAATACATCCAGAATTTTGATTCTGGTTATTGGTAAGGACTTTACCATAAACTTCATTCATTTAATCAACAAATTATTTCTTGAGTATCTACTATGTATCAAGTTCTGTCCTAGACTTGGGGGTATTCAACTGATATGTACCAATACAGTTTTATTAAGTGTTGAAATATTGAAATTCTTTCCCACCAGTTATTGGGTTGCCATTGCCTTGAGTCTTTCATCCCCCCAACCCAAGTCCATGTCTTGATTCAAGGGAAGACCTTAAGCACTGTCTCAAGTTCACCTTGGAGCCCATCAAACTGCATGCTATACTTCCAGGAAGCTGGCCCCCATGCTCTTTCTTCCTCCTCTCCCCTCCCTTCATCAGGGAGACCAAGATCCCAGCATGGAAGCTGTAACATGGTGATAGTACTGAGTACTGTGACACACTAATGTGAAAATAGAAACTAGCATTCACCCATGTAACCTCTGAAGTGCTGTTGCTTGATGTTTTAAAAACATATTTGAATGGGTATAATAAAAGGAAAAGCAAATAGCAAGGTTGCCTAGAAGAGGAAACATTCAGGTGTGCTTGGCTCACTCAGAGAAGGCTTTCTGGGTGAGTAGTACACATCTTGAAGACCTGAGGTTGTCTGGGTTTACTGAGGAAAGGATGTCCTAAGAAAGTAAAACTGGTGTCAGCAGCCCTAAAACTTACTGAAAATGTTCAGCCACAAGTCCATGGGCCAGCTATTGAAGCATTTCAGCTTCCATCCAGCTACAGATCTACCTGTACCCTCACAGAGTACTCACATCAGTTCTAGATTTAAAAAAATTGCAGCTTTTGCCCATACAAATGGAGGATCTTGTCTTCCTTAGTCTTCAAATACCACCTCTTCTTTAGCCTTTTTCTTTGTCTACAGAAACTCATCCCCATTCTGAGACCACTCCATCCCTTTACTCCCAGTGTGATAACATACTTGTAATCTCAGCAAGTGTCTTGGAAATAAGACACTGAGCCCCTAACTTATATAAGAGAGCTTAGGGCCCCAAGGCTGTGACCTGCCCAAGGCCACACAGTGGTGATGAAGAGGCCCAGCAACTCAACTTCCACTCCAGGCTCTTCCTCAGCTGCCTCTTATTTGTCACGCCCCTTGGGTTGTTCCTCCCAATGGCCACAAATCTTGCTATTTATAGGTGCAACTTTTTGGTCATTTTGCCTCCAGATGTGTTTCTACCCACCTGCTGCTTCAAGAACTATCATCCTAAAACTAAAACTCATTTTTACCTGTGACAAGTTTGGAGTTACAGTTCAATTTCCTAGAGCATGAGGCTCTCAATTTTAGGTTCATGGCCTTTGATTCACATTAAACCACATAAATGAGAAATTCCTGTATTTTCTCTGAATTCCTCAAAGAGAAAGTCTCAAGTCAGTATTAATCTGTTTCCAATGTCTGCTTAGCTCCCTTTTCAGTAAGGAGTAAGGGCTGGGACCACGAACCCCTGGCAAATTCAGTATATAGTGAGAATGAAATAACATCAAATAATTGTTTTGTTTGACTTTCATGTTATTTATGTTATGAGTGCCTTCTAATATTGACCTTTGGTGCTGGTTTCTCAATTAAGCTAGAGAGGAAAGATACCCATTTTAAATAATGTTAAAAATGAAAATGAAGAGTGAACCGAAATGAAAACGGTAAGTAAAATTGAGGTGGTGGGGCCTCCCCGGTGGCGCAGCGGTTGAGCGCTGCGCTGTGGAGCTGTCGGCAGTGGTGACGCGAGTTCGACGCCCGGCCGGGGAGAATCCCACATGGCGTGGCAGACCTCTCCTGCCTCGCCCGCTGCTCCCCTCAGCAGTGTATTTCTGATCTGCCTGTTCTGCTCCCCGCTCTGTCTCTGGTGAACCCTCTCGCCGCCCCATGCCTCTGGCCTGTACCCCAGCTTGTATGTATAAATAAAAAATGAATCTTTAAAAAAATGAAATAAAATAAAATTGAGGTGGTGTGGGGCTGTGGTGCCACATACACCACCACCCCCTGCTCCCCCTGCAAAGTCTTCTCAAAGCAGTGGTTTTGTAATAATTCACAGTCTTTACCGGGCATACAAGGAATCTGTACCATGCAGACTTTCTTTGGCCTCAGAGGGAACTTCTGTTTACCCAACTCATGTATAAAAATACTTCACAGCATATATTCTAGTCAGCAGGTATTCTACCATGGTGGAAATGATTTACTGAAATTTAGACCTTCTGAAATCCAGCCAAAAATCTGATTGGGAAAACCAAGAAGTCCTATTTAGTTTCTGCCATCACTGTCACTGAACCGCACTGGCTGGATAATGAGTGACATATAAAGTTCCTTAATTCTCTCTTCTCCTTTCATTTGAGCACCATGAGATTGTTTTTCTCTCCTCCACAGTCACTCATTAAGAATTTGCTGAACTGAAAACTTAGGTTTGAATAAACGGAGGTCACATTTGTCTATTCCTCACTTGCTTCCCACATGCAGAAAAGACTGGCTGTTCCGTGAGGAGTGCAGGGAAGTTTCTGTAAATCAAGTTTGTACAGCTGGCAGCCAAAAGTGGCCTGTAGGTATTTTTTTGCAGGAAAAGATATGTTTTGAGGTAACCACTCTGCACAGACTCTGTTAGAGCTTCAGAGTATTTGTAACCTATTATTTTAGACTCTGAGCATATTTGTAGCTCCAGAGGTACAAAAATAAATTTGAATTTTCTTGGAAAATGTGTGTGTCTGGGATGTGACAGGAGTTGCAATCTTAAATAAGATTTCCAGTCATTTACAGTTGAACTGTGCCAGTAAAAATATGTTTATTTAGACATTAAAATCCTAGGGTGGCCATGTAAATATCCTAAACAATGTACGTTACATGAGCTTTCTTTGCTAATATGTTTTAGCTTTGATTGTTCTTAGTTCTGGCTCCTGGAGTGTTAATGTAATACAGGGAAATTTGAACTCCAAGGGTGAATCTTATGGGTTGTTCACCACCTTGGGGGTGTGGGGGCATTTCTTACAACAAGAGAATTGTTTCTAATGTAGGTAAAAGTCATTTCACCATTGATCAAGTCCAACTGCTTGCTTTTAATCATAGCCACATAGAGGGTTTTCTCGGGAAATTAGAAGAGAGAAAAGACATACTGTTCATTCACTGTCACATTTTACAAGCATCACTTGAATAATCATCATCTGCAAAGCAGTAGGTAGAAATGAAGAGAACAAAGAAGATGCAGACCCTGGCTCCTGGAGCCTCAACTCTGCTTTATTTCCTCAATGTCTCATAAAAGTCAGGATGACCTGCTCCCTCTGTGAATGTAAAATTTTCAAAAAGTTACATATTCAAATATGCAGTAAGTACATGTTGATTTATTTACTCATTGAGGAAAACAGTAGGATGGCAAAGCTGGTTCAAAGATATGAGAAAATTATCTAAGTAGGTTGATAGTAAATAGATTGATAAATTGATCAATAGATAGCGTGAAAGGAAAAAAACTGCTGGTGTAAGTAAGACTGCAGAGTTATATACAAAACTGGTTAATGTCCTACAAGGCAATAAAACAATAATCTTTGGTTATATTTCAACCAGACAGAAATCCTTTGCACCTAAACTAGACAAATATTATTTGTGATTTACCAGTCTTCTACAATCTTTACAGAGACTAGGTCCAATCAATAGTAAATAGTAAGTCAAACAAAGTTACCATTCCCAAGAGCATTAGGTGACTCTTAGGTGGGCTGGTGAGTCAGTGCTGTAACACAGCGGTCAGCGGTATTTCCCGCAGAGATGAGAACCAGCTATCTCTATGTAGCTGCTGGGCATATGCAGCTTTTGAGGGTTTGAAATGTGACTGATGCAACTAAGGAATTTCAGTTTTCACTTTTAAAAATTTTCATCATTTTTGACTTAAGTAGCCTGAGGTGACTAGCAGCTACCCTGTGGGACAGCACAGCTCTAATATGCCTGTACATGGGCAGCTAATGATTCTTCTGCCTTGTTTCCAACCTTGGATAGTTTTTTCTCAACAGTTTGTAGATAAAATCATATTTTAATTTTTGTAACAGGAGCTAAATATATAAAAAGACTTCCAAGAAGATTTCTTTGAAAAGGCCTAATTTAATTTGTTCACTGATCAAATAATTTCTTTCGCAAATAGAATGCCTCATGTATTAGAGTTCTGGAGAGTGGGCTCACCTGAAATCATTCTGGCCAGCAAGGAAGCTGCTTATGAAACTAAGTCTGTTTGGAGGGAACCCAACTCTGCTTTATGTTTCCCAACTAAATCAGCCTGGTATTAATTTTCTTTTAGCAAGATAATAAACAGCATGTCTAGTTTTGATTAAAAGGGGCTTTCTGGGTTGCAACAATGGGAGAACTGCGTATTAATATTTCACAAGGGTTTTAAGGCTTAACTAAGTTAACTTTTCTGCTGCCATCACTTCATTCCTCAGAATGAGCCATCAGTGCATTGATAATGTCAGCTTTGATTTCTCACAAAGCCCAGTTGACTTACTCAGTTTTCTCATCTTCTTACTTGCTTGCAGGGTTTTTTTCGCAGAAGCATTCAGAAGAACATGATTTACACTTGTCACCGAGATAAGAACTGTGTTATTAATAAAGTCACCAGGAATCGATGCCAGTACTGTCGACTCCAGAAGTGCTTTGAAGTGGGAATGTCCAAAGAATGTAAGTGGAGACTCAAAAATGTTTTCTTCCTTTTTGCCATATCTGTAATATGATTTGTTCAGCTTCCAAAATCCATTTGTGGAGGATGTCAGCATGTGGAATTCAGATGTTATACTAATGATAGATTGCCAAGGGTAGGTGTAAACAGACAGTGACATGAAAATAGAATAACTGGGGATTTTCAGACAAAACTTGAATGGCAGTTGGTAAAAAGGCAGGAGTTGGGGGGTCTAGAGCAGCTTCTAACTTACTGTGTGTTCCAGAGTCACTAGTAACTCAAGCATGTCACATAGTCACTCGGTGACCCTATTTTCCCATCTTGACCACAGGAATAAAGAGCTTGCCTGTACTAATGAGTATAAAGTGAGACAAGAGATTGAATATTAACAGTGGTGATGATTTACACCCTTTTTTTGTGGAAGAAACATGTAAAAGACGGTGTGGTGACATTTTTCCAAACTTGACTTAGCTTTTATCCTTCCAGCCACACCTTCTCCCAAACAATCATGCAGTTTATTAATGTAAAAAAGAATATTTCGGTAAATTTAAAATTACTGGTCCATAAACAGCTAATCGTAGGGATTTGAAATGCTTGGTTTTGTACAGGCAGAGTATCTACACAACAAAAGAATTTCATTACTTATATTATGTCTTTGGTTCTTTCAAATATTGGGAACAGGAATGTGACAGGTCAATGACTGGGCTCGGGCAGGCCTAGGGAACACATAGGGGTGTGTGCATGCACTGATGGACTTACTGTGCTTCCTTCATTCCATTCCTTGGGGTTTGGCAAAGGCAAACTGTGAGTGAAGCACTGATCTGGGTGCTGTGAGGGGACTCTAGAGATACTGGAGTCACAGCCCCTGCCCTCTTAAAAGTGTGGGACAAAATGCCAGGTACCTCGGCCACAGGTTCACAGTGGGGCTTGAGTACAGTATTACAGGTTCTTAGATACAGTATTACAGGTTCTTAAATACTGGAACTAGGAAGGGTGGCCCTCGGAAGGAGTCTGTGAGGAGGGAAGGCCCCATTGCCAACAGCACTGCTCTGAGGGTGTTCAGCCGGAGATGGGCCTTCTGCTGGGTGTTTCTTGGTAGCCACCCAGCATAGAACTTGTTCCTTCACCTTTCCTAACTATGCCCAAGGTTTAATCTGCTTTTCACCTCTTGGGCACTATGGATGGAAGAATAGAAAGATAAGATAGAAATCGGCCCTGAATGGCATCATTGATTCGCTAAACTAATTGACCCTGAAGTCTCTGCATCTATATCTGTCTTGTTACACTTGGCAGGAAGTACCCAGTGAGGCAGCTGGGGTTGGAGTCTTGTGCATATTTAGGGTCTTGGTGAACAACAGTGGATGGGGTCATCAGCCTGAAGGCAGTCCTCATAGTACACAAGATGCGTTTCTTCTGGGAGTTTCTTTTTCTTCTGATAGTTCTTTCTGCAGATGTGTCAACTGGCTGCATTTTAGCCAGTTCCCTTCAATCCCTGCAAAGTTTAGAGCTTTTGAAATATTTGTAATCCATGATTGTAAGGCTGTGAAGCTAATACTCTCTTAGCTCAGATCCCAGACCCTACCACTGTAGAGACATGATGTTGACCTGAAATAACCAGATAATTTATATGTATACGTGAGACTCACAGGATGATCACCTAATGCCCCACTTTTAGTCTGACAGTCTGTGATATGCATTTCACACTGCAGTTTTGTGGGAGAATTTCAGTTCAGGCTGAAATTATAAATGAGTAAGCCAGATGTGGACTCAGGGAAAATCAGTACTTCTGCATTTATTTTGTGTGGGCTGGAGACCCATTTCCTGCTTACATTACTTAAAACCCATATCCTGCTGCTCTGTAAAAACTGGCAGCTTGGTTGGCAATTAAAAAAAATAATGTTTACACCCACAGGAAAACTCTAGTTTCAACCCTCAAGGAACTTATCACCTTAATTAGATTTAAAAATATAGAAATGGGAAGAAAATGGGATCATTATGTCCAAATATTAAAAAAAAATGTATTTTTCTTAGAAGGAGATTGAAGGGGAAGAAATAAACAGTTGGCATTTAAGGACTGATGGTCTAATAGGATATTTTTAAAGCTGAAACAGAAGGAAGCAGGAAAACATGAGAATCAGTAACCAATTATACCACAGTATACACAACTGAAATGGACCTAATAATAATAGAGACCCAGAATGTTAGAACTGAAAAGGGATCTTAGAGATTGATTTTCAACTCACCTCTCTCATTTGACACACAAGTACACTAGGACCCAGAAAGATGAAACGATTTTCCCAGCAGTCCTTGATTTGTCTAAAGACAGAATGAAGATTACAGTTCATGTCTGCCACCTTACCTTGCCATGCATTCTTTGTGATACCAAGACTAGGAAGACTTGCATGCAGGTCTAGCCTTAGGTCATGTCAATTCATTAGTGTGTGTCAGAACTCTCTGGATGCAAGTGAAAGTCCAACCCAAGCTGGCACAAGTTAGAAAAAAATGGGCACTTGTAACTGTGCAGCCCAGAGTAACACAGGACTCACATTGGCTTTCAGGGTATTGTTCTTCTTTGTTTCACAGCTGTTTTTTGCTGTCTAGTTTCTGGGAAGAATTTCTCCATGACTAGTAGAGATGGCTCCAACAGCTCCAGGCTTGTTGTCTGCCCTGCAGAAAGAGACTCCAGTCCGGAAGGCCATTCCTCCGGTGCTTAGGGACCAGCTCTCATTGGCCTGATTGGGGTCACGTGCCCCTCTGTGACCATATTGTTTTGCATGGAAAGAGCTGCTGTGATTGGCTAGGTGTGTATCATGTACCCACCTCTGGAGCCCAAGATTGAGGTCAGCCCCACCAAAACACATGGGCTGGAGTGTGGGAAGAAGTGTTCCTTAGTGGAAGTCAGAAAGACAAAAGGCAGAACCTGCTTCCTGTTAACCATGACATGTCAAATCTAAGAGAGCTACTCTTAGTACATTCTTCTTCTTTGCGCTCTTAGAGGGAAAAGAAATCTAGGACTACTAACTCACACAGACAGGGTGTTTTCTGTGTGCCGAGCGCTGCATTAACCACTTTAATACTTCATTCCTTTTGTTCCTCACACAATCCTATGAGCTAAGTTTGTTGTAATCCCTCTCTCATTGCTTTTTGGGTAGATGTAGAAGTTGGAACAGAGAGGTTAATCAGCTTACTCAAAGTAACACAGTAAAGGGGTGGTGCTGGGTTTTGGATCCTCGTAATTGGACTGTAAAGTTGTTGAAACTGTAATATGAATTGCATGCCATAAAAAGCAATTTTTAAGGCTCTGAGTTCCCTTTTCAGTTCTACTTTATTGCTAGTTGTTAATAAAACAATAATCATGCTCTTTGCTCTGTATTAGAGTAGTACTCCCTAGAAAATCATGTGAGAATTTAATTTTTATAGATCAAATTTGTTTTTAAATGTATAAAGAGACTTACTAGTACAAGAAATCCTTTAATGTGGCTCATGAGAAAAGCATGACTATTCCTTCATTTTTCTATTTTGTAAATGCTTGCGGATATACCTTATATTTTCCAAGGACTTTGTACAGCGAGGGGAGCCTTTTTGTAGAGAAATAGCTATTTGTCAGAGCTAGGAATTTGAAAGCAGCAACAGCAAGTGAAAAAAATCAATTTTCAGCAGCATTCTAAAAGTAGTACCAAAATTTATGAAGAACTTGGGAAGGAGGCAAAGGAAGCAAGATGACTCCAAGTTGAGTGATGAGCTTCTTCTGGTGGGGTGAGAGGCTGGTAACGATGTCAGCAAAGGAAAGTATGTGGCAAAGCCCTAAAATAAAAACAAGAAATAAAACAGAGAAACGATAAATGAAGACATAAAATTGGGGATTGTGAAGATGTCTGGAGAAGCTTATGATGCAGATAAACAACTAATTGTTCATGATGCTGAACGAGAAGGTTTGAGATGCTGCAGCTTAGAGACTCCAGATGGGAAGCCTGGCTGTGTGCAGCTACAGAAATTCAAATAAATGGTCCAAATCTTTAAGCCAGCAGTCATCAAACTTTTAAAATGGCCAAGTAGACAATATTTTAGATATTATAAGCCATAGGATCTCTGTCTCAATTACTCAGCTCTATCATTGTAGCACAAAAGCAGCCATAGAAAATACCTAAACGAACAGACGTGGTTATTTTCCAATAAAATTTTATTTACAAAAGCAGGAGCAGGGTGGGGTTTGCTCAGAAGACAGTAGTTTGCCTACTTCAGCTTTAAGGGGTTTACCCATTGGCCAGATATGACTCTTAGGGTTGCTCTGTGATCTTGACTCCAGCTCACCTCCCACTCCCATCTGTTCATCTCCTACCAATAGATACCCTAACTTCTGGCCACAATGGGCCCCACTGACCCACGAACCTCACATCTCCCTGTTTCTATAGAAGTTGCATCTAGGAATTAAGCTTCCACCTCCTTTTTCAGTTGAACACTGAGAGCCTGTTGAAATGTCACTTCCTCTTTGAAACCCCACATTCTAGAAACTCTAGCTGGGGTTTCTCATTCTTTCCCCTGTATTCCCGAAGTGCTTGCACCATCCCCCCATTAGCCACAGACTTTATCATGGTGTGATTCTTCATACACCATTGAGGCTCCCTAGCTGGATTATAAACTCCTAAAAGGCAGGCATCATGTTGTCCTCACCTTGTAGCCCCAAAGGTAACATGATGTTTTTTTGCTCAATGAAGTTAGATGGGTCAGGTGGTTAAACATGGCTACTTCAGTAGACTTCCAAACCCAGTATTTCCCAGCTTTACACACTGAAAAGTTGTCAGACACAAAACAATTCCGGGTGCATATCTGTTTAACTCTCAGTCTTTTGCTTATCTGCTATGGGCCCAGACAAAGTTATTCAACTTGTTTGGGTTGTTTTTTCTACCTGGATAAGAGGAACACTAGCATTGACCAACAACCAGGGCATGATGTGGGAATTGATGCTTTTAATCCTGTTTAGACAACAGTGTTTCTACAACCTGCTTTCACTTGCTAGTTTCCTCCCCTAGAAGACATTAGATCTTCTAGTGTGTGTGCTGGTGAAAACCATTGAGCTGAGCAGGCATCTTGTTTAACTGTGCATGGCAAGAGCCCAGTTAAGGTGGAGTAGCTCGAATAAACAAATAATGGGCTTGGGGGCCAACTTTTGACAACCTTAGGCTAGTGAGTTATCCATTGAGAAAAGAAGAGGATCCAAGACTAGGCTAAACATTGGGGGCAGGAGGCCAAAAAGAAAATGAAAGAGAAGTAAGCCAGAATTAAGACTTGCGTGCCCCGATGAAGGGACAAAGGCTGAACCTGCATGCCTTTATTGTTGATTGTGTTCCCGTGGCCTCTGGACTTCTCCATCGGATGCCCTCCACCCCCATGTCTGTACCAGACATGAGGGGAAACTACTGAGGGTGCTCCCCTATTCAATTCCTTCTCTTCTTTTGAAAACCATTGCTAGCCAGTTCATGAAGCAACAGCTTTGTATTGCTGCTTAAGCTTATGTTTGTGTGGCCTATGCCTGTGAGTGGGAAAACATGTCTTGGAGTTTGTTTGAGAACACTGTTTACTGTTTATTTCACAGCATTTTTTTCTGATGACAGTTTCATAAGTGTATTTGTAGGATAGAGCAATTGAATAATCTCTGAATTTAAGAGTCCCTAAGCACTCATTGACACCTCCTCATTTGGGACATATTGAGCTTAGAAACAGCTTTTTATAAAGTCTCTAAATTCCGATTTATACTTTAGACTTGAAAGTCCCCATGGGTCCTTTGGATGCAATCAACGTGCCTTGTATGGACACTTAGCTATTTCCACCAGAGGTTTTTGTTATTCTCCGTTTCTCTCATTTCCCCCCTTTAGTGTTAAACTTACATTAAAACAAACCTTTTGGATTAAAGGCACTTAACCTCAGTTAAAATCACTTTTGTTGGTGCACAAATTATATTGATGTGCTCATTGGTTCTATGGCTGGATTTTACTGGCTTAATAACAAGGAAATTCATATTGTAGGTTGCCCTGTGTACTTGGAAAATTACATAAAAATCATCATCAGGGCACTTAATGTCTTTCTAATTTTAGTTTATTTCTTCATTTGTTCCCGGGTTACATCCTAGCCCGTTACTAGGTTTCCAGGGTTCACTGGGATCATTTTGTTCTATTCAACAGAGACATTAACCCCCCACCTTCTACTTTTGCCCCACCATGCACAAATCTCCCCCAAAGACTCCCCCAACGTCATTTCTCGCCCAAATGAAAGGCGAGAAACTTCATATTTTTGTAGCTAAAAGTGTCACGGAAGCCGGAAAATGAAAATTGGCTCCTCTTTCTTCTTGCCAAATGTTAATGTTTTCCTGCATCTGTCCAGGAGAGTTAAAACACAACAACAACAAAAAGATCAAATTCCATTAGGGCACCAGCAGCCCAGTGATGTCAGTGCCACTGTGGGACTTGAAGCCCATTAACACTCAGACTGCAGGGGAAATGTTCGCATTCCTTCAGCTTAGCTAACACATTTCTCCCTGCAGGTTGCCTCCTGGAAAGGAGACACTAGGCACATTCTCACCTTACTAAAAGAATTTCCATTATACAAAGGGACAGAGCAGAGAAAGCAACAAAGGACTTTGAAGTTAGCCTGAGCTGGGTTCAAGTGCAGCCCATCCTCTGGCTGTTTCCTCTAGGGCAAGATGTGCCCTTTTGCTTGTTGAGGAATGAAGTGACCTCCAACAGGGAATGAGCTCGACCTCCTTGCTGGATTCCTTGGTGCCTTGGGACTGATGTGCACTGTACTTGGCACACAGTAGGTGCTGACCAAACACTGCTGTTTTCTGGGGCCTTCCCCTGGTGGTGACACAGGCTCTATTCTGGTCTGTGGTTGCTGCTGCCACAGCTGTTTTTTATTTTAATAACTCTGGCCTTGACCCTCCTTCAGGAGAAAAGTAAAGGGCGGAGGCTGTACTCATTTTGAATTGTTTATAACACCCCAGAGTTGATGTACAGCCCCAAATACTATGTTACCAGCATTCAAAATAAAGCTTGCCGGCATAGTTACTAAAATAAATATCCGCCTTCTTCGGCTACTAGAAACTGGGAGACAGATGGCTCATTTGCCTGGAGATGCTGGGACGTGTGTAATCAGAGAATAGGAGAGGATCCTGGTGTGATGGAACCCAACTCCATGGGGAAAACTGAACTGGGGTGTCAGAAAGAACGACTGCCCCTGTTCTTGTGTCAGTCAGCCCAAGGTGAAGATTTGCCATCTCTGGAGCAGTGCTGAGCCCAAGCTATGGAGGCAGAGTCTCCCCCCCACCCCTATCCTGCAGGCTTTCTCTGTGTCCATATGGCACCTTCCCTCTCTTTTCCTTTAGCAAGGGCTCAGCTGCCTGCCCCTCCTGGGACCCATCATCTTCCTTACTGCTCTTACATCTTTGGCCTCTTCACTGGCACTGCATTCGCGGTCAGCTATGTGGGAAGAGAAGTGGGAAGGACATTGATGATAACATGACAGTTGATGGTCACCAGATGTTCTACCAACCATGTCTTCACCCAGGTCTTCAGGTCATCCTGTGCAGCACGTAGGACAAGAATGCTTTTCTGACCTCCAATGTCCCGATATTCAGAAAGGCTAAGAGGCCTGCTGAAGTCATACTGCCAGCTTCAACCTAAGGTTCTTCACTCTAGTTCTCAGTATCCTTGCAACTACACTTGGTTTCACTAACAATAGCATTCTTGTGTGCATTTAATGCTGCAAAGTTTTCAGTAGCTTCACTCATCTGTACTCCCAAATCACATATTCTGTGATTTGATTTGATATATGTGCTAGTTTAATGTACTATTTCCTCAAGTATAAACTCTATACACAGTGATATGAAATGTAACTTTAGGGAGCTTAGCATGGAATAAAATCAAATCATACAGTGATAAAGATACTTCCTTTTCAATGTTCATTCAATTTTTTAAAAACTATCGGTGAAAAAAATCACAGTTCAATGCCAGTACATCCTTGATTAATACCATCTGGCCTTCTGCCAATCCCCCTTTTAACAGGGAGAAGACAGGCAACTGTACCTAGTTAGAACTGTAATGTATCTCAGCAGTCTGCAACTATTTCATGAATGGGCAGGAAGTAAATACTTTATACTTTGTGGACCATTTGGTATTCATTGCAGCTACTTGTGACTCTACCATTGCAGCACCAGGGCTTCACAAATGCACCTGCTTTGTTCCCATAAAACTTTATTTACAAGAACAGACCATAGACCTGAAAATCCTGCTTATTATTCACCCTTAACTCCTACTTTTGGCAAATGATACTATTTTCCCTTTAGAATACTAACCTAAAAGTTTTTTTAATTAATTTATTAATTTATTTCACAATGTTTGCTTTCTTTTCTCAAGTGAAGTCCCCATCGGGTTTCCGCCACCGATTCACCCCTGCACAGTCACCATCGTCCCTTGTGCTCTTCTTGTCTTCTTTTTGAACCCTCTCCCTCCCCCTCCTCTTCCCTACTTTTTAAAAGCAAAATTTAACTAAAACCAGTTGAGATAGAAATGTTTATAGCAGCCTGTATGTGAGAAATGGCCGAGGTAGTACTGGAAGGACTGGAGATTGAAAAGCCTTGGTCTTCTCTGTTAGCTCGGGAGTGTTCTTGTGTCTTAAGAGGGATAGAACAGAATCTGGGGAGCCCCAGCACTCTCCAGAGCACCCTGTAGTGTGTCAATTGTCTGTCAGCCCCCCACTGGCCTCCCTCTGACTTGCTCATGCCCCTTACTGTGTATAACTTGAAGAAGGTCAACTGGGTCTGGCTTTCTTGGGTTTAGTCCTGTCCTGGTAGAAAGAAGGGTTGATAAATGGGTGTTTCTATGGGGAGTCCAGGTTAACTGGGGGAGGGAGTTAGAGGAGTAGCGGAGAGCTCTGGTGACTCTATTTACTCAGCTTCTGAGGAGCACATGGAGGCCTCCAGGGGCAGCCTGCATTCAAATCCAACCCATTGCAGACTCCTCTCTGTGTGATCTTGGGCAGTTTACTTCACATCTCTGTGCATCCAGTTCCATGTCTTTAACACAGAGTTGACAATAGTGCTTACCTCATATGGCTATTTTGAGGACTGAATGAATGAGTATATGGCAGAAACTAGAGATGTTACTTCACTACGTGTTACCTCTTGTTACTCTTCCTCCTGCCAAGGTAATTGCCCACCCTGGCTTCCAAAGAATGACCTATTCGACCATCAATATGGTCCAGAGTGACTGCGTGGGGTAGCGAATGCTCCTTCTGGCTCAGTGATACATTTACTCAAAGCAAGAGGTGCTTTTATATTTGACATTTGGCCTTGCAGACTCAGACCCACAAAGTGTCATTGCTGAAGCAGATGGTCCCGTGCTGGGTTTCATGGTCCCTCACTGCTTTTGGAATGAGCGCCAAGTGTATCCATGTGGACAGAGCTCTCACACCAGCTCAGCCTGCCCCAGTCTGCCTAGGATGCTGATCTTTTGTCATGCTCCCCAAAATGCCCCACATGTGCTAGTCACCACTTACCATCAGCACCTTCATCCTGGAATGCAGCCTCAGGATCTGCATGCTCTTCTCTCTGCCCCATCATACCTGAAGCCTCCTCTCCCTCCCAGCTCATCCTTCAAGCCAGCTCCCTCCTAGTCTGACACACACTCTTCTCTAACAGCAGGGAGCTGGTGTGGGTAGCTCTCACCTCCCTAGTGTGTGATGTGCTAGAAGCACCTGTGCTGGGTAACTTTCTAAGTCAGACTTGCTTTTTGAAGGTAGGGTTGTGTGTATATACGTGTGTGTGTGTGTGTGTGTGTGTGTGTGTGTGTGTGTGTGTGTGTGAGAGAGAGAGAGAGAGAGAGAGAGAGATCACAAGTGTTGCATATACTAGTTGTGAGTATCTTGAGTGCAAGCACAGAGTCTCATTCTTAATTGGGGCCTTAAGTATAAGGCCAATGCCTTATACTTAATGAGTCTTTCTGGAATGGATGAGAGGCAAAGAGGACTTAAGTAGATTCTGAAGCAGAAACTTTCATCTGATCTTTCCAAGAGTTAGAGATTTGAATTGGGTCCTATTAATATAACGAGCCTGTTCTTACCTTTGTCTCTTTGCCTCGTTCCCTAATTTGCATCATACAAATATAAGCGCTTTATCCCTTTCATGAATTGAAGTTTCACCATTGTTTGTGCCATGGTGGACAAAACCATTAGAGCTTGTCAACAGATCCTAACAGAGAAGATTTGCTTTCTCTTAAAACTGTACACACACGGTATTTCACCACATCTGTAATTTGTTAAGGCACACTATTATTTTATGTACCACTAAAAAGAAAGCACCAAATGAACTAAGATACACTGAAGGTTGTTGGCAGGTGGCAGTTTCAGAGAGGGACAGAGGGAGAAACCAGATATCCCTGTAAGAATAGGAAGCATCTCACATTCTAGGCTAGAAATACTCTGTTTTCATTTTGAGCTCTTTTTCATTCTGCTTTAAATAGGCATTGATAAAAGCTCAGTGCCCAAAAGCAATCCCCAGCACAGGGAGTTGGCTGAATAAATATGTGCTTTTAAAATAGCTGGCAGAGAGCCCTTTGTTTGGAAACATGGGAAACATGAAAATAGCAACCCAAAATTCTCCTGCAGACCCTGTGTTCTGGGGCAATGAACATGGCCCTTTAAGTACCTTCTCCCAGTGGCAGCAATTCTCTGGAGAGTGGCTACCTAAAATCGCTCAATAAATCCATGCATCGAGAACAATCTGAAATTTACTCTTCCTGGAATGGTATCGAGCACTTAAACCTGTCTCTTCTCCACCTGCCATCCAGAATATTAACTAGCACAGTTAGGTTATTTCTCTCATCCTTCTCCCTTCAAAGCTGGGAAACAGAATTGAGCAATCATCTGATGACCTAGATTAATGGCTTATTTTGAGTACCAGGACCAAGGAGAAGGAGCACCCTATTTCCTCAGGAGAAAGAATGTTTTTTCCAACTAACTACACATTTAATTATTCCAACATTTCAAGTCACCAGCAAAAAATACCTCCATGACTTAACAATTTTTTTTTTAACAAAAATTCATATTGTTTTATTTTCAAAATGATTTTAGGATAGAAATGTTCTGTTTTGATGTTGGAGAACACAAGTCACCCATTATTATTTGTTTTATGGCGGGAATGCGGGATTGTGCTGAGGTATTGTTTTATATCACTTGGTCAGACTTATAAGCCATTGTTTTGATTCAATAACATTGTTTAAATCTTAAAATAGAAGAATTTCAGTGTGTTTCAAAATGGACCCACTTCGAAGCCAGTTATGATATGGCCCTTCCAAAAGAAAAGATAAAAGTTGCAGCTAGTAAACTCTGTTGACTCAGGGGATTTAATGAGGACACAGTGAGACTCAAGAATCAAGTGCAGTTGTAATCAGCAGAGGGTTCCCACGCCGTGTCCTAGCAGTAGCAGGGACAAAGTGCTTGAGCAATTTGAAGTCGAATGGCAACTTGGCTGTGGTGTCCTTGGACTTTGCACTCTCAGAGATCTGGAGATGTGCAGACTCAGTGTACTCCCAACCGCCACTGATGGATGCACCCCAGTGGGTGATTTCTGAGAGAGGGATGTCAGGACTTCCTCCTGCCTCTTAGGACTGAGCAACACTTTGGGGTGGCTTTCTTAGACTTCCCGAGGTGATGGTGGGATCCGGGTACACAGAATACAAACCCCCATTTGTTTCTATAAATGGTGCTCTTTGCATGACTTTGTGTTCTGGATTAATAGAATTGTGTCCATTCAATTGAAATGGGGTTACTGGACTCTACCAGAATGGCTGACATTGAAAGGACTGACCGTACCAAGTGTGAAGCAAGTGGTACTCTCATCATGGCAATGAGAAGTATAAGTCAAAGTGTGCAGACTGTTTGGTGATATCTCCTAAAGCTAAATATACGAGTGTGACCCAGAAATTCTACTCCTAGGAACATCCTCAAGAGAAATGAGTTCACAGGTCCACCAAAAATACAACAGGACAGCTCCCAGCAGCTGTACACATGATAGTTGACACTGGAAACCAACCAGGTGTCCATCAGTGATAGAATGTGTCAATAACTTGTGACATATTTCCATAGTGGGTGTGTGTGCAGAGCAATAGAAAGGAAACTCGATGCAGGTAAATACAACAGCGTGAATAGTAAATGCAACAGCGCCAATGAATTTCACAGATACAATGTTGAATTAAAGAACTCAGGGTAAGGGAGAATATAAGATTCCATTTGTATAATAATTTAAATGAGCAAAACTAATCTACGTGATATTAGTGAGTGTGGTGGTTACCCCCAGGAAGGAGATAGTGACTTGTAGAAGCAGGAGGAGCCTGGTGGAGTGCTGGAAGTTCCAAACTTAACTGAGTGAATATGTAACTACATGAATGCTATGCCTCAGAAAAGAAAAAAGATTGAAACATGGAAGAAGTGTTGCAGAAGGACCAGGCATGGCTGCTCCTTCCTGTGTATAAAGAAACCCTGTTCTCTCAGATGAGAGATGAAATTCCCCTGATTAGAGAATCCTCTTCCTTTTTCCACATCAAAATTTCTTCAGAAGGTGTTTTCACCTCTCTGCCTTTGCCTGGAACCTTTTTCACTTGTAGCTTTGGGTGCTTAAGGGACAACAGAGTTGAGATATTATCCCTGATTTATTCTGCGTTCTCCGAGGATGGTTATACAATACCTGTAATCACATCACGCCACCTAACGAGCTTTCCCTTTGGTGCCATGCACTGCAAATTAATAACCCATGGATCCATTTACCGCTTGTTGTGGAAAACTATTTCAACCATCAAATAATAAATAGTTAAAAAAAATAGTGCTGGAAGAATTAGGTCTTTTTTGATGTTAAATTATCAGTAGTGTCAGTAAATTCCCCTCAGCTTTGTAAGGTCATCAAAATGTGATTTATAAACCTGTGTATATTCTAGTTTCATAATTAGTTGACCATCCTTTTTTGCATAATTTTAAAAATCAGAATAATATGTCCTTTCATTTTGATTGTCATTAACAGAAAATGGGACTTATTAGTAAGTGGTGAAATTGAGACTGGTTTAGAGAAGATAACAAATGATTGGTTTGACTGGTAGATTAGACACCTACATCTTTTTTTTGTAGCCACCACTGTAGTTTCTCTGTGAGACTATTAACATTTAAAGAAAAAGTTCTGGATCTTAATTTCATCAGCCTTTTTAGTATTTATTTCAAATGCCTAATAGATGTCGATGACAGAAGAGAAAGCAGTAAAAATGGTAGGTCTCTTTGGAATGCCAGTTGGCAGATTATCAACATTGAATTCAGCATCTGAATTTAGACATAGAGACATAGAACTTATAGAATTGTGGAATGGCATATTGAAAGGTTGACTTAGGATATGGAATATTACTTTAAATACACCAAAACTAGTAGACGCTGTTTATTTCTACAGAAAGATAAATATGTACAAAATCCCACCCTTTTATAGAGATATATTTATCTCTCAATACTATCTTCAAAGAATACAAGGGAACTTACAAAAATATTGTTTCAAAAAAATTACAACTCAATAAAAAGATAACACAATTTAAAAATGGGCAATGGATTGGAATGAATTTTTCATTAAAGATATGCAAATCACCAATAAACACATGAAATGATGCTCAACATCTTTAGTCATTGGGAAACACAAATCAAAACTAATTTGAGATACTGCTTCATACCCACATCAGAAAAGCAAGACACAAAAAAAACATTGGCAAAGATTTGTAGAAATTTGAATACTCTCACACTGTTGGTGAGAATATCAAATGGTATAGCCACTTTGGAAAATACTTTGGTAGTTTCTCAAAAATTAAACATAGCATTTAGCTGTAGGACCCATCAAGTCTACTCCTAAGTGTTGATCTAAGAGAAATCAAAATGTGCCACACAAAAACTTGACAGAAATATTCATAGCAGCATTGTCCACAATAACCAAAAAGTGGAAACACCTCACATGTCCATCAATTGATGGACAAGTAAAATATGATATATCCAACTGATGGAGTACTGGTCATCTAGAGAGGGGTGAAATACTGACTCATGGCAGCTCATAGAGTATGCTTGATGATAATGTGCTAAGTGAAAGAAATGAAACACAAAAGGCCACATGCTGTATATGGATCCACCTATGTGAAATATCCAAACTGGGCACATCTCTAGAGACAAGAGTACATTAGGGTTACCAGGAGCTGGTATGATGAGGCTTGGAGAGTGACTGCTAGTCGATTTCTTCTTCTGGATTTCTGCATATATTGAAACCCACCTAATATAGTTTCTAAAGGGTGGGTTTTGTATGTGAATTCTATCTCAGTTTTTAAAAACCAATGGATAAAAATATTGTTAGGCTAGTTCACTTAAGGCCAAGTAGGGAAGTCAGCCTGGAGTCAGCATGCAGAGGTTCATGTACAGTGCACAAGGATGCCCATTTATTCAGTGTTCCCAGGAGAGCAAAAAAGGGAAGAGTCAGTGACAGCATGCTTGGTGTCCACAAGATGGAAACAGCTCCATTGTTGAGAAGAATCTCACATTTTCCAGAAACAGATGTTTGAGATGAATGTCTCCCATGGGTCCTTATAAAGAGAGTACTGGGAGATGTCATTTAGGATGTCCTTGACATTTTTCATTGCCTTTCCTTAGGACATCCATCTGTGTGGTTAAATCTCATGTTTTCCAAAATGGAATAAAACGGGCATAGAAAAGCAAGGCCGTCTTTATGTCCCTTAATCTCAAAAGATCTAACTGTGGACTTAGAATTGGAGAGCACATCAGTATTACCTAAAACAATTGGCAAGATTTTTTTGCTTATTGTAAAAAAGCAACTGTATGCTTTTAATGGTTTAAAACTGAGCATCATAGTTTTTTCCCAATAAAACAAAAAGAAAGTTTTAAAATGAACAGGAACAAAATTAAAATGGAGACTGTCAATTTCAAATAAGATCTTACAGATTCTGTTGTCTGTCCCACCTGGTGAGATGGAGGAGCTGTTTTATTTTAAGAGTGTCCTCTTAAACTGCAAGGATGTCTAGTAAACATCACAATATAACATGCCCAAGGAGAAGCCATATTGTCCAAATGCCCACTTACCCCCCTCCACAAGACACCGCAAACCTATCCATCCTCCTCATTCAATTTCCAATGGCACATCGTAAGGTAATGTCTTGATATATTTAAAGTATGAAAAACGGTCAATTTTCCAATGTGGCTTTATCTACCATTTTATTCTCCTGCAGCAGTGTATGAGAATTCCAGTTGCCCCGCATCTTTGCCAAACCTTGATATTTCATCATTTTTATTTTTGGACATCCTACCGGGTATGAAATGATAGTTTGCATTTTCCTGATGTCTTATTTTACTACATTTCTTAATTTAGCAAAATCCTGATCTGTTGTTAACTTAGAAAATAGAAAACAAAACTATGCACAGCTTGACCTCATATTTATAAAAACAGGAAGTTTTGAAGATATAACTCAAAATATTAAAACTGATTGTTTTATATTCTTTTTTTCAGCTTACCTGGTATTTTTGCATCATTTAACCTCAGTACACATTTGTTGTTATGATTATGAAAATGAAAAAAAGAGGTTAGCGCTCAGATTTATCAAGGTAGAACTTTGACTTGCAAATGGTCTAACATTTTAGACTAAGTACCATTGAATATTGACAATGTTTCCAGATAGAAATAGTTGAGAACATAAATGCCAGTATCACTTTGCATTTGTCTGTCTCATTCTCCAGGGAAAAGCCAATTCATTCCTGTACCTTCAGGCATCTTGGTATCTGAGGATAACATTCATTTATACCTCCATTTAATAGACTATAAACCAGGGGTCAGCAAACTTATGCCTATAAGCCAAATCTGGCCCACTGCCTGTTTTTATCAATAAAATTTTATTGGACACAGTCATGCGCTTTTACTTACATATTGTCCATAGCTACTTTCCAGCTGTAACAGCAGAGTTGGGTCATTGTGACAGAGATCATGCAGCCTGAAAAGCCTAAAATATTTACTATGCAGCCCTTTAAAAAAGGAGTTTGCTAAACCCTGCTAGAGTGCATTCCCTCTCTGTACATTTCCTATTTGGTTATGAGAAGTTAGTTCCATGGTAAACATGCAGTTTATAAATGCACATTCATTTCTGTCCAGTTTGTATAAGCTCTTCATGTCTTCATAATTGAGTAGGTACAGCATCTAATTTCAACTTTGGACTAAAAGTTCATAAATGCAGCCTCTCCTAGCCCCACCCCCCAATACTGTCATTTTTAGATGCAGGAAAAATGAAAGGATTTTATTCTGGGTAGAGATGCAACTAACTGTAAAGTTGTGCCACTTTGCTAAACCTACACAGCTGAGAACTTCAATATCCAACCGATGACTCCCTTTTAAATAAAAAGAGTAGTAACTGTGACTATATGAGCTTCATTTTCTTATGTAGAAATTGGCCCTGAAAGCATTTCTTGAAGGAGAGAAAATTGTGACAGTAGTAGAGCTGGAAGAGGTAGCAGGTGGGAAATGCACCCCAGGATGCTGTTCTTGGTGTAAATGATGAATTGTTAGATGAACCCTCACACTTCTGCAGGGGACCCTTGAATGACATGGGTTTGAACTGCACAGGTCCACTTACATGTGGATTTTCTTGTAAACGGAAAATGTAGAACTTCCAATATTGATAAATAGGAACATAAATATATTTTCCTTGTGGTTTTCTGAATATCTTTTCTCTACCTTTTTTTATTGTAAGAGTATAGTATATAATACATATAATATACAAGATGTGTATTAATCAACTGATCATGTTGTTGCTAAGACTGGTCAACAGTAGGGTTGGCAGTGAAGTTCTAGGTGGATTAATAATATCTGTGGGTTTTCTACTGCTCCAAGGATTGGTCATGCTAATTGCCACACTATCCAGAAGTCAACTGTATAAAATTAAATGCTGTAGCATTTACATCCTGCTCATGACAAACTTATTACTCTTCAATGACGCCTTTCATATCCTACCAAAGAGGAACTTAAAACAAATACACTTAAATAAACTAGTGTTGTATCCTGACCCATTTTAAAGACAGACTCCAAGACTGAAGAATGGCCCTGTCCTCCATTTTGTAACTTGTAATGTGAAGATACACATTTTTACCCTTTCCACATCTAAGGGCATGTGTGAGAACAAAATGTCAGGCATTTCCAAAAACTGAGAGTTCTTTGACAAATCAACATGCTTTAGAAACAGAAGATATTGATTATGGTTAATTTTTTTGACCCAAAGGCTACAGGGGAAACTTTGTCTAAGACTGCCCCTTTGGACAAAGGACTTTTCTCCTGAAATCCACATCACCCAAGCCCTTCCAGCTGGACCATGCAGAGCCCATCTCCAGTGGAAAAATGTATTATGCATATTCTTCTTCTGGTAGAACTTCCTCCGACCTACTTAGCTTTCAAACTTTGCTCGTCTAAAAGATACAACCATCTTTCTTAGAACTTCCTCCCAGAATCTAATTATATGAAACCGGGGGTGTGCCAAACATCGCCTCACATCCGAACTCATCACAGAAGTGCCTGCTTCAAGGGTGAATCAACGTGCACTTTACTGCTGCAGGGAGCTGACAGTTTCTTCCGAGTTATTCCTGGTGCTCCTGACAATTTCTAGGGTACCTGAAAAAAATAAGAAATGAGATCCATCAGGGCTGTGGTGCTTCTGGACTTGTAATTCACTTAATAAAGGGAGAAGGCATCTATGTGGTGAACATGAATATCCCCTCCTTAGTCTAATGGACTAACAGTCCAATAAAAAGCATCCACTGAGAGTCCTGAAGGGAGACCTAAGGTCTGGCCGTGCCCCTAGCTGGCTGAGTGGCCATGTGCACGTCACTTAACCTCTCTGGGTATTACATGTCTGTTAAATAAGGGGCTTGAGGCAGTGATTGGTAGGAGACCTCCCAGATATCACACAATCTGAGACAAGAGACTGTAACATCCCTTTAATTAGAGCCAGTAAGACCTCTTCATTGAAAATCATGTTTGCTTCCAGGACACAATTACAGTGAAACTTAATTCATACTGTGCTCTGCTCCTAATAAAGAAGACAGAGAGTTGTTAAGTGGTTTTGGAACATAATGATGTGCCAGGATTGACTTTTCTCGCTGCTTTTTCTTCATATGTCACCTTTTTATGTGAAGATCTCTGAACATTCCTGTCACGGCATGCTATAAAAGAGAATCTCCATTTTAGAGATGAAATACCTGAGACACAAAGAGGTTAATTACCTTGCCCAAGAAAACATATAAAACAAAGTACTTCAAGCAGAAGTGGTTAAGAGGAGAGCTGTATTCTTGGCATGGGAGATAAGAGAAGTAAAAGTTGTAATTATTCATTGCAGTTTTCAGTGGCTCTAGCATGAATATGGAGATTTAACAATCCCTGGGAAGATTGGCACTTGTTCTCTTGCTCACGTCTAGACTATAGATGGGAAGGGAGAAACTTAAGAGGATTTAAGTAAAGAGAATTAGGTAAACTACCTTTCAGGAGGCACATCTGTAAGTAGATGACAATATACACCCATCCCCACACCCCAGATTCCAAGTAAAGCCCACTCATCACTGACTTCTCACCTTTAATATTAAAGGTTTTTTTCGTATAGCATAAAGTTCTCATTGTAAGCCCATGGAAATAGACATTCCAAGGGAGAGATAGCAGGTTAAGTCACTTCTTGGTACTTGAGAGGAAATAAGTGTTGGCTCCTTTTTCTGAGAGCACTTTTGGAAGAGAAAAGAAAGGAGGCTTAAGTGTACTTTGGGGGAGGAACAAAGGTAGTGAGTGCTAAGGAGGTCTGGCCTACAGTCAGCCAGGCACGGAATTCCAGTCAGGAATCACTGAGTAAATGAGAAATCTTCGGGTCCTCTCAGGACCCCCACATCTTCATTCCTGAGGTGCCCAGGTCTGGCCCTCCTTGCCCACCCCTTAGTAGACCATGTTGTATGTTGGTATCATGAATGAGGGCTCTGGATTCCTGGCTAAGGGTTCTGTCTACAAAACAGGAGATCCATCCAGCGTGTGACCTTGGTCCTTGGAGAAGGAACAAAAAAAATGCATAATCAGAATCCAGTTTAAATCTGCTGCAGTTTTATAGCACAGTCTAGAAAGTTCTCTTGGTCACCAGAACTCAGATTTTACACATGTAAATATTTCATTTGATGAGAACTTATTTTTAAAAAAAACATGCTGAGTGGATATGGTACCACATCAGTGAACATGTGCCTGTGTTGAGTGTATCACTGGTTTCCTGTAAGCTCTGCTGGCTAACAGAAGCATTCTGTGTTTACATATGAGAACTGAAGGGGTGCCTGCCCAAGGGTATGCTTCTCTGCCTTTGTTTCTACTTGATTTCTGGTCTCTTGGAGGATAAATCCCCCCCTTGTAGGTAGGAAGACTTTTTCCAGATCCAGAGTGAGGGGTGGTGATTTTTGCAAAATGATTGATCCATTTATAACTTGAGAAGTCACCCTCAGGTAGTTGGATTGTGACAAGTATCATGTCAGGAAAACAAGGGAAACACTGAAAATCCTAATTAAAGACTCAGAATACTTATTACACTAAAATGTCAATGGCTAATAGTGGTTTGCGAGAAGTAGAAACTAGGTATTCTGATTCTGAGCAGGGCAACTTTTTTTTTTAACCATAGCATCCAGATCTTGGGAGAACATTTTCACCAACTGTGCTGGATGAAACTATGAATTAGAAGTATCTAGACGCCAGGGACCATGTCTGCTCCACGTGCTTTATGCTGTTTCCTCAAAAACTGCTTAACAAATGCTTGTTCAAAATGATGAGAAAATAGCTTGCCTATCACTTCCCTTATTTGAATAAAGAATCAACTTTCACTCACACTTTCAGAATTATAAAAGGGAAAGAATAATCATAAAACTTCTGCAGTGATTTTTACAAACTCTTTTTTTCTCTTGCCCCGGACCTATTTGTAACTTTGCATAATTTTTGAAATGGGCCATTTTTAGTAAGAGAATTAAGAAAAATAATCTCCCCTTCCCATCCCCATATAAACTACAATTTGAAAACTGCCTCATGAAAAGGTATAGCATGACATCCTGTGGACAATGCCTAAGGCTGATGTTTAATTTTCTTGGGGTTTTGCGCTGTGCTCTCAATACAGAATACGTTGCTCATTGCAACTGGGTGGGAGTTTTTTTCTAAGTAAAGGGCATTCTTACCTAAGAAGCATGTCGAGGTCAGCGCTAAATAGAATGCTGCCTTTCCTTCCACACCATGTGAAGCTGGTGCACACTTGCTTTCCAAAGATTTGGAGCTTGTTGTCACCTGACAGTCTAATGGAGCAGAGAGACACGCAGACAAATCAGGGTGACCTACTTTTGTTACCACGGCACTGGCATAAGCGCTCATTTTATTTTATTTTTTTTTTTTTTTATAT
>PVIJ01001237.1:114502-212094 GCA_004024925.1 Scalopus aquaticus | reverse complement strand
TATTTTTCTCTTTCTTTCTGGCTTATTTCACTGAGTATGATCCCCTCTAATTCCATCCATGTCGCTGCAAATTGCATGTGTTTATCTTCTTTCCATGCTGAATAGTATTCCATTGTGTATATGTACTACATCTTCTTGATCCAATCATCTATTTTTGGACATCTGGGTTGCTTCCATACCTTTGCTATTGTGAACAGTGACGCAGTGAACATACGGGTGCATGTATCCTTTCAGATTAGTGTTTTTGTAAAAGGGCACAAAATGGAATAGAAAAGAACACAAGGGACCATGGAGATGGATCACGGGTGAATTGGTGGTGGGCTACCCAAGGGGAATACAAAATGTAAAAGACATAAATAACAATAAAAATATATATTAAAAAAAAAGAAAGAAATAACACACACACACACACACACACGCAAAAAAAGAAGCGGGTGGAAACCTGGGCAGGATGAAGCCTCACGATGTGCCCAAGTAGACACCCTGGGTTTCTACAGGGATGTGTTTTCTTTCCAAGGTAGAGCAGCTTGACAAGATGGTGACAGAAAAGGCAGGATTTAAGAGGTAGGTAACTGAGAAAGGTGTTGGTCTCCTGTGGCATGACGAGAGGCCCGTGTTCGTTATGCCTCTAGGTTTGGACTTCGGTGTTACCGCTTTTTCTTCCTATGTTCTTCCACCCACTTCCTGCCTTCTCTGGCCTGAGTTTTCTTACTGTCTGGATTCTATTTTCTTATAATCCACAAGAAAAAAGGAAGCAACTTATTTGAGTGTTTTAGACTGGCCTTGCCCAGGTTGGTGCTATCTTTATTCCCTCACTAAAAGCCTCCTGCAGGCTAGTTTAAATGGGCTTCCAGGCAGGGCCTTTAGGTCCCACATTGGCTGCTGGAAGTTTGCTTCCAGGTTCTTCCGTCAGGCTGTGGCAGGACGTAGGTGCCCTGGACCGTGTGTACCTCGCGGGTCAGGACGGCTGTCGGGCCTGGGAAAGGGAGTAAAAGCACAGTCGTTCAGCAGCTAGTCATTGTTGTATTCCTCTCAGCTTAGTGTGACTTGTAAACCTGTAAAACCCCATTTTGTTAGTCTGTTTTTGTTCTTGTTTGACCACATTTTGAAATATTTAAGACTCTTCTATTTATTTCCAGAGCTTTCGTCGTCACAGGGCAGACCTACACACGAAAAGTCGATATTGAGGTGCTATTAGCACTGGCTAGCTTGGGGGCGTCTGTGCATAAGGTGAGTGGGGCAGCTTGTGAGGACGGGGACGAGAGCTTGGCACACCACAAACAGACCAAATCTGCTCAGGCTTATTTAATCAGCTCTCTCAAGAAAGGTCAATATCACTCTTTTTTTTTTTTTTTTTAAGACTTATTTACTTGTGCATACGAGAGCTGGGGTGTAGAGGCCAGAGGTATGGGGGTGGGGGGTGGTGGTTAGAGGATTCACCAGGGACAGAGTGGGGAGCAGAACAGGCAGAGTGACTGAAATACACTGCTGAGGGGAGCCGCGGGCGAGACCGGGGAGGTCTGCTGTGCCCTGTGGGTCAGCTCCCTGGCCGGGGATCGAACTCAGACCACTGTGGCTGCCGATGCCTTGATAGGGCTGGGACTTTTAACCCCTGTGCCACCAGGGAGGCCCCCTGATTTTGTCATTCTGCTCTTCAGGAGCCAGGAGAAGCCTGAGTAAGATGCTGTCAGGAGCACTAGGGAGCTTCAGCCCAGCATCAGCTCGAGCGCTGACCCCAGACTGCTGCCTGCCTCGGGGTGTGGACTGACGCCTGCCGTGCTTTCCCCCAGATCTGCAGCGACATACGACTCCTGGCACACCTCAAGGAGATGGAGGAGCCCTTTGAAAAACAGCAGATTGGTGAGTACGGCGTGAAGTCTGGAGCAGCACGGAGGTGCTGGGAGGCTGGCGGGTGTGTGAGTGGCTCGCCCTGCGCACTCGCCGGCCTCTGAAGCCCCTGCTTCCGCGCAGGCTCCAGCGCCATGGCGTATAAGCGGAACCCAATGCGCGCTGAGCGGTGCTGCAGCCTGGCCCGGCACCTTGTCACCCTCGCCATGAACCCGCTGCAGACAGCTGCTGTGCAGTGGTTGGAGCGCACCCTGGACGACAGTGCCAACCGGTCAGTGGAGCGGGGGTCATAGGGTATACAGGGCACGCTGGGGAGCAAAGAGGAGAAATGGGGGAGGACTCAGGATAACGTCCCAGAGCGGGCGGTGCTCTCAGACTTACTGGATGTAGGCACTTCTTTTCAAGACAGTTAAACAAAATTGGGAGCTTGTATAGGCCCAAAGGGGGGAGAAGGAAGAGTTCAGGGAGTTACTAATAGATGGGTAGCCCTGGGGAGTGGAGGTGTGCGCTGCAGGAGATGAGGTGGGTGTTACTTCAGGAAGTAGCCGGTTCCTGAAAGGCCTGAAAGGGAGTTTAGCTTCTTCTGATATCATTGTTGTATCTTGGCCCAGTGACATCTTGGCTAGTTAGGAGATGGGTCAGAAGTAATTTTTCACAATTAAAAAGGTACCGCTTCTGCCTTGCGGGTATATGTATTCTTGTGTGAAGCAGACCCGCATAGCCTGGTCTGCCTGTTGTGCTGGGGTTTCTTGATGGAAAAGGACGCGTAGTTAAAGCTAGCTCTCAGGGGTCCGTGTGTAATCCAGAGTGTAACTGGAAATACAACCTCTGAACTCACTCAGGAGTTGGCCACTGGATGAACTTGGTTTTCAGGGTGTGACCTAATCAGATGCGTCTGCTGAAACACCCTGCGAGTTGGAGAGTCAGCTGTAAGGCAACACGGGTCTGGTCAGAACAAGTGAGGAGGCCACTTTTAAAATCTGTGCCCACAGTGGCCCTGCAAATGAGGAGGAAGTATGTGGGTGTAAATTCAGTGGCAGGTTGACTGCCCTGCGTGGTTGCCTGAGTTAAGTCATTCAGTGATAGGGATGCCAGTGCTATTTGCTGAGTCAGGCGCTGCAGGGAGAGGAGCAGATTTGAGCTGAATTCATTGGGGTTGCAGTACCTGCAGGTCCACTAGGTGGAGCTCTTGAACCGGTTATGTAGTCTGGCTACTGGGCAAATGATCTGGACTAGAGACTAGAGGTGGTCGATTTGAGGAACGTCAGGATATTGGGGTAGCTGAAGATGTGAGATTGCAAGAAGTTGTCCAAGAAGTTTACATGGCATAAGAAGACAGTAGGGGAACTTTCTGGAATATACCTTGCAGTTGTACTGAAATTGTTATTTGTTTAAAGGGTAACAAATTGGCTGTTTGCTTTCTAGACGGATCAGTTTGGCCGAGGCCTTTCTCACTGCAGATGCTATACTGAATACACTGCAAAATATTTCTGAAGGATTGGTGATCTACCCCAAAGTAAGAGCCTCTCGGTTAAAAAGCAAATATGAGGGAAGGGTTGGAATGTGGGGTGACCTTTTCCTGCCCTAGAGTGAGTGTGTTGGGGGAACGCTTTCCTGGTCCAGTAGAGCTTCCCAACCTGAGCTCATTTTTCAGGTTGTGACATAAGCCCTAGGGAACTGACTCGCTCTGAAATGCATAGGCACTTTGGAGAGGAGCGCTTCGAACTGACTTACACTGCCTGCCGCTGCCTCGTCAGCGCCAGGTGGCCAGCAGAGCAGACTGGTCCGTTTGCCTCTCCGAGTGCCGAGGCAAGTGGTGTGTGTACGTTGTGTACTTGGATTTTGAGGTTGGGCACTAAAATCCAACAAACTTGAAGTTTTAGGACTCATTCTGATGAAGCAATTTTTTTTTTCCTTTTTTTTTTTTTTAGATTTATTTTTTATTTATGCATACAAGCTGGGGTACAGGCCAGAGGCGTGGGGCGGCGAGAGGGTTCACCAGAGACAGAGCGGGGAGCAGAACAGGCAGATCAGAAGTACACTGCTGAGGGGAGCAGCAGGCGAGGCAGGAGAGGTCTGCCGCGCCATGTGGGATTCTCCCTGGCCGGGCGTTGAACTCGCGTCGCCGCTGCCGACAGCTCCACAGCGCAGCACTCAACCGCTGCACCACCGGGGAGGCCCTGATGAAGCAGTTTTTTAAAACTTTAAATCATTGCTCCTTTTTTAAATGAAAGTAATACTCTGAGTCAGAAAACTGAAGAACACAGTGTAGGATGAAACACTCACCCCGCTTTCTCCAGGAATGTAGCTCGTGACGCTGCTGGGCACGTTCCCAGACAGTCCTGGCCTCTTACGGTGTGAGTCTGACCTTTCTCGGCCCTTCCCCTCCTCCTAGGTGATGGAGCGGCGCATTCGGCAAGAGCTGCCTTTCATGGCCACAGAGAACATCATCATGGCCATGGTGAAAGCTGGGGGCAACCGCCAGGTTCGTGCCCCTCATGCTCTTAGACAGACTGCATGCCCTGCCCGCCTGCCCTGCCTCCTGCGGGGGGATGGTGAAGGGCAGCCCCTCAGCCTCGCGCTGGCTCAGGGGAGACCCCTCCCGCCACAGAGCAGGCTTGTCTCCGGTGATCGTGGCGAACTTGGTCAGTGAAAGTGAAGCGCTGGCTCGCTTGTCGGGAAGGCCCTCTCGCAGGGAAGGATCGGGTCTGACTTGGCATTGGAAGTGGTGGGGCGTCTGTGTCACACCATCCTAGGAAGTGGGCAGAGAGGCGGAGAGGCAGGGTCTCGCCGGAGTCTGACTTTGAGGCGAGCCCCAGCCTGGAGGGGCGCAGACACTGGTGGAGTGCTGTGACCCCAGGATGCTCACAGGCCCTGCGGTGGTGACCCAGGCGCCCCTCGCTGTCTTCCAGGATTGCCATGAGAAAATCAGAGTGCTTTCCCAGCAGGCGGCTGCTGTGGTCAAGCAGGAAGGGGGTGACAATGACCTCATCAAACGCATCCAGGCCGATGCCTACTTCAGTCCCATTCACTCCCAGCTGGACCATTTACTGGATCCGTCGTCCTTCACTGGCCGTGCACCCCAGCAGGTAAGTGTCGCGGGGCCCCGGGGCCCCAGGTCCTACCCAGGGAGTCTGCAGGGACCCTCCCTGCACTGCTGCGCTGTAACCTGGAAACTTACTGTTTCCACTTTATAGGAGGGGTGGTGGGAATGGAGTGTCTTAGAAAGACTCCAGAGCCACTTGCTGGCTCAAGTGTAGGGACCTGGATTGTTCTGAGCTGTCCGAAGTATTTCCTCCGTGGGTTTCTCTGGATTCTCTTTTGGTTGAGAGCAGACGGTATGCTGGGCAAGGACTGAGCGTTACCGTGAGGCAGATCTGGGCGCCCCCCGGCTGGTGGCATTAGCTGGTGCGGGATGAAAGGCCCTCTCCTGTCGGGCCGCGGGCGTACTGCTTGGTGCAGTGAGCGTTCAGCATGTGTCGTTTTCCTCCTGGCTCCTTGGGGAACCCAGGGGTTGACTCAGAACACCGAGTGCAGCCTGGGTGCGCAGTGTGTGCTCGCATGCTTCTTTCAGTTCTGGGGGCGCAGGGCTTAGTGGGGGGACTTGTAAATAGGTCAGTATAATGCACACAGTGCCTGCAGAATTGAGAGACGCACACCTCGGGATCACAAAGGAGGAAACAGCCCTAAAATAGTAGACATTGGGAGAACATGGCAGGCTTCTTGGAGGACGCGATGTCTAAACTGCATCTGAGGGAAAAGTAGGAGTCAGCCTGGGAACGCCAGGCCGAGAGGAGGTAGCAGAGTCAACGTGAGAGAAGTTTAGTCATTGGAGGGGTGCGGGGAATCAGGAGCCCTAGAGGCCCTAGAGATAGTTACGGGGCGTGAAGTTGCAGACTGTGTTATTCACATTGGGACCAGACTGGGGTTTTGTATTTGAAAGACAAGTGGGGAGACCGGTAAGAAGGCGGGCGCTGCAGGCGCAGAGCGGGTGAGGACTTGAGCCAGTGTGGTGGGGGGTGCAGGCAGGAGGGGTCCGGGGCTGCTTTGGAGGTTTATCACTTGGAGCTGTTTAAGTGAGGATGAAGGAGGAAGTAGTGAGGCCTTTCCCGTGGGTAACAGGAGCTTGGGGAGCCCCTCAGGGAACAGGCTGGGCTGTGAGGAAGGCTGGTATGGGCCATGGTGGGGTAGCGACGTGCATGGGACAGCAGCTCGTGGTGGTGCAGTAAAAGCTTTATCAAATTAGGTCTCGGGGGCTGGGGAAAAATACCCAGATTTATATCTTAACAATTTCCCTGTCTTCTATTTGCTCTCCTCTTTGGCAGGTGCAGAGATTCTTAGAAGAGGAGGTATATCCCCTGTTAAAACCATATGAAAGCGTGATGAAGGTGAAAGCAGAATTAAGTCTGTAGAGCGGAAAGAGAATTACACCTAAATTCCTTGTTGACTCTGTTAACTTTCATCAGTGAATCATAAAAGCGTTAACTTAGTGCCTTATTTTACGTCAAGTTTTTTTTTTTTTTTTTTTACATTTCAAAAGGACAGGCTTATTAGGGAGAAGAGAAGGGGAAAAAGAGGCACCTGCACAGACATGGGCAGGGGTGCTGCCGCTCCCGTTTTGCAAAGGGGAAAGGTTTGTGAAAAGATACCTCAAAAATTTTTACCTTGAATTAATTAATTCAGTGCTTTTTCTCTCCCTGGAACTCTCACGTCTCAAGGTTTACGACAGAAATAAACCGCGTTGTGGTTGGACTCACTCTTTTTTTAACAGCGACACAAATTCGCGTCATAGACGGTCACTCAGCTGACTGTTCTCTCAAGGCCTCGTTCCACCAGGCTAGTCCTTTCACACGTGTGTGCGCGTGATTGTGAGGCAGCAGGCGACTGCCTGGTCTTCCGAGGAAATTTGATCTGGGTCTAGCGAAATGGCCGGGGCTCGGTGATTCATTGGCCTTGGACACTTGTTATTTTGGGCTAGAATAAGGACTGAAATTTGGAGCTGAGGTACAACAAATCCTTTCTCAAAGGCAACCTTCCGAAGCTCAGGTTGTCTGCCCAACCTCACCTTACCTTTTGATAAGGCTTGTCTAGCTTCGAAGTGCTAATTGGGTATATTGGTTATATCAGGACAGGCGCTAGCTGATCGGGCCAGCTGTGGCCAAGGGTGAGATGCGAGGATGCGCTGGTCTCCCCCGCCACAGCCCACTGTCCTTAGCTGCCTCTCTCTGCTTTTCCCTCTTAGGTGAAAATGAAGAAACTTGTTTATCAGTTTTGTAGATGACACAAAATGAAGACAACTTGTCAACACCTATTTTGTAAGATAAACTAAGATTTCATCTAACCTAAATAGATGGAAGTGATATAGTCAAAAAAAGAAGAAAAACTTAGATAAATATAGGTAAGTTAATTTAGACTCAGTCTGAACCAGAAGTGGTTGCCAGTGAGATCAGACAGTTCTGGGTGGTTCGGTGATGGTGTAACGCGAGAAGAGCCGCCAGACGCACCCTTCCACCCTGGCCCTTCCACCCTGGCTGCAGTCCCTGTCTAGAAAGCAAGGGGGTTGGTTTTGTTTTTTAGGCAATAGCAAACATCAAAGAGTTTTGAGTGGCCACCTGTGACCCCTCCCAGGCAGAGACTAGAGGCCTGCAGGCGTCTGGGTTTCCAGCCAGGACCGAGCTAGCCTTTCATTGCCCGGCCGGGAGCTTTAAAACTGGGCGCCTGTGACTGCTCTCCCAAGGTTTTTGAGCTTAATAAGGTAGCTGTCGTTTTAAAATTAGATGTTCATCCCATAGTTCCATAAGTAAGTTGCTCATTTTCTGTCAAGAAAAGTAGTTTTAAAGATTTATTTATTTATACATACAAGCTGGGGTACAGGCAGAGGCGTGGGGCGGCGAGAGGGTTCACCAGAGACAGAGCAGGTAGCAGAACAGGCAGATCAGAAACACACTGCTGAGGGGAGCAGCGGGCAAGGCAGGAGAGGTCTGCCGCGCCATGTGGGATTCTCCCCGGCTGGGCGTTGAACTTGCATCGCGCGCTGCCGACAGCTCCACAGCACAGCGCTCAACCGCTGCGCCACCAGGGAGGCCCAAGAAAAGTAGTTTTAAACTTAAAGTTTAAAAAGCTTCATTTAGGGCCTCCCTGCTGGCATAGCGCTTGAGCGCTGCACTGTGGAGCTGTTGGCAGCAGCGAAACAAGTTCCATCCCCGGCCAGGGAGATTCCCACATGGCGTGGCAGACCTCTCTTGCCTTGCCCTCTGCTCCCCTCAGCAGTGATTTCCGTCCATCTGTCTGCTGCTCCCCACTCTGTCTCTGGTGAACCCTCTTGCTGCCCCACGCCTCTGGCCTGTACCCCAGCTTGTATGCATAAATACATAAATCTTTAAAAAATAATAATAAAAAGCTTCATTTATTCATGATACCCTAGAAGAAATAAGTACGACCTACTCTGGTTTTCATCCAGCTTTCGGACTTTAGCAAATACATTCTCAGCTCCCTGCTGTGCACTCTATAGCGAGCAGGACTGTCCCCTGGAACTGGCAGTTCCAGTGCAGGAAGCGGTGAGTGGCTCCTCTGTGGTAGGACATTTCCACATTTGAACACATGCAAGTTCTTTACGCCCGCTGAGAAAAGGCACTTTTGAGAATTGTCGAGTGGCATTTTGCTTCCCCTGGTGTTGGCACATTGTAATCCGTGCAATTTTTTTTTTTAAAGATTTATTTATGCATACAAGTGTCGGAGGCCGGCTCCGAGCAAAGTTGTTGTCGGTTCCGAGGGTGGTGGGGAAGGCGAGGGTGGTGGGGAAGGCGTCGGCGATAGGAGGGAAGGGGAAGGGGGGTGAGAGACAGCACGCACCCACAGGGAATGCTCAAGGCCGCTCCGCTTTATTGCCCAGAAAGTGGGTCTTTTATACTTAAAATTAGCAAGCAAGTACATTTGTAACAGGCAATAATAGATTACATAGCTTAAGTGTGTACATTTTAAACAGGCAGTGATCAGTTACTAGTATCAGGAAAAGCAGGGCATCTAGGAGATAGTTTTACCTGTTTGAAGTATGAAGTCTATAATGATTAACTTCTTTGAGGTTAAGATGTTTTATGACTGATGTTTGGCCAACTGGAGACTATAGGGGATGCTGAGTATTTACTCTGTGAAACCATACTCTCTTAACTTCCTTGAAGTAAAGGAAGCAGTAGGACTTTATTCTGAGTGGTGGTCTTTGAGCAGGGACATTTTTACCATTAACGAGAGCAGTCCTGCATTCGTTTAGGTTTAATGGTTAAAAGAAGGGAAGCTACTTGCGTGCGGGCAATGGTCAATTAACTGGAAGGCTGATTGCTTAACTCCTCTGTAGGTAGTCCTGCTTTGATTATCCTAGTTAGTAAATTAAAATTTTTTATCTTAAAACTTTTAATCTTAAAACATACTGGGACAGAAAAACATATCCTGTTTGAGGAAGGCTTCCTAAAGTAGTTAATCTAAGAAACCATCTTGTGCTGACACCTCAAAGCAAGTCAGAGAATGTCTGGAAGGGAAGTAAATGTTCTTTAGTATTGGTCATTAACTCCTAACTGGGCAAGAATGCATTCTTATCAAAGGAGCAGCTCAGCACCTGGGCCCATTCATGGGGCTCTAAACAATGAGGGAAGGGCTACATGCATGCAGGCATACTAGAGAAACCCAATCATAGTCCTTACAGAAAAAGGAGAGTTCTTATTATTTTACCTACAAAATGTTATATATAATTTTCTTATGGGCAGAGATATCGCATCTGACTGCGACCCTGGTTTGCCACCTTTGTCAAGCAATTCCTATGGGAGTCAAGGTGCAGCATATAAGCTAGGGTACAAGCCAGAGGCGTGGGGCGGCGAGAGGGTTCACTAGAGACAAAGTGGGGGGCCAAACAGGCAAGTCGACGGAAACACACTGCTGAGGGGAGCAGTGGGCGAGGCAGGAGAGGTCTGCCGCGCCATGTGGGAATCTCTCCGGCCAGGCGTCGAATTCGCGTCGCCGCTGCCAACAGCTCCACAGCGCAACGCTCAACCGCTGTGCCACCAGGGAGCACCAGGGAGGCCCCTTTCAAGCCACTCTAGACCCGTCCTCCCTCCTATGGCCAGCCTGGCTGAATTACTTCAGTGCTCTGGCCCCACTCACCCCGCAGGTGGCACAAATCGCCTGGGTGCTATCCTGGGGGGCATTTAAGAACTTGGCTGTTGACTTTCGCCCTTTGTTGTCTGACTGATGGAGATTCATGATACATAGAAATCTTGCACAGCATTTACTAGCAGAGTTTCACAAAATTGTTTACCACTCCTTGAAAAGGAAGTACTACTTGTGGCCTTCATGCCTGCTCTCCAGTGTTCACTGACCAGTGTTCACTGATGAATGTTCCACTGGCGTGCCAGGGGAGGGCTGAAGCCGTGTGTGGCAACAGTGCTGACCAAGTCCTTATTCCCCATTAAATCCGTAGGAAAGGTGGGCAAAAATGAAATGCTGGTGGCTTACTGCAAAAAGCTAAGGCACCCATGCTGAATTTCTCAGCAAGTCTTGCTGACACCTCTGCTTACAACTCTTGTCAAGAAACCTTTCCCATGAAAATAATTTTTTATTTTTTTAAATTTAATTTATATCCTTTACATTATTGTGATTTCCCATGAAAATAATTTATTTATTTTTTAAAGATTTATTTTTGCATACAAGCAGGGGTGCAGGCCAGAGGCGGGGCGGCGAGAGGTTTCACCAGAGACAGAGTGGGGAGCAGAACAGGCAGACAGACAGAAATACACTGCTGAGGGGAGCAGCGGGCGAGGCAGGAGAGGTCTGCGGCGCCATGTGTCGAACTCTGTGGCCGCTATGGACAGCGCCATAGCGCAGCGCTTAAACATTGTGCCACCAGGGAGGCCCCCAGGAAAATAATTTAATACAGCCCTTGCAAGTTGTGAGGTGAGAGGAAAAGGATGTCACCACACTAAAAGGGCTGGAATTTATTACCCTATGGCAAAATTCTTTGCCTTAAAAAACATGATTTGAAAGAAACTGGTGTTGCTGGAAAGAAAAGTGAAAAAGTGAACATTGCCACAAAAAGCAGGTTCGAATTCTTTATTTTGTCCAAGTCCTCTGTAAAATGTGATTAAAATTCATCCTGCTTTAAGCACAGGAGTGTTGTCAGTAATGTAAAGGGCTTGGTGAGGTGGAGGTGTAGCCCCAGGGTCCAGGCTCCAGGGTCAGGCCTGGTTAACAGGCTGCGTGAAAAGGAAACGGGAAGATTTCTTGGAGAGTGGCCCGTACACTATTGCAGCTTTCGATGGCCTTTCTAAACGGTGACAAGCACATTTTCAAGCCAGAACCTGCCCCCCCCCCCCCCCGGTCTGGTAGCTTCGACGTTTCCTTGGTACCGTGCTTAAACGTTTTCGGGAACGGCGTCCAGTTCGTAGACAATCGTGAGTTCACGCTCCGACGGGTCGGTGTGGCGCACACCACTGCTGCCAGAGCCGGGAGGGCGAGCGCCTCGGGCAGCCTCGACCAGCTGGCTCCAGCGTGCCCTCCTTACGGGGCTCTCGAATTGTGCAAAACTGGATCGGGACCGGGCCCTGTGCACTCCTGGGGGTGGGGGGGTGGCGGGGGGCTTCACAACACTAAGCCCTCACGTAACATCGTCGACGGGGTCCTGGGAACGTTTCGCCAGCACTGGCTGTTTCCTTCTCCACGCGTCGCGGGGGACCTCCTGCGTTCGGAGAGGAGCGCCAGGGAGGGGCCGCGCCTTCAGAGCGCTGAGGTCCATCCGCTGACCGCAGGGCCTTCCGTAGTGCCCCAAGCGCCTCGGGTTGCAGTGCAGACGCGAGGCCGAAGACAGGCTTCGAACGCCGCCGGAGCCCGGCCGCCCGGGAACCCGGGTCGCGGGCGGGTCCCGGCGCCCCGGAGAGCGCTCCCGGCGGACTACAGCCCCCAGGGTGCCCCGTGGCACCCGCGCTCCCTGAGGACTACAGCCCCCAGCGAGTCCCGCGGCGGCCGCGCTGGCCCGGCGCATGCGCAGTGGCGCCGCCGAGCGCTGACGGGCCGAGCCGCGGAGCCGGGGTTGGCACTGAAGCGCGGCGGGGCAGCTGGACCTCCCCGCCCGGCGGCTCAGCCTGCGCGGCAGGTGAGTGCCGGGACTCGCGGGTTCCACCGGCCCCGAGCCCACCCGTGCCCGTCCGGCGGGCGCGGGGGCCGCCGTGGGCCGACTGACGGAAGGGGCCGCGGGGGAGAAGCGCCGCGCGTGGAGCGCGCCTGGCGGGGCGGGGGCCCGAGGCGGCGACCCCCGGCCGAGGCCGCCCGCGCCCCGCCCCGCCGCTGGGGGCCCGCGGGCGCCGTGCGGGCACCGGGGCGCACAGGGTGCGCGAGGCTGGGCTTCGGGCCAGGACGCGGGAGGCGCGGTGAGGCGTTTGCGTTTTGAGGTTGGGGAAATCGGGGTGCGCGTTAGTCGGGCTCGCAGGTGAGGTGAGGCTGGAGATTCTGGACATTGTGCCCACAGATGAAGGATCCAGGCTGCTTTATCGGGGCGGTGCGGGGGAGCGTTTCTTTCCAGCCACCGGGGGCTTGGGGTTTCCAGTCTTGGGGTGTCCAGTCTTGGGCTGCGCGTGACGGTGGGTTGTTGGCGTCTGTTTGCGTGATTGACGGCGGGATGTTTAGAGGCGTCCTGGACTATCCTTTGCCCTTGCTTATTCTTTCTGGTAAATTCAAGTGCCTGAGCAGACTGAGATTGACAAAAGGGGAATTTTCAGCTTCGGCTTTGTGACTGGTGATTGTATTTGTGATTAAGCTTATAGATAACACGTGTGTTTCCTACTTTTCTTCGAGTCTCATCTCGCAGTTCTCTCGAACGCTGAAGAGTAGAGTTGCAACTTCATTTTTGACATACTTATTTCTGTTCTCCAAGATTAGTTTGAAATTGACTCCAAATAAAGGCCTGTGTGTTTCCTGTCTGTCCTTCGGGAATCCTCAGGAATGTAGCTTTCCATCACTTTGTCACGTTAGCTTCTTCCGGGATCCCTATTTAAGCTAGAGGGGTGGGGATGGGGGTGGGGATCAGGGATTTCAGGTGTCTCTGCCCATCAGATAGGGAACAGGTGAATGGCGCCTGAACAGACATTGAAAGACAATGAGAAAAAATTGTTCAATTACAAAAGGAACTGGCCAGGCTAACAGAAAGCTGGTGAATTAGAGTAGGATTCTGGAGAACCGGCCCTCCTCACTTGACCATCTTCCTGTGCCTGGATTGGAGGCGGGAACACCTCTGGTTTAGAAACTTGAAGTGTTCCCAGTGTGTGCGTTTTCAGTTTTTCTCTTCTTAGTTATCAGTGAGAGTTTTGGCAAGAGCCCAAAATCTGGTCCATTTGATGATTTAACATCACTTCCGTCTGCTTATTCTCCACATTGTCTCTGTTGGTGACATCAGTAATTTTCCACAGCTGCCATTCGTGGGTTCGTGCAGACTGTCACACGGAAGTGGAGTAGCACAGGGGGTGGTGCACACAGAAGAAATAAGGACCCCGTATCTTTACCATCCCCTAGCACACATAACCTGGGGCAGAAACACGGGGCAGAAGCACAAACTGGGCTGGGGGAGTTCCACCCCAGCAGCCACACTTGCACGTGCAGTTATAAGACGGATCCCATTTATTGAATGTCTCGTTTGCCAAAAGCTGTGACTGTCACAGTGAGGTATATGTATTGCCATTCGTGTTTTACATATGGCTAAGTGGAAGGTGTGGAGGTTAACTGATTTGCCTACAAACATAGTAACAGGGCCAGAGATTCAAATTCAGTTTGACACCCCTGCTTTTTGTTCTGTGCTAGGCTACCTGACCCACAGCCGTTCCTGTCTCTCTCATTCTTAAAAAAAATATGGAGCTTTCCTGTGATCACGTTTCTCTTTCAAACTACTGCCGTTTCTGCTTTTCCTTTCTAGGCTTGTTCTTAAAAAGTAAGCTCTCTTCCCTTCTCCTTACTCCTTGGTTCGTGATAGTCGGGCTTCCACCCGCAACTCCGCTGACACTGCTCTAGTGTGTTCCGCTGGGCAGGTGAGTTCCACCTCACAGGCTTTGAGGCTGACCTGGTGCTTCCCTGAGGGCGTCTGGGGGCTGGGGGGGAAGGCTCTCACACTTGTCAATATGATGTGTTAACTGCTGACGGCAGCCTTTGCTCTTGGGAGTTGGGGGAGGAACTCCTCACTGAGAAAGTGATCTTGGGGTTCCACAGAGGGAGACCCTAAATGGTCCAGACAAGGTGTCAGGACTGCGTGCTGAGGTGTGAACTTTAAGGGGTAGCTTTCCAGTGAAAGACGGACTAGCTGACAGATGCAGTGTAGGCTTTAGTCCAACAGACAGGGGAACTGAGCCTGCTTTCTTCTCTGTAATTAACCTGCCTAAGGCCTAAACTCTATGAAAATAAGGCTCTTGTCTTTTCACCACCTGTTTCCTACACCGGTGGTAAGTGAGCAAGAAATAGTCCTTGCATGAATACCTCACTGTTGGTAGCAAGGTAAATTGGTAGATAGTGTTCTCAATAGCAGCACAGGAAAGAAGTAGTAAAGCTCACCTTCAGTGTGATTTATGAACTGATCTTGAAGGATGGCATTGTTAGGATGGCATTCCCCCCCTTTTTCAGCATTGAGACTTGTTACTTTTATGGTCACAGTTCAGAAAAGAGGAGAGAGACGTCCCTTTTTGGCAGGCACAGGTCGCTGTGTGCACTTCTCACGTTATGCTTCTCTCAGTGACGCGCACGCTCCTGCTTTCTCTAAGTGTTTGTATGTAGGTTTCGTGCATGTGTGTTTTTCCTCTGCCAATGATGTGAACTGTTTTTGGAAAGTTACTAATTTTTTTAAGGACTTCTTTGTGTATACAAGAACTGGGGTGTAGGCCAGAGGTGCTGGGGGTGGGAGAATTCACCAGAGATAGAGTGGGGAACAGAACAGGTGGCTCTATTGAAATACACTGCTGAGGGGAGCAGTGGGCAAGACGGGAGAGGTCTGCTGCGCCATGTGGGTCAGCTCCCTGGCCGGGCATCGAACTCAGGCCACAGTGGCTGGTGATAGCTTAATAATGCTGAGACTTCAACCCCTGTGCCACCAGGGAGGCCCTGGAAAGTTATTCATTTCTTTGGAATCACTATCTGCTTTATCAAGAAGAGTAATGCCAGAAATGAGATTGAAAGATCCAGCCCAGTTATCACAAGTTTGGTTCTTGGAAAAGGCCTGATTTCCAGTTAGAGCTAAGAGAAGATTTTATATTTTCTTAACAAAATGTTTCCAGCCTTCTCTTGCTACCCAGCTTGTCTTGCAGCTAATCTTCTGAAGAATAAAACAACAGGTCACTTCCTGCTTCTTTTGTTTGCATTTAATGTGTAAATATCCTTAATTTATGTGACTGAGGATAGGGTTAAAGTCCAAGTACTCCCCCCCACCTTTTCTAAATTCTGAGTCAGTAGAGAATAATATATAATTAGAAGCACTTGCAGTCAAGTTCACATTCTGCCTCTACCACTATTTTTTTTTTTTAAGATTTATTTATGCATACTAGCAGGGGTATAGGCCAGAGGTGTGGGGTGGTGAGAGGGCTCATCACAGACAGAGCAGGGAGCAGAACAGGCAGATCAACTGAAGTACATTGCTGAGGGGAGCAGCAGGCAAGACAGGAGAGGTCTGCTGTGCCATGTGGGAAGCTCCCTGGCCAGGTATCGAACTCGTGCTGCAGTGGCTCTGGACAGCTTCATAGTGCTGCGCTCAACCCGTTGTGCCACCAGGGAAACCCTCTCTGTACAGCTTTAAAACAAGCCTTTTCACTTCTTTGGCTTTGCGTTCTTTTCTGGAAAATGAGAGGGCAGTGAATTCAGAGACCGTTGGGGCCTTTGCCTGCGCTGGAGCAGCACCTACGTGGCAAATACAGGTGCGGGCCTCTCTGCGGCACTTGCTCTTGTGCCTGTGGATTGTTTCCTAATGTCTCTTAATTTGGAATTTTCATGGAGCTTGATGTTTCTTTGTACAGTTGCTTGGGTTACGTTTCAACTCACTGGTCCCCACTGGGTTCCAGGCCCCAAGGCAAGGTATGTCCTTCTACACAAGTAGCTTCACGGTTTTCCCTGCAAATTGTGCTGAAAAACTGACAGCTACAGTTGGGCTGCCAGTGTGGCCCCAGGGCGGCTGAGGAGTCAGTCCTGACTCACTGGCTGGGGCCAGAGGCTTCACCTCTCTGTGCCCGGTTTTGTCAGGGGTAAAGTGGGGAGTACTTAGCAATACGCTCACTAAATGCTGCTTTTCCATCTTTCCTTGGCACCTCCATCCACTGACCAGCCCAAAGAAAATAACATTGAGTTACCAAACTTTAGGGGTTTTCTGCAGGTGTTTTCATATCTGCACCTCAAAAACTCCCAGGAATTATGTAGATGGTGTGGCCAAACAAACAAAAGCTTAAAGTAGGAGTGTGTTGACCTCTGTGGTTTAATTATGTGAGGAGTGGGACTCGGCGCGCTGTTTACGGCCTGCTGCTCTCGGTGCCCTGAACGCCAGTGTCAGCAACTCTACACGTGGGTTTCTTAGGGGCTTTTCCGCAGTGGGCCCTCCAGGAGCTTTACTTGCTGCCTGAGTCCTTTATCGCTTTCCGAGGGCTAGTTACTAGAGTGTTGAGCTGTATGTAGTTAACCATCATCTGTCTCACTTTTACTATCAGGGGGTTCTTGCACCCCTGTCCCCCCCATTGAATGACAGAAAGAAGGTTCATGTGGAAAACTTGGCTTTTGCTCCCCTTCTCACGGCCAGGCGCCGCCAGGCGTACATCTTCACGGGGGTGGAGGAGGTGACCGCAGCTGTGTGAAGGCCTGGAGGGGTGAGCATGGCTCGGAAGTGGCCCCGGAGGCTCGAGGTGCCCTCCTGCTGGCCGCTGGGGTTCCCGGGCGTGGTCTGTGTCCTGGGGTCTCTGCCTGCACAGTGTGCCAAGATCCTGCTTACAGGAACACTGTCGCTGGTCCCAGGGAAAACACCGACTCCGGGAAGGGGAAGCGGCAGGCCGCAGGCTCCGGAGCGGTGGCGCTAAGCTCGGGGATCGCCGGGGTCGTTTTGCTCTTCTGCTGATGCCAGCTCTGGGGGGAGACGGAGGGCAGCTGGCGGTTTGGACATGGTGGTCGGACCTCAGGTTCCTTTGGCACCGAAGGAGGTGGAGGGGATGTGAATCATACGCGTGTTTTCCATGAAAGTGGCAGGGGTGGCTGGGTGGGGGGCAGCTGTAGAAGATCAGCCCCGTTTGCTGCCTTATCAAGGTGTTGGCGGGGCCCAGGTTTAGAGACTTTCTCCATCCCGAGCTGAGTGATGGCGCCATTCAGCCGCAGGTCTGAAGTGCGCTGTGGCTGAGCGCGGCGAGTTGGGTGAGGAACGGGAGGGTGAGCGGCGAGGCTGGGCGTGGGCAGGGGCTGCTCGGTTGCACAGGGCCCCATAAGCCAAGCCCACAAATCTGGAGTTTTCCATAAAGTCAAGGGGAAGAACAGAGGTTTAAAGAGGAGCAGGAAATGATCAGTTGCTTTTAGAACGATTTTACAGTCCTGCATGCAGGGGTGGGGGGCAGGGCTGGAGGCAGAGACTCCAGAGAAGAGACTTGGGGGAACCATGGCAGGGAGAAATGGGATGGCCCCAGCTGGAAGGTAGCGGCAGGTTGGAGGAAAAAAAGGAGTTTTGAACAGCAAGAGGAAGGACCTCTAAGTGGAGGGGTGCAGGTAGGATGCTGAAGGAGCAGCCGCTATCCTGGCTGCCCAGTTCTGGCCGGAGAAGGCGGCCGGGCAGGTTGTGATGCAGCTTCCTGAGGTGTGTCCCGGGGGGAAGGTCGCACTGGCGGCGGGAGTGCCCCTCAGAGGGGTGGGGTGTCTGTCCGGAGTGTTAGGCTGAGGAGAGAGCGAGGAGCTGGGAGGGGAGGCAGGAGGCAGGGCCCCTCCGTGGCCTCTCCGGAGCCTGTGACGGGCTCACTCCTCTCCCCGGGGAAGCGGCTCCTGCAGAACTTGCTGCTGGTGCGGAGGGTCCCGTGGCCAGACCTGAAATGTGCTCGCGGGGCCGGGAGCACCAGCTGTGCTAGACCCACGGCTTCGCTGGACCAAGCGCGTGCTGAGGGCAGAAGCTTTTAAAATTTTGTTTTAATTACAAAACTCGAAGGCGAGCCCCAAAATTGCTTTTCTGTGATAAGCTCAGTGACTGTTTATAATCTAAAAATTGTCTTATGAACTGGAGGTAAATTTATTTTGCTGCACCTTAGATTTGTCCTCTGTGTTTGCATCTTACTGAGCTCTCACTGGACAAGAGAAGGGGCCTGAGCTTTTACGACACATGCCCAGAGGAATGGAAGCAGCTTCCCGGGGCTCTGCCGGCAGAGTCCCTGTGGACCCAGCCCTGGTGTGGTGGGGCCCACAGGCCTTGCCGCTAGGAAGATCAGGGGACACGGAGGCATTTTGGGGAAAGTAAATCTGGAAATCGCTTTTCCACTTCAGAGTGTATCTGGCAAATTGCTGCTCTTTTCTGGGTCTCATGGCCTGTGAGCACCCCTTTTCCTTTAAACTGCTTTTTAGTGGCTCTTTCTTTGGGGAAGTTACTGCACTTTGATGCCCCAGAAAGCAGCAAAACCCCACGTGGTGGCAGATACCTGTGGAGACTGTTTAGCCTTAAAAAGACAAAACAAAGCAGTGGGTTGGAAACCTGAGTTTCAGTGGGGCTCATTCTCTTTCCAGTGACTACTTAGACTGTGTGAGGGAATCTTGTTATGGTGATGTGACATATGATAAACTTTGCCTTTTGGCAGCTTAGGAAGCGCCTGGCTTCACGGGCTGCTAAGATGTATCATTCGTGCTGAGCACGGTAGTCAGGGGCCTTTCCACAGCTGCGGATCAGCCAGTCCTAATAGTTTGCACCTATTTCTTCGCCTTTGCTTCCCTTGGTTTTGTGTAAACATTGAATCCTCGTGGGGATGGATACTTAAGGTGATAGTCACTCTGTTGGAGGAGGGAGAGTTTAAAGAGAAGGCAGGAGGCTGCTATCAAAACTCTGCAGAGGGGTCTTCCTGGTGGCACAAGGAGTTTAGTCTCAGCACGAGTTTCATCCCGGCCCGCTGCTCCCCTCAGCAGTGCATTTCAATAGATCCACCTGTTCTGCCCCCCACTCTGTCTCTGGTGAGTCCTCTTGTTACAGAGAAACCTCGATATAAAATGGAGTGCCTGACTGTGGGTCCTCACCCATGCACTTAACACTTTGTGGTCCGCTCACGTATTAGTACGTGTTTTTGTCACCAGTATCAGGTGGCCGCTCACGTATTCATACGTGTTCATTAGTCTCCGGTTTTTCACACCACGGTGGATTTATTTGGAACTATTTTTTTTAAAGATTTATTTATACATACAAGCTGGGGTACAGGCCAGAGGCGTGGGGCGGCGAGAGGGTTCACCAGAGACAGAGTGGGGAGCAGAACAGGCAGATCAGAAATACCCTGCTGAGGGGAGCAGCGGGCGAGGCAGGAGAGGTCTGCCGCACCATGTGGGAATCTCCCTGGCCGGGCGTCGAACCCGCATCGCGCTGCCGACAGCTCCACAGCGCAGCGCTCAACTGCTGCACCACCAGGGAGGCCCTTATTTGAAACTATTAGGAGCTATTTCTTTGATCGTACTCAGGCTAGAAGCTTTACACATTGTTTTGGTGAAAGTGTAAGGTGTTTTATGAGAGATACTACAGTTTTTTTAATACCCAGTAGTTCAGGAGTTGTGTGTGTTTTATTGAATGCTTCTACCATTCATGCGGTGGCACAGAAAATGGCCAGCCCCAAGGGCTGGTAAATTTAAAGGGCACCGGCGCACAAAGTGTTAAAAGGGACTTATAATAAGACTCAATTGCAGGCACACACAATAAAAGTAATAAAGGTTTATTTACAAGAGGAGGGGAAATAGACAAGGAAACTCAAGGGAGAAAAAAGAATTGGTGAACGTGGCCTACCCACTGAGCTAGAATCCCAGTGGAGCACCAAAACCCAGCGAATAGCCAGGAAGCCCCGGAAAACCCAGTCTGGTTATATACCAAACATGGCTGCTCAACTCCACCCTCAGTTCCCAGCATCCTCCCTGGGGTGATGATGGCATTATGGGATTTGTAGTCCTCAGCATCTTGGATCTCTCTGGTCTGAGGTGGGGGTGGGGCCGTAAAAACCTATCTGTGGAGTTTATTCAGGCGGTCCTTTCTCCCCAACACTCTCACCGCCCCCCCACCTCTGCACCTCTGGCCCGTTTCCCGCTGCGTGTCGTATTGGTCAGAGCCAGTCAGCTCGGCTGAGGAAGATGACGTTCCCGGGACCGGCGGAGGGAAGGGGCAGCGGTCGGTGTGGTGGGGAGGCTGTTTGCAGACTCACACCGTGGTGTGAAATGTGGCTTTTATTTGCCTTTTTCCAGCTGCTGCCCTTTCGTTCGTGGGTCTAATTCATCTAACAGATGTTTCCTGCAGCTTCTGAGGGTCAGGAGCAAGACGCCGTCCGGCCTGTGGGGTCAGCTGGCCAGAGAAACTGTGAGGGGTAGAAATCTGTGAGCCGAGTGCGTTGCTGGGCCTGTTCCCGGGGCTTTCTGGGCGCGCAGAGAGAACCTCCACAGAAGGCGCAGAAGCGTGTGAAGGTGTGCTCAGCCACCCGTCGCTGTGCAGCAGAGCGCCCCGAAACTCAGTGCCCTAAAACAACAGCGATCACTCATCACCTCATGGTTTCTGTGGGTCAGAAATCCAGGAGCATCTCGCCGGGAGGCGGCGCGAGAGGCCGTCACCTGTCAGGTGCTGGCCAGGGAGCCGTTTCCCGTCATTAGTGTGGCCGGTCGTGGTGCTTGTCCGGGGGCCTCCTTGGGGTCCTCATGACATGGCGCCAGCTCCCCGGGAGCAGGTGATTAAGCCAGCGTGAGCTGCCCTGCCCCTCACGGCCTGTCGGTGCGGAGGGCGCCGTGGCACGGAGTGGACACGGTGCCTGCACGAGGGCGTGACCGCCGGGGGGGCACTCAGAGGCTGCCCCCCCCAGAAGGCGTCGTCCTCCGACACGGGGTCGCTTGAGTTGAGGCTTCACGTATGAGTAGGAGTCTCGCCTCGAAAAGTCTCATCGGCCAAAGAACAGGGCCAGAAAGTACGTGCGCCTGGGCGGTGGCGGCGTGGGCAGAGGGCTGGAGAACAAGCTGACGTGGGGGTGGGCAGAGGCGGGCGCCTCACTGGCAGAGGAGGTGGCCTGTCTTCCGGGTGACGGCGAGTCCTGCCGAGTGAGGCAGGAACCGAGGGATCAGCTTTGCATGTGGGAAGCTGGAGCTGGCAGGAGGAGGCAGCTCGAAACGGGACCTGGGGTTGGGAGGAAGGTGTGGCCACTGCAAGGAGGAGCCGGGGGGTCACGGAGCTCTGGCAGCTCTGAGATTGCACAGGAACAGCCCCGGGAGAGGGCGCCCTCACTTGCAGAGGTGTGCTGAGCGGGGGAGGCCGGGGCGGGCCTGGTGCTTTCGTGCCTCGTGAAAAGAGCCTCAGACGATCCCTGCATCTCCCAGCAAGGTCGCGTTCCCGGCGGCCCCCTTTGCCCTGCTTCCTCGGGCTCGCCCGCTCGGGCCGCTGGGGTCCGGCCTCCTGCCATGTCCTCACAGAGAAGGTCTTCCGGGTCTCAGTGGCCTGGTGGGACACACGTCCCTTCACCTGGGCCACTTGAGCTGTCGCGTTCCCTGGCAGAGGCGCTGAGCGGGGCAGTCGCCGCCCTGCTGTGGTCCAGCCCCAGGGGACGGCACACGCAGAGTGCGGAGACCGGGGACGTGACCAGCCTCGTGAACACAGCTTGCCAGGCAGTTGGAGGATTGGCAAACTAGGGGAGAAACTAACCCTTTCGAGCCTGTGAATTTAATTAAAAAATACCTTCTAGAGCACCTCAGAAGTGCTCGCTTCAGTGCTGCTTATCGCCAGTTTTCACCTGTCAGCCGCCCGTGACAGCAGGTGACAGGGCTGACGTGGCTGGCCCTGGCTCCCGGACGGCTGCTGGCAGGAAGGTTTCCATAGCAACCAGCGGCAGGAAAAACCTGACCGTCCAGCCTCGCAGCGTCCGGCTCCTGCTGGAGAGAGGGGCCTCTCCGGAGCCCAAGTGTCACGGAGACGCAGACACCGTGTGGCCATCCCTCGGGCCACACCGGTGTCCCCCGGCGTCCCCTCTGCCCGGCAGCAGAAGAGTTTTTCACACTAAGCTGGGTTCGGGCTCAGGTCTGCTGAGATGCCCCTCTAATGTCCCAGCTCCCTAAAATAAGATGCAGAGTCCCTGCAGGGCGAGGCTCTCCAGCACCCGGCCGCGCCCCCAGCCTCGTCTCCCCACTGTCCGCAGCATCTGCCCCCGCCACACCGGCTCACAGGCTGGCCGTCCTGCCTGGCCTCTCCCTCCCCGAGGGCCGCAGGGCTCACCCCTCACCCCCTTGCCTTGGTTCTGATGTCTCCTCCTCACAGAGCCGTTCTGGCCCACGCGGCCCCTCTGATACCCCCTCTGCACCGCCGCAGCCGTTGCCACCGCCTCCAGGGGGCGTTCTCCAGGCCCCTGGCCGGCTCCTGCTGTGCTCCTCTCTGGGCTGAGTGGGGGACAGAGGCGGAGCTGCCTGTGGGAACAGTGTCCCTGCCCCTGCCCCGTCGCCCTGCCTCTGCCCTGCTGGAAGAAGCCGCCCCTCTCCTGGGGGTGTGGGCTGTGGAGTTTCTAGCGAGCACAGGGGCACGCATCGTGGCGAAGCGGGCGACATTGTCGCTTGTGTGGGCCGCACCTGAGGGCGGCAGCAAGCTCGCGGGCCTGTCAGTGTGCACTCAGGACGCAGGCCCCGGTGCTCACGGGCCCTTGGGAACCCACCAGCACCGCTGCGACCCGCCGCCTCACTGCGCGCTCGCCCTGTTGTCAGGCGTGTGCCGCGAGACATCGGTGTTGTCAACCCATTTTATGGCCGAGGAAAGTGAGATTTGTTGTTCACGCTTCACAGGGCAGGTTTATCGGGCAAAGGCGAAGGAAGAGGCACCTGCACAGTCACAGGCGGCAGGAGCTGCCAGCAAAAGCGAGACTTACGAGACGTGGGCCTGCCGAGGCGAGGGGAGCGGCAGGGCTGGGCCTCGAGTCCTGCGGCCTGCGGGGCCCTGTGCCGCCCGCGCTCCAGGCTGCGCCTCCGGCCCGGCCCTCACAACGTGCCCGCCGAGCGGGCAGCAGAGCAGCGCGGGGTCGCAGGCCGGCGGCTGGCTGGTGGCCGTCAGTCATGTCGCCAGGTGGAGACCGGAGGGCAGTGTGGGGTGTGGGGAGGGCGCCATCTTTCCTATCTACTACATGTCGTGGGGTGACCAGGCCTGCGGGGGGCCTGGCCAGCCTCCGGCCCCCAGCAAATCCCTCTGGGCTCTGTGGCCTGCTCGCGTGCCGTCCCTTGGCCTAGCCTCCTCTGTAGCCGCCCGCTCGTCTGCGCGTGGCCGCCGTCCACCCGAGCACGCCGCCCGCAGCGCCCTGGCCTCCCGGCCTGGCCCCGCGCCGCCCGCACCGCCTCCGTCAGGGCCGCAGGTGACGGCCAGAGGCCCGTGGCGTGAAGAGCCTGAGTAACGCATCTGCCCTTCACTACACGGGCCCGTCTGGCTGCTTTCCCGTAGGGACTGGCCTGAGCTGTCGTGAGGGCCGCTAGCGCAGCGCTTCCTGAAGCGCTCGGCCCAGCACGTTGCTCTGGCGCAAGCCCCGTGCTGGGCCGCGGGCCGCGGGCGCTGTCGTGTGGGCACCGGCGACGGGGTGGCCTGGGTGTGTCGGGGCAGGAGGAGGGGCCGCCAGCTGAGCTGCCTCAGCAGCCCCAAGATGACGCTTGTGCCTCCAAGTTTGCAAATTCGGTTTTAAAGAAAACAGATTTCGCGCGCCCACACTAAGATCTGTCCTATCTAAAGCTGAAGTGTGGCCCGAGGAAACCCGGTCGCAGGGGCTTCGGCCGTGACCGGCGTAGCTTGCCCAAGCATGGGGCTCCGCGAAGTCAGCCTGTGTGATTCTGGGGGAGCCAAGTGGCCCCCGGCTCACGGAGCTCTTGGGAACCTGAGTTTGTCACCAGCCTCTTCAGGCTCAGGGCTCTGGCAGGAAATGCCGAGAAAGGCGCTTTCTCCTTCAAGTGTGCGGCCAGCAGAGCGCGCAGAGGTGTGGGAAGGACCCCCCAGAAGGGGCCTCAGGATGCGCCCTCTGCTGTCTGACCAGGGCGGATGTTTCTGCACCCCATGAAGCCTGAGGGGCGTCCAGCCGGGACACACTAGCCTGGGACGACGCAGCTGCGGGTCTGCAGAGCGCCGCCTCCGTCGCCATGTCAGGTAGGCCCTGGAGGCGGGCTTGCTCTTGGCTCACAGCCTGAGGCCTCCCGCGGGGCGGAGGTGGAGATGGCCAAGCCCTGCCCTGCTCGCCCTGCAGCCGGCTGCCCCGCGCCTCTCCCAGCGTGCGGCGGGGGCGGCGGAGATGAAGCTTGGTCAGGTCGTGTCTTTGCGCCTCCTCCCCCCATCTCATTTTGGATAGTCCAGTCCCTCTGGGGGGGGCAGCGAGGGGGTCTCCGGCTTGAATCCCCCCGAGGGCTCTGCATTTTCTTCATCTCCGGCGGATTTTAGGAAGCCACACACCTCCCGCCAGTGGCCCCTTCTCAGCCCTGACTCCGAGCATGTGGCCCCAAGAGATCCTGGCCAAGCACGCGCAGGTAGGGCGCCAGCGGGCGGTGGCGCTGAGGCCCCTGCTGCAGTGCCCGGCCTGGGGCTTCTGCCACGGTGTTCACAGGGCCGCGCGGAGACGGCATCGGGCGGCCGTGCTCTCTGTTCTGGGGGTGCAGGGTCGCGGAACGTGTGTTCGCCTTCCTCGTGTTATCCTGAGAAGGCTTTAGGGAGGGTGGCCGATGTCAGCAGGCAGCAGTGTGGCCGCTGTCGCCTGGAACCCGGGGGGGCCCCCGGCCTGACTCCCTCCGCATCCTGGTTCTAGAAGGAAGAGTCAGCGGAGCGGCTGGAGTTCTGCTACGACGAGTTCGGTTTCCGTGTGGACAAGGAAGGTGAGGGGAGCCGGCCTCACCGCCCGTGTCCTTGGGGGTCCAGCGCAGAGGCCTGGGCTCCGGAGTCCGACTCTGGTTGGCCAGAGCCCCCTCTGCCAGCGTGAAGGCCGAGGGGTGCCCGAGACCCCGAACGCGCACCCTCCAAAGGGGTTGGAAGGCAAAGCAGACTTAGTGTAAAAGAACTTTAATAGGGTTCGTGTGCATAGAGAGGAGGCTAGTAGTTTCCCATAAAACACCCCCAGTTACCCATCCCCTGATGGGTGAATGCCCAGGCAGAGACCCCAGTACTTGCCACACACCTGAGGCACCTTCTGGAGGGAGCCATAGGAGGGGGCGAAAGGGCCAGGCAAGCCTGGGCCGAAAGGACCGAAAGCAAAGTCCAAATCCAGGAGACAGGGCGACGCCGGGTGGCTCCCCCACTGTCTCTCCGCCAGGCCCTGGTGCCAGGCCAAGGCCGAGAGGCAGGGCGCCCCCATGTCTGTCCTCGGCCTCCGGGGCCTCCTGGCTGCTCGCTTCTGCCGGCGCTGGGGGCGGCCGGGGCACCCCCGGTGGGGCTGGCGTATGCAGCAGACCTCTGGGAGTTTTCTTTTTTATTCGTCTCCACGTGACGGTACGAGCAAGAATGTCCCTGTAGACAAGAGCCCACAGTCCTACGGTGGAGATGCCGGGTTCCCCTCCTGGCTTTGTGGGTCTCTGTGTACTTTCCATGCACGGCCCCACAGCTGCATTTTCGCTCCGCGCTTCTCGCGCCTCACCTGATGCCCTGAGGTTTTTCTGTCAGTTGGGGCCTCTTTAAAGGCAATGTCCACGCCGCAAGGTCTCATGGCCTCCTGCCCGTCTGGGACTGGGCCTCGGCCATTCCTGCTGTTTCTCGTGTAAATGCGCCTCTGGGCTCCCGGTGGGCCGTTGAGAAGGCGAAGCCGTCACCAGGACAGACTGACAGTTTAGCAAGCCAGGCAGCTTCCGGTCTCGCCTGTTTCCGAGCGAGCGGGGCCTGAGGTGTCCCTGCCCTCTGGGCCCCAGGCAGAGCGCAGAAGCTCAGCGGGCTGTGGCTTTGGGGGTGACAGGCGGGGTCTGGGGGGTAGCCGCCTTGGGGAGAGAATCCTGGTCGCTGAGCGGCAGGCTGTGGCAGTGAGGGGGCGGCGGAGTGGGCATGAGTGGTGAGGGGGGCGCGGCAGGCCCCCGCGGCAGGTTGGGGGGAATGTTTGAACAGAGACTCAGGGAGAGCCAGGCAGTGTGCTAGTTAGTGCACATGGGGCCGAGCTGCGGAGGGGAGGGGAGAGGGTGGGCTACGGGCCTGCGGCGCTGCGGGGTTCCGAGCAGGGCTGACCCGTGGCCCGAGGGGCACTCGGGCGCTCTGTGGGAACAGGCCAGCGGAGGCTGCGGTAGGCCCCAGCCCAGAGGGAAGCAGCCTGGGACTAGGGATCTGCCAGGGCTGGGCGTGGGGTCCGCGTGGAGGAGGGGCCAGCGGCGGCGCAGTGGAGGCGCGTGTGTGGGTGGGGGACCCCCAGGAGCAGGCGTGGCGGAGAAGGTGCAGGGCTGGGTGTCAGCGGCCAGGCCCGGGCTCTAGACCTACAGCCCAGGCTGCGCTCCGGAGGCCGCGTGGTATGAAGCCGCCGCCCCCGTCTTCCGCGGGCGCGCCCCACAGATGGTGCTGCAGACCCCAGTGCCAGCAGGCTGCTGGGGGCGTCTCTGGAGGAGGACCCCCCGCAGCGGCTGCGGTGGCAGGCCCACCTGGAGTTCACCCATAACCACGACGTGGGGGACCTCACCTGGGACAAGATCGCCGTCTCCCTGCCCCGCTCCGAGAAGCTCCGCTCCCTGGTGCTGGCCGGCATCCCGCACAGCATGAGGCCGCAGGTGAGGGGGAGGCCCACAGGGGCTTCCGGGGCCCCCCGGAAGCCTGAGCCTCATCCTCTGCCCCCCAGCTGTGGATGCGACTCTCGGGCGCCCTGCAGAAGAAGAGGAGCTCGGAGCTGTCGTACCGCGACGCGGTGAAGAACAGCTCCAGCGACGAGACCATTGCGGCCAAGCAGGTGGGCGGCGCGGGCGCCTTCCGCGGGCAGCGGGGGCCCGCAGGGGCGGGCTGCCTTGCTGAGGGAGCCCCGGGGAACCCTCCTGTGTTCCGGCCTGAAGCCCGGGGCTGGGGTCTAACTGTGAGTTCCGGGGTGAATCCGGTGCAGTCAGCGGCCCCAGGGAGGACGTGTAGGAGCCCCGCTGGGGAGGCTGCCGGGGCGCCGGGCCCTTCCCGGGCCCGGCGTGGGGCCGGCACCTCACGGCGCCCGCTGGGGCTGGGGCAGATCGAGAAGGACCTGCTCCGCACCATGCCCAGCAACGCCTGCTTCGCTAGCGTGGGCAGCGTCGGCGTGCCGCGTCTGCGCAGGGTGCTGCGCGCGCTGGCCTGGCTCTACCCGGAGATCGGCTACTGCCAGGGCACCGGCATGGTGAGCGCGGCGGGGGGGGGGCGGGGGGGGGGCGCTGCCGCCGCGGGGCCCGGGCACAGCCTGCCGCGCCGCAGGTGGCCGCCTGCCTGCTGCTGTTCCTGGAGGAGGAGGACGCCTTCTGGATGATGTGCGCCGTGGTCGAGGACCTGCTGCCCGCCTCGTACTTCAGCGCCTCCCTGCTGGGCGTGCAGACGGACCAGCGCGTGCTGCGCCAGCTCATCGCGCAGTACCTGCCGCGCCTGGACAGGCTGCTCCAGGAGCACGACATCGGTGAGGCGGCCGCCCGGGCGCCGTGGCCGCGGCCGCTGGGGGCGGGGGGCTGGGGGCTGGGGGCGCCCCGCCCGGGCTCAGGCGCCGCGCGTGTCCGCAGAGCTGTCGCTGATCACGCTGCACTGGTTCCTCACGGCCTTCGCCAGCGTCGTGCACGTGCGGCTGCTGCTGCGCCTCTGGGACCTGTTCTTCTACGAGGGCTCCCGGGTGCTGTTCCAGGCCACGCTGGGCATGCTCCGCCTCAAGGTGCCCGCCCCGCCCGCGGCCGGCCCCAGGGCCCGGGCAGGCGCTGACCCTCCCGCCCGGCTCAGGAGGAAGAGCTGATCCGGTCGGAGAACTCGGCCTCCATCTTCAACACACTGTCGGACATCCCGGCGCAGATGCGGGACGCGGAGCAGCTGCTGGGCGAGGCCATGCGGCTGGCCGGCTCCCTCAGCGACGCGGCCGTGGAGGCGCAGCGCCGCCGGCACCTGGCCTACCTCCTGGCCGACCAGGGCCAGCTCCCGGGGCCCGGCGCCGCCCCCGGCCTCTCTCAGGTGGGCCCGCGAGGGGCGGCCCCGGGGCTGTGGGCGCGGCCCCGCCCGGGCACCCCGCGCCGGCCTCAGCTCTGACCTCGCCGGCCCGCGCCCAGGCCGTGCGCCGCAGGACTCAGCGGAGGAAGTCGGGCATCGCCTCCCTGCTCTTCGGTGAGAGCGGGCGCGGGCGCGGCCCGTCCCCCCGGCCCGGAGCGGGCGGCGCGGCCTCACTGTCCGCCCCGCAGGGGAGGACGACCTGGAGGCGCTCAAGGCCAAGAACATCAAGCAGACGGAGCTGGTGGCCGACCTCCGGGACGCCGTCCTGCGCGTGGCGCGCCACTTCCAGTGCACCGACCCCAGGCACTGCGGCGTGGTGAGTCCCGGCTGCGGCGCCTCGGGCTCCCCTCGCGGCGGGCGGGCGGCGGGCGGCGGCGGGCGGCGCTGAGGCCTCGGCGGCGCAGGAGCTGGCCCCGGACTACAGCATGGAGAGCCACCAGCGGGACCACGAGAAGTACGCGGCCTGCTCGCGCAGCCACCGGCGCCGCGCCAAGGCCCTGCTGGACTTCGAGCGCCACGACGACGACGAGCTGGGCTTCCGCAAGAACGACGTCATCACGGTGCGTGCGCGCCCGCGGGCCCCCGGCGCGGCCGGGGCGGGCTCCGAGTGCCCTCTGCCCTCTCCCTCCGCAGATCGTCTCCCAGAAGGACGAGCACTGCTGGGTCGGGGAGCTGAACGGCCTTCGGGGTGAGGCGCCGGGCGGGCGGGCGGGCGGGCGGCTCGCCGGGCCCCACCCTCGGGGCTCCCAGCGCTGCCGGGGCGCGGGGCTGCTCCTCAGGGCCTGCTCCCCCGCAGGCTGGTTCCCAGCCAAGTTCGTGGAGGTCCTGGATGAGCGCAGCAAGGAGGTAGGGAGCCGGGCGGGCCGGGGGCGGGGCCGGGCGGGGGGGGGGGCGCCGCTCAGGCCCCCGCCCCCCAGTACTCGGTCGCAGGGGACGACGCGGTCACGGAGGCCGTCACGGACCTCGTGCGCGGGACCCTGTGCCCGGCCCTCAAGGCCCTGCTGGAGCACGGGCTGAAGAAGCCGTCTCTGCTGGGGGGCGCCTGCCACCCCTGGCTGTTCATCGAGGAGGTGAGTCGGCGGCGCCCCCGCCCTCGCCGCCCCTGCCCGAGCCCGGGCTCTGACCTGGCACCTGCGTCGCCCAGGCCGCCGGCCGGGAGGTCGAGAGGGACTTCGACTCGGTGTACTCGCGCCTGGTGCTGTGCAAGACGTACAGGTACCCGCGGGCCCCGGGGCGGGCGGGGGCGGGGCGGGGCGGGGCCTCGCTGACGGCCCCGCCCCCTCAGGCTGGACGAGGACGGCAAGGTCCTGACCCCCGAGGAGCTGCTGTACCGGGTGAGCGCGGCGCCGGGGCGGGCGGGCGGCTCCCTGCCCGCGGCGGGCGGCTCCCTGACGGCGGCGCCCCCCAGGCCGTGCAGTCCGTGAACGTGACCCACGACGCGGCCCACGCCCAGATGGACGTCAAGCTGCGCTCGCTCATCTGCGTGGGGCTCAAGTACGCGGCGTGGCCGGGCGTGCGGGAGGCGGCGGCGGGGGCCTCGGGCCGGCCCGTGGCACGTGCGGCTTCTGGAGCTGCCCCCGGGCTGCTCTGACCGCAGGGGCGGGGGCTGCAGAGGGACAAAGATCCCCAAGACCAGCTTGATCCCCAAGGCTCTGGGCCCCAGGCCCCGCAGAGCGAGAGCCCCGAGCCCCGCTCCGGGCCGTCTGGGGCCCCGGCCAGCCGCGCTCCCGCCCGCAGCGAGCAGGTGCTGCACCTGTGGCTGGAGGTGCTGTGCTCCAGCCTGCCCGCCGTGGAGAAGTGGTACCAGCCCTGGTCCTTCCTGCGCAGCCCCGGCTGGGTCCAGATCAAGTGCGAGCTCCGGTGAGAAGCGGGGGGCTGCGGGGGGGCGGCAGGGCGCCCGCGGGTCCCTGACGCACCCCTGCCTCACCCCCAGCGTCCTCTGCTGCTTCGCCTTCAGCCTGTCCCAGGACTGGGAGTTGCCTGCCAAGAGAGAGGTGGGTGTCGGGCCGGGCCTCGGCGGCAGCCGCGGGCAGGAGGCTGCCGGCCGCGACCGTGACCGCGACCGCTGTCCCCCAGGAGGAGAGGCGGCCCCTGAAGGAGGGCGTGCAGGACATGCTGGTGAAGCACCACCTCTTCAGCTGGGACATAGACGGGTGACCCGGCCGCCGCCCGGCCGCCCACCCCCAGGAGCGCGGCCGCCGCTGGGCTCGCACGGGCTGAGGGCGCCGGCCCCGGGCTCGGGGTGGGCACCGCGGGGCAGCAGCAGGCCGGCAGCTCCGCCCGTTGCTCGGGGCGTGAGGTCCTGCTCGGGCGGGCGGGCGGGCGGGCGGGCGGCGAGGGGCTCCCGGCCTGTGAATAAAGCGTCTCTGCGGAAGCTCCGCCTGGCTCTGTGCGGCCGCCACGGCGCCGCCCTCCCTGGAACGTCCAGAACGCGCGGCCGGGCCGGCAGCGGGGCCGGGGCGCCCGGGTGGCGCGAGGCCCCTCCGGGAACCGAACAAAATGGGCCAGCAAACGGTGTTCGTGATTTTATTTAAAAAAACTTCACACAGCCCCCGTGCCGCTGGGAGCCGGCGGGCGCCGTGAGGCGTGGGGCGGAATGTGGGCGGGGCCCTGCCCGCGTGGCACTGGCAGGGAGCAGGCGGGCCGCGGGGCGTGCTGGGCGGCGCGAGGGAGCCGGCCGCCTCCTGCTCCCCGGAAATGTGTCGCGCTGCAGTCCCATGGCGATGAGCGCAGGTATGTACACGGCACAGGGCCCGCCGCGGCTGGGGCGGGGCGCCCGGTTACTTGCTCTCGCGGGAAAGCGGCAGGGGGCAGGGAGTCGGCCCGACCGCCCGAGCCAAGGCGCAGGCAGGGCCCCCGGCCTCACGAAAGGAGGTCGGCTAGACCCCCGCCCCCGGGCCTGTCCAGGCCTCCGAGCGCCACGACCGCACCGGAGCGCCGCGGGCCGGGCTCCCTAACCGTGGGGCCGCCCCGCTCCAGCCCGAGGAGGGAGCGGTGGGCCTGACTGTCGGGACTCGCCCGGCTCCCGAGCTACAAGCAGGAGTCCCAGTGCAGCTGCAGGTCGTGGCCGTCCAGGAAGTCCGTGGAGAAGAGGCTCGGGGCCGCGGGGCCGAGCGGGGCCAGGCCCAGCACGGGGCCGCCCGCCGACAGCTCCAGCCAGTCCATGCTGTCCAGGTGGCCGTCGCCCAGGTCCAGGCCCAGGCCGCTGGGCTCGGGGGCGAAGTGCAGTTCGGAGGTGTCCATGGGCGACGGGGGGTGGTCCAGGATGGCCGAGCTGCTCAGCATCTGGCTGTGGAGGTCGTCGATGAGCGAGAGGGCCTCGGGCCCCTCGGGCACGGCGGCCAGCAGGGGCAGCCCGGTGCTGCTCTCCAGGAAGTCCTCCAGGCGGCCGGGCAGGGTGGGGGAGCCGGCGGGGGCCTGCGGCTGCTCGGCGGAGGGCGGGGACGGCGCGGCCAGGGGGGACCCGCAGGCGACTGTCGCGGGGGGCTTCTCTTTCTCCGGCTCCTTGAAATCTGCTGAGATTTCTGTTAAGAAAGTGAGCGGACGTCAGAGACGACCCCAGAGCCGGCCCTTGGCGCCTACCGGCTGCAAACTACCCCAAGACGGACCGAAGATTTACATTTAGGTACTGAGGGTGAGAAGGCTCACCAGAGAGAACGGGGAGCGGAACAGGCAGGTCCACTGAGATACATGGCTAAGGGGAGCAGCGGGCAGACAGGAGCGGTCTCCTGCGCCCTTGGGCCCCCAGCGACACCCAAAAAGGCGGTCTTAATGGTGTCTGGGACCTGACACCGAACAGGCAGCGAGAGAATGACGGGGCTACATAAAAACTTTAAAGGAGCATCACACTGCTGCCGAGAGCCGCCTGCCGTGGGCTGCAGCGGAGGACACGCTGCCCACCTCGCGGGCTCGAGGCCCAGCCGGAGACACCTGGCCACGGCCAGGAGCGCAGACGGCCCCGACAGAGGCCTGCAAGCGGCCCGCAGGGAAAAGCAACTCGAGACTTCCGGCTGGGGGGCCGGGAACCCGGGGGGCGCAGCCGCTAAGGGAAGTCGGGTGCCTGGGAAAAGCTGAGGCTTCTCAGCAAGGGAATCGCCAGGGGGTCCACTTCAGGGTATGCCCCACAGGAGCTGGAGCAGGGGCTCCCCCACTTGCTCCCAGTGTTCTCCCCAGCAGCACTCAACAGCCAACACCGGCTGAACCCCACGCACTAGCGGCGCGCGGGCAGGACAGCGCCACGGCCAGGCCGCCACGAGGGAGGGCGCCCGCCTCGCGCTCCGGCAGCCGGCAGCACACGAGGCCCCAGCGCGGACCGGGCTGGCATGCTGGGGGTGAGGGGCGCGCCCCCGCGTGGGCAGGCGCGGAAGCAGCACGGGGCCCCCGCGGACAGCCCCGCCCGCCCGTGTCTGCAGCACCCCTCCCCCGTCCTCAGTAAAGCAGGCGCAGGGCCGCACCCTCAGGGCGCTGGGCCTCTCTGCTCCCCGCTCTGGCCACGCGCGGGCTCGGGCGCGCGACAGCAGCACCCGCCCCGGCGCCCCCTGCCGTCCCGCCCCGGCAGTGCTCAGCCGGCCGGGGAGCCGCGCCCGTCCCGGCTCCCGGACAAGCAGCGCCAGAGCCCCGTGCCCGTCCTTGGGCGTCTCCCCCAAGCCCTCTGCACACACCTCGCCAGCGCCTCGGCCGCCCCCACTGCGCGCCCGGCTGAGGTCCCCAAGGCCCCCGCACACGCTCCCAGGGCTGGGTCTCTGCCCTACCGAATGCCCCGGCCGGCCGACCGGCAAAAGCCCATCCGCGGCCGCGCTCCGGAGTGGGAGTGGCCCAGGCCGCGGGCCCCCCACGAGCTCCGGGCAGAGCCCGACGGGCCACCAGACCCCCGCGCCGGGCCGGGCTTCACCTCCGCTCTGGATGAGGATGTCGAACAGGTCGTCCATCTGCTGGCTCGCGGAGCCGCCTTCCTGCGGGAGAAGACGGAAGCCTGAGCCCACCACGGCCCGCGCCGCCCGCCCCTCCGGCTGGGCCGCCCCGCCTACCTTCTTCACCTGGGGCCGCGGCTGCTGGCTCACGGCCTCCTCGTAGCCAGGAGGCTCCTTCTTCGGCAGGGAAGTGGGGGTCCCGAAGAGTGGCTGTGGGGGGTGCTCCAGCTCCATCTGGGCCGGTGGGCCGGGGGCGGGAGACCCAGGCTGGGACTTGGGCTGGACAGATGAGAAGCGGGGTGAGGCGAGCGGGCCCGGGCGGCGAGGCAGCAGGCGCCGCCGTCCACACCAGCCAGCTCCCCGGCCCCCTGGCGGGCTGGAGGACGCCCGAGGAGCTGGGATGGGGGGCCCGACCTCTGACCCTTTGGCTGGGGGGGGGGGCGCAAGCGGACCGCCTGGGGTTCGGTAGAAGCCACACAGGAGAGAACGGGGCCGCAGGTTGCCGGCCTCCCCCCCGCCCAGATTCCAGCCTGAGTGCCCAGGGCCCCCCACCTCCCGTGGGCGGCTTTTGGGTTCGGCCCCGTCGCCCCCCGCGCCAGCCCTGCGGGACCAGCACCGCGGAAACCTGAGGCCGCCTCCCCTCTGGGCCGGGCTGGGCTGCCGAGGGCCCCTTTGTGGGGGCCAGCTGGCCTCTCTGGGGGAGAGAGGGGAGCAGCTGGCACCAGGCTCGGCGCCCGGGCCCGCGGGGCAGAGCTGGGAGCGCCCAGGGGACGCGGCTCAGGGGCCAGCGCCAGGCGCTGCAACGCCCAGAGCCCACGCCCGGGAAGCGGGCAGCCCTGACGGCCCCACCCTCCGGCGGGGGTCCCGGGGGTCCCCTAACCTTCTTGGGGAAAGGGCGTAAGAGCATTTCCGGGGCTTGAAGGGGAGACCGAGGCCGCCAACGGGGCCGCTGCGGTGAGGGGGCTGTGGCTACCAGGGTCCCCACCCGCGCCGGCCCCGCCCCCCCACCCCAGTACCTGCGGGGGGCTCCCGCCGTCTGCATTCTTATTGGCCACGGCGAGGACCAGGCGGGCCCCTGCGGCGTCGCCGGCGAGGGTGGGGGGCGCGACGCCCTTGACACGGCCGGGGCCGGCGGGGCCCAGGAGCAGCTGGGGGGCGGGGGCCGCCTCGGGCTCAGGCAGCCCCGCTTCCTGCTTCACCACCACGGCCGGGGGCGCCAGGGCACGAGCGTCTGCGTGGTGCCGGGGGGCCAGGCTGGGGCTGAAGGGGTGCGCGGGGCCGGGGGGCGGCTGGCTCAGCGGGCAGCTGGGGAAGCTCTTCTCCTGCTTCACGCCCCCTCTCCCGGGGGCGGCCGCGGCGGCCGGGCCGGGCTGCTGCGCGCGCTTCTCCTGCTCCAGCTGCAGCCGCAGCCACTCCACCAGCTGCTGCTTCTGCCGGAGCATGCGCGTCAGCTCCTCGATCTGCTTGTCCTTCTCCTGCAGCATCTGGTCCTTGTCGCGGCCCTCCCGCTCGGCCCGCGCCCCGGGGCTCAGGCAGCAGGCCGCGGCCCGGGGGCCCTCCTCCTTCACGAGCACCTGCAGGGGCGACGTCTGCAGGCTGAGCTGGGTCAGGGGCGACGGCACCATCTCGCCGAAGGCGTCCCCGGGCGTGGAGTTCTCGTCGCCCGTGCTGAGCAGCGAGCGCTCCGAGGGCGTGGGGGACACGGGCGGCGTGGAGCCGGTGCTGCCGAACTTCACCACCCCGTTGCTGGTCACCGTGGCCACCACCACCTCGGCCGGGGCCAGGCCCGCCGCCACCAGAGCGGGCCCCGCGCTCAGCCGCGCCGCCGGGAAGGCGACCACCACCTCGCCGGCCTGGGGCAGGACGGCCGCGGCGGCGGGGCCCTTGGACGCCCCCGGGGCTGGGCTGACTTGGTCCTGGTAGGCGCGCAGGCGCTCGATCAGCTCCGTCTTGGTGCCCGAGACGGGCAGTGACCGCAGCTTCAGCTCCTGCTTCAGCTCCGCCACCTGCAAGGGGCGGAGAGGCGGGCAGAGGGCACACAGGCAGGCGCGCGGGGACGCCGGGAGACGCGCCCTTAGTGGGGGGCTGTGTCTCCAGGCCCACAGGCCACTTAGGCGCTGTCGCCCTGTCCCCAGCCAGCTGGCAGGGCGAGCTGTGCACCCGGCCTCGCCACAGGGCCCGGCCAGAGGCGCCCGCGTCGGGGCACGAGCGCAGCCGGGCAGCGCCTGTGGCACGGGCTGCGTCACCACAAACGCCCCTCCGGGCGTGAGGGCGCACGGGAGCCAGAGGTCAAGCCCAGGCCTCGGGGACACGCTGCCCCATGTCCCCCTGGGGTCAAGCGGTGGCCAGGAGGGCCTGAGGTGTGAGGCCGCACCCTCGGGGGCGGGCGGGCACCGAGGGGCGGCCAGAGTGGGTCTGGGCGTGGGACGCTCTGCCCCCAGCACGCGCAGCGTGACGTGACGGAGGCCTTCCGCGGGCCCAAGTCGAGAACCCCGAGTTTGACTCGGTGCCCTACTGCCGGCCAGACTGAAACCGCAGACAGGCCTCTCCCCGCCGTGCGCTGGCTCTTCCCCACAAGGGCGACCGCGCCCCGGGGCTCTCACTGCGGAGCCCGAGGCGGTCACGGCGCGGGGCGAGCCCAGGCCCTGGCGCAACGCGGGGGCAGGCGGGCGGGCAGAGGCTGTTCCGCCTCCCCCGCCGCGGCCCGGCCAGCTGCCTTCCCCGCCTGACGTGAGGGCCCGGCCGGCCGCCGGGCAGCCAGGCTGCAGCGGGGAGGGGCGCCGCCTACCTTCATGTCGTCCAGGTTGGCAGGCAGGGCTCCCGGCTTGCCGGCCAGCGAGGAGCTGTTCTGCCGCGTCAGCCCACCGGGCCCCGGGGCGCCGGAGCTGGGGCTGGGGCTGGAGGCGGCCAGGCTGCGCCCCGGGGGCGCCCCGCTGCTCCCCACAGCCTCGCCCGCCGGCCTGCGGAGGCAACAGCGCGCTCAGCCACGGCCCCGCCCCTGCTGGGGACCGCGCGCGGGGCCGGCTGGGCGCGGCGGCGCTACCTGGGCGGGGCGGGCAGGATGGCCGGGTAGTTGCAGCGCTGCTGCTGCTGCTGCTGCTGCGTGAGGATCTGCAGCTGCAGGAAGAGCTGCTGCTGCTGCAGGACCCGGGCGTAGGCCGAGTCCATGGGCGGCGCCCCCTTGTCCTGCTTCTGGTCCGGGGGGATGTACTGGTGGTACTTGAGCTTCTTCACCTTGGGCTTCAGCTCCTTGGCTTTCTTGCTGCGCGGCGCCTTCTCGCCGGCTGGCTTGGGCTGGCTTTGCTGAGGGCGCGGGAGGCGAAGGGGCAGTCAGGGCACCTGCCGCTGCCCGCCGAGCCGCCGCCGAGGAGGCGCCACCAGCCACCTGCCACGTCCACGCTCCTCAAAGGCAGAGGCCTCGGCAGGGGCCACGAGCGTGACGGGGCGCCCAGGCACCCCCCTCCCGAGAAAGCTTCTGGCCTACAGGGAAAATCAGCCGCGTGCAGAGGTCACCGTGACCCTGGGCAAGGAGGGCGCCGACGCGGAGGAAAAGGCAGCCGGGTCGTGGCGCTCGTGCCAGCCACGAGCACGTCACGCACACCTGGGGCCCCGTCAGGACGGAGCGAGCGCGTCTACCTGAAACTGAGGAAACCGGAGGCTCCTTCTCAGGGAAGTCGCTCACCCAAGTCTCACAGTGGCCTTGACGGCACCAGGGGAGGAGCCAGGGTGCGCCCCAGGACCCCAAGAGCACCTGCTCCCTCAGTGTGCCTGCCCCTGGGTCAGCGGGGACCCGGCAGACCAAGAAAGGCAGCAGGCCAAGCACGGGAGGCCTGACCTCGGGTCGGGACCGCGGCCGAGCACCAGGCCGGCGCTGGCGGGGGAGCGCCAGGGCGGGGGAGCGCCCAGGACGGGAAACAAAATGGAGACCTGAGGTGGGCCTGAGCGGGGACTCCACCGGGCAGCAGTGGGCGACCGGAGTGAAGATTTGGGGAAAGGAGACCCAGGGCAGCAGGAGGCAGAGAGCAGTTCAAAGGCTTATGGTTTTGAACGCTGGCAACCGTGGGGACAGGAGCCGCTTCCCGGAACACTCTAGTCAGGCAGAGGTTCTGGCCCTGCTGGGAGTTTGGCAAGAGGGATGCTTGGAGCTGGCAGACACCCGAGTGGACGGAGACGGGGCCTGGGAGCACCCCGCTGAAAGGGAGGATGGAGTGGGGGAGAGCTGTGTCAAAGGCAACAGAAAGCGAAGGGCACACAGAGGAGTCTGCGGGGGGCAGAGGCAGAGGGGGGCTGGGTCTGACCACGGGAACCCTGAGACCTCTCAGTTCCCTGACAGGGCCGGGGGCCACAGGACTGAGGCGTTACCGAGAAAGAGGAAGCACAGACAACGCGGACATTCTGCAGAAGTGCGCGGTCATAGGAAGGCGCTCGCTTGGTGACGAGAGGGGTCTGAGGGAGGAATTTGGGGGGAACCTTGACATCTGTGGTCAGCAGGAACAGACCACAGAGGCGAGAGTGGTGCGGCTGAGGGGTCACGGAACCTGCACTCGGACCTGGAGCAGCCCAGGGAACTTCCCGCAAGGAGCAGGGCAGCACAGGAGGGCGTCAGGCTGCGTCGGGCTGTGCGTGGCAGAAGGGGCGCGACACCACCCGGGGACATGCGCCCCGGGCCAGTCGGGTGAGAGAGGCCACGAGACAGAGTGAGCACGGTGGGCAGAGGGGACCTGTGAGGAGCCGGTGCCGCCACAGGGCAGGGGGCGCCCGCTCTTGGTCTGCAGTGCCCCCCCAGGGGTTCCCCACGGCCGTCCTGTGGGGCTGACAGGCAACTCTGCCCCGCGGGTGTTTCAGGTCCTGAGGACAAACGCCCGACACGGCCACGCTGGCTGCGCCGGCCCCCACACCAGTCGCCAGGGCAGAGCAGCCCATCTGCCCCGAGGGGCCGCGAGCACGGAGGCGGCAGGAAGGAGCGTGTGGCAAGCCCCGTCCAGAGGCGGGCAGGCTGCCTGGGGACAGTCGGCCGCCCCAGAGACGGCGGGAAGAACTTCACGCGGCCTCAGTGACCGCTGCCCGTCCGGGGCGAGCGCCTCCCCCACCGCACGCTGGGCTCTCGGGGCACAGGCAGGGCACGGCCACCAGAAACTGTACCTTAATGAGCGTGGGGGAGGGCTTGGCGGCGGGGACGGCGGTTCCGTTGGTGAGGCTGGGAGGCAGGGGGGGCTGCTCTGCCAGGAACAGCGTCTCTCCAGACTCCGGGCCCACTGGGAGCTGAGAGACAACCTGGGAAAGCAGCGGAGCGTGAGGGCGCCCTCCGTCTCCGGGCACAAGCCCACCCCAGCATGGCCCTGCCTGTCCACCTGCTGGACGCCACCGCTGTGGGGGCAAACAGTGGGCAGAAAGCCCCCTGGGGGGGCAGCCCCCGGGAACCGGGGAGGGAGAGGCAGAGGCGGTGAAGAGGTCACCGACTGACAGGCGGGCTGCCCTGACGAGGCCCACGCGACCACCGCAGCTACTGCAAGGCGGCTGCAGGCGCTCAGGCGGCTGGGCCGGGCCCACGGCCCCTCCCCACCCCGGGGACTCAGGCAGCCAGGGCCTGGCCTACGAGGGCCACACCCCTGGCCTTCTGCCAACCTAGCATAAGCAAGAGACCTCGCTCTGGTCACACTGGGAAGTCTGGGGCTTTGGGGGGCAAGGGGAGCACTGCAGTGGACAAGCTCACCTGAGTGGGGGATACAGAGATGGCACTGGGCAGCGGCTCACTGACTCGGGCTTCCAGCGGGGACGGCACCGAGCCCGGGGACTCGTGGCTGGCGGGCTGCTCCGGGGATAAGGCATCACTGCTGTCCTCGTCGAAGGAAGAGCTGTCCGCCACTTTGGGGTAATTCACCTGGCCCACTGCAAGTCAAAGCCCTCGTCAGCCTCTGCCTCCCACCCCAGTGAGCGAGAAGGGGGCCGCGCCCACCAGCCGAGACTGTCCCGGCAAAGCGTCTGTCCCTGGGTCCCCCAAGGCCTGGCAAGGGAAACCAGTAACCAACCTGCTTTCGGGGTCCAAAATAAGTCTAGGAAAGTTCATGAACACAACCCAAAACAAAGGCCAGCCCTAGGCGGCCATCCGCGTGCTCCCTGGGGAGCGCCCTCCAGCGAGAAAAGGACTGATCTTTAACCTCAAACTTGGAGCTCCGGGCTGGGTCCTGTCTTCCAAGTCAAGCTCCGCCCTCCCTGCCGAGTCTGTCCCTGCTGCCAAAGGCGCCCCATCTCCATCCCGGGGGCGCACTGAACTCTTCTGTGCGCCCTGCCATGAGGGACCTCGGGAGCACAGACTTCCTGGGCCTGTCAGAACGCCCACAGGCCAGCAACAGACCCAGGGCACCCGGGAAAAGGGACAAGTTGCTTGCCGGCACAAGTGACAGGATTGCTGGACGTCTGGGGAGCCGTCAGCAGCCAGTGACTCCAGAGACGCAAGGCCTGCCGGCAGCATCACCACCTCCAACTCCCCCTGCTGTACCCCCCCGCCGGTCACGCCTGGGCAGGCTGGGTGCTGGCAGGCTCAGCCCCTGGCGAGGCGGGAGGAGCGGGGTCCCAGCGAGGAACTCCCAGGACACGGAGGGAAGGGAACAGGGCAAGCAGGATATTTCCAAAGACTCGTGTCATAAGCAGCCCTCAGCACCTCGGGGGACGTTCTGTGCTGCTCTGTCCTCCACACAGAGGAACTGAGGCTGTGGCAGAGGTGAGCAGCTGGCCACACTCTGGAAACCTGCTGTGGTGGTGACACCACAGAGAAGGGACAGGAACAAGTCGGTCGCGCTCCCAGCCAACTCCCCACCAGGGCCGTGACCTTCAGCGCTCTCCTCTGGGAAGGACATGCCCGAGCCCGTTGTGCGCTGACCAGCCGCAGCGGCGTGGAGCGGGCGTGCCCATCGCGCCGGCCCCAGCAGGCTGCCCCTGGCGCTCCCCAACCCCTTCTGCCAGCAGGGGGCCTGCGGTGGGCCGGGCAGCCCCGGGCGCAGCAGCCCAGATGGGAGGGCTGCAGTCCAGCCCGCCGGCGCAGCCAGAGGGCACCAGGGAGGGCGGCTGGGGGTGGGGTGGCGGCGGCGCCCGCCCTCCAGCAGGCCGCGGGGCGCACAGCTGCCGGGAGACATGGACGCAGAGGGGACGCAGAGGCGGCGCAGGGAAGGCTTCCCGGAGGAGGGGCTGACGTGAATCTCAGAAAGCAAGCTGGGCGGCCTGGGGAAAGGGTGCGGGGGCCGGGGCAGGAACCGGGGCGCCCGTGGGCAGGGCGAGCAGGCCATCTGCTGAGCCCCGTCCTCGCAGGCCTGAAGGTGTCTGGCCCCCATCTTCCAGCCCACACCCAGTTTTGCTTCCCCCTAAGTCGAGCCTCCACCTCGCCCTGGTCCCGCTGCCGCTGCCACCTCCGCACCCCAACTCCGTCTCAACTCCTGAACCTGCTCCTCTTCCCCAGCCCAAAAAGCCCTTCCCCGGCCACATCCCTTCCCACCGCCCCCTCCAACCTTTTGAACAAAGGGGCAACACGGCGGCGCCACATCCTTACCCCCCGTGACCCGGCCTCTGCTGGCGCACGCTCCTCTCCGCTCACGTCACCCAGCGACGGCCTCACTGCAAACTCCGCCGCTGCCCAGGCCTCGGGTTCTCTCACGGGCCGGGCACTGGGGGTCTCCAGGCCACCCCGTGCTGCCCCTCGGCCGGGGCACTTTCTCCACTTGGAAACTGATTCACCCTTCAGGCTGCCCCAACACAGGACACCATCTGTGGCAGCTGCCCAGCCGCACCCCACACCCCTCGAAGCCTGGACGGACACGCGGCCTTGTAGCCGCCACGGCACCCTCCCAGTGCCAGGCGTGGAGCCCGTGGGCGCTGGCGCCCGACGGAGCCGGCCCCAGAAACCACTGGTTCACATGCAGTGTCCTCCCAGCAGCCTGCATTCTCAGCGGGCCGCGTTGTAATTTGTTCATCTTTATAACGTCACCAGGGTCTGGCCCGCTGCCAACTCTCAGCCAACCTCTTTCCATCTTTGGCCGGCCTGAGAGACCAGAACTGACCTCGACCCAAACACCCGGCTGGAGCTGGGTGCCACTGTGGAATCTGGTGAAGATCTGGGGGAACCTCAGAGACGAGGCGGGACGAACAGCGCAAAAGGATGGAGTGGAAGGACCACTGCGTGGCGGGGTGTGGCCAGCCGTCGCCGTGCAGAGGAGCCCTTGACAGCGCAGCTGGGGCTGCTCTAGGGTCCCCTCCTGCACCCCGCCCCGAAGTGCTAACGCCTCCTACAGTGGGACTCTTCCCTGAAGGTACAAGTGGGGGACACCGAATGGCCTTGTCCCAGGCAGGCCCCCCGGCCCCCATGCACTGAAGGAGACACGCCTTAACCAACAGACACCGGGGTCTAGGGAATCAGGCCCTAACGCCCGGCATGCGAGGCCCTGACTCCTGGCCTGACTGCCCCCACCTCCAGCCTTGACACCCCTCTTCCAACTCCACCTGCAGCCAGTCCCTCCACCCCACCCCACAAGCTGGCCCCGCCCAAAGCACACGTCCCTCCTTGCAGACACTTAGTTTCCACTCCTCTCGCCGCCCCCATTCTTGGCGGCTGCCTCCTCCGACATGGCGCCCACCCACCATCCCTCCGGGGCCTACTGACCTGCCTGGATCTGCCCAAGGGGCGAGGCTTGCCGTGGCGCTGTGTCCTAGCACCCGGAACACTGCCTGGCCCAATCAAACTTTGCTGAGTGAAACACCTGCGGCAAGTGGCGACTCCCAGAGGAGCCACTAACAAGAGCAGCTGCACAGACTCTAACACTCGCCTCTGCGCAGGCTCCGCACGCTGATGCCAACACCTGTCTGCCCTCCAAGAGGTACCAGCCCCTGAACTTGCAGGTGGCCGAGAGGCCTGTTATTTAGTTATTTTGACATGATACTGACCCTTAGGGCCACTGGTCCTGTCCCAAGGTAACACAATCTGTTTTTCAGGCTCCCAAATGCTGCCCCTCGGCTCCCCCAGGCAAAGCAGGGGGTCAAAGAGCAAGATGCCCAGAGCCCCTCGCCTCTGCGTCTGGCCTGCAAACAAGTGGGAAGGGCCTCTCACCTATGATGGCCTCTTTCAAGCTGGACTCCACAGGCAGGATGTTCTTCTCCACCAGCTCCATGGGCCCAGGCCTCTGTGCAATCTTCTCGTTGAGGTCATCGGCCAATCTGGCCCTTTTCAACTTCAGCTGCTTGGCCTGGAGGGAAGGCTCAGCCGAGGTCTCTGCCCATGGAGAGAATGGGGGCAGGAGGATGAAGGAATGGACCGGTTCTGCCTCGGGAACTCCAGAGACCACAGGAAAGCCAAGAATCCCAGGCAGATAAGGGTGGCCTGGCCTGGCGTTTCACAGCAGGGGTCGCCGCTGTGGACAGGATGTGGCTATGCGCGGTGGCCGCCAGGCGCAGGCCAGCTCAGGGGACTCTGAGGTGGAGCCACATTGCTGAGAGGAGCACCACAGACAGAGCCGCCTCTCCTCCCAGCAAGCTCTGGGTTTCAGTGTCCCCATCTGCAAAATGTGGGGTTCAGACAAGGAAAACTCTCTTCCAACCCCAAAGATGGCTCAAAGCGCAACAAAAAGTGGGGGAGTCATGCTGCTCTCAGCAGGCAGACCTTTCCTCTGCTGGAACAGGGACATGAGGATGTACGGGGGCCAAGCGGAGTGTGTCTAGGGCGCGCTTCCTGCTCTGTGACAGTAAATACCGAGTGAAGGAATGGAAACAGTAAGTAAATGCATCTAAGACCGATCTTGGAGGAAGAAATTCATAGGAAAAGATGACGAGACCCAGGGGCAGTCAACGGTCACAGGAGGAAGGGCCAGCAGCCAAGAGAAGGTGGTGACGTCCCTGGGAAGGCCCCAGCGCCAGTGGCGGCGGCCGCAGCACTGCTCACTTACTGGCTGAGGCTCTGGCTTACCCCTGCCCGCTGAAATGAGTGGCAAGAAAGAGGGAAGGAGAACTGTCGGTGGACGAGTGAGAACCCAGGTCCAGATGAAGAGTCACTTTTAATCTCACACACCTTCTAGAATGTGCATCCTGACCAGCTCCGATCTCTCTGGCCGGGAACGAATCTTCCGTTTCAGATAGTCTTCTGTCTATAGGGAAAAAAACACCGAGAGGCTCTCAAACCCAGGTCACAAGCCTGGGGCATGAACAGGCGCTGGTCACCTCTGCAGCCCCCCGTGGTCTCGGCTCAAGACCGCAGGGTTCCGAGGCCAAGGGGGATGCGTCATGTCCAACTGCACTACCAAGGCCGCCAATCATCTGTCAAGGCTACCTGTCTCTGAAGTTGGACTACTTTTTTTTTTTTTAAAGATTTATGTATGCATACAAGAACTGGGGTGTAGGCCAGAGGTTGCAGGGGGGTGAGAGGATTCACCAGAGACAGAGTGGGGAGCAGAACAGGTGGATCTACTGAAACACACTGCTGAGGGGAGCAGCGGGGAGACAGGAGAGGTCTGCTGTGTTATGTGGGAAGCTCCTTGGCTGGGAATTGAACTCGTGCTACAGTGGCTATGGATAGCTTCATAACGCTGAGACTGAATCCCTTACGCCACTAGGGAAGCCCTAATATTTTTTAATAGATTATTTTTATATTTTTACTACAATAAAGTATATGATCATCAGAGAAAATTTAGAGATTTAGAAAGAAAAAGAGTAGGACATTTTTAATCATCCACTATTAGAATTTTGGGATACTTCTTTCTAATCATTCTTCCACATAGAAGATAAGTTTAACCCTTTGCAGTCGAGCGGCACTGCCAGGGCGCCCGGCGGTGTAATGCGTCCACTCGAGTGGCGCCGCTAGGGCGCCTGAGCGGTTTGGAAGTCGATATGTTTATTTCCGATGCATGATAAGATATTCCTATCGCAATTATTTTCATAGACCAGGCTCGGCCTGCATCCTTAGCCAATTCTTAGCTTAGTTAGTCTCAGCTTAGCATTGTGTTACGTGTCCTGACAAACGGAGGCTGCATCGTGGGGACTGTTTTACTAAATATCACACAAAAACTAATTACAGAGTGTAATATTTAACAGATTCCGTTGTATTCAATGTAAAAATAAATAAATTGGTGAAATTTATTATTTGTATACGTCTGAGTATAACATGATTTCAAAGTACCTGTAAAACGCTTCCCTAATATAGCTGAAATCATCTCGAGTGGCTGTTTCGCCCACACTAGAAAGGCCTCGAGTGCAAAGGGTTAATTTTTCAGGGTTATAACCATACCGAATGTAATCTTACATGCTGTTTCAACATTTTTAGCACTGCATGCTCTCATGAGCATTTCCCATTTTGAAGAACACCAAATGCATTACTAATGCTGAGACATGATGTCATGGCTCTAGTTCCTCAAAACCCATGTCCTCGACTTTGCATTTCTGAGCCTCCAGGCAAACTAAACCATTCCCTCAGGCCCCCAAAAGCCACCCCACTGCCTAGCGCCAATGTTACAAGCATGTGACCCCAGATGTGTGTGACTCCAGAGCCTGGCCTGCTGTGGCTGCTAGGAAGACGGCAAGAGGCCTGGAAACTGCAGTCTTCACCATCCGGCAGCGGAGGCGCAGTCCTGACCGCGTGAGGGCTGACAGCGGCGGCGGCGCCAACACGGCGCTCACTGAGAGACGAGCAGGCGCCACAGGCCGGCCCTGCGCCGGCACCGTCAACCTCGCTTTGCCGCCTCGATGAAATGAGGATGGCAGCCCCTCATTCGTGAGACTGATGAGAACATCAACAAGAAATTGCTAAAACCGCACATATAAAAGTGCTCATTAAATACCAGTCGTTGTAATTAGTTAATATTTGCCCTCTGCCTACTTAAGAAGCAGTCGAGGCATCGCTGCCAAGTCTTAGGACTGGTTTGGGGGCACAGGCAATGCTACCCCAGTCCTAACCCTGAATTCTCTATCCCAGAAACTCAAACTGGGTCGTTCATACTGCTTTGCTCCCAGCACCTGTGACCGCCGCTCTCACCCAGCCTGAGAACTAAACAAGATTTTCCTTAGAGAAAATTTTGAAATAAAAAGACGATAGTAAGAAGTCTCAGAGGCAAATATTTAAGAGTCTCTGAAAAAGCGTGGGTCTTGGGGAGCTCCGGCCCATGATCCTCCATTTGGGGAGGCTCTTCCCTCGACTGTTAACATGGAGGGGGCGGGAGGGGGAGCATGTTCTGGCGACTTCCCCATCTCCACCCACATCGGGCAGCAGAATGTTCCCCGGGGCCCCTGAGGGAACTGAAACTGGCGGGACAGAGCAGTGGGCCAGGTGCTGCAGCGCGAACCCGGGCTCAGACCGGCCAGCTTCTGCTTCCACGGCCTCAGCAGACACGAGGTGGGGGCAGGAGACGACACACAGAGACAGAGGCTCCCTGTCCCTCAGACGGTCCCCCCTGGAGAGGAGCGGGCAGGGCAGTCGTGGAGGGGCACCACGCAGCAAGCAAGCACCCCCTCGGCTGGTGGTCATGTCCCAGCATCTTCAAAAGGTTACATGGAGCTGACGCTGGAGAAACAGCGGCGGTCTCCCAAGCAAGGCGGAGAGAGAAGTGCACCCTTAGAGGCACTAAGGAGAGGAAATCCCTTTGGCCGTGTTCCTCACCATCAAGTCAGGAGGTGGCTGGGGACAGGGACAGGGGTGAAGCAGGAAAGGCAGAGCCCTCGGAGGCCAGGGCTGACGCTGGAGGCATGCTGGACCCAGCGGAAGCAGGCTCTGCGAAGGCTCTGGCCGGCCCTGGCGAGGAACGGTGCCTTACCCTGGCCCGCTCCAAGCTCCTTCTCTGCTCGTGAAATGCAGCTGGACTTTTCAAAGCTGTGGGGAGAAGAATCACAAGAGAATTACTTTACAGTGGAAGAGCACATCTACTACTGTAGCTTACAGTGAGACGGCGCTTGAAACGCGGTTAAATTTAGCAGTGCCACTAACAGCGGCCGAAGTGAGACGAAAACGGCACTTGAGCGAGCATTTGCCTTTATGGTGCAGCTCCCCCATGCGAACTATTTTGGTTACTTTCTCCCTATGGGAACAGTCGTGGCCTAGGCGTGGGCGCTACCACCTGTGTCCACAGAAGAGAACCTCGGAAAACACCCCGACCTGCTGCTCGCCGGCGGCCACACAGCCCTGCCCACCACCTCTTCACCGTCCTTAGGATCACAGGTGACAAACGGTGCGAACAGGGCAGCTAAATCAAAGGGCCATGCGGCCACTTAGGTGCCATTTCCTTCTTCACTTCAGCTGCTATTAATAGCAGAGGCTAAAATTAACTTGAATTTCATCTCTAAGGACTAAAAGGGCTTCACAGAGAGGGTACAGCTGGCCCTGGTGCACACGACCAGGAGCTGACAAGAAGGGCTGGCCGCAGTCGCCATCAAGGACGCGGCTCTGTTCTGGGGCTACCCGGCAGGGACCACAGCCCTCCACTCGGCAACCAGCACCAACCAGCACCGAGGGCAGGTGACCGTCCTCACACACGCAGCACAGGAGGAGAGTTCTCCAGTTAAAACTGAGGACAAGGGATGAGATGGGACACCCTAAGGCTAAGGGGAAACGGCCTGACTCACTTCGGGTAGGGAAGCAGGACAGGGAGAACTACAGGAGGCCGGTCAGTTTCACTTCTGCCGCCTGGAATTCCAGCACAGCTGTGAGACTGTGTGAGGAGATAACTGAGGCTGCTGCTGTGGTGGGAGGGCAGGGGCGAGGAGGCGCTAAAAGTAGCCAGCGCATAGATAGGACCCCATCCTGCCGGCCTCTGCGCTGCCTCCTCGCACCCACCCACGGAGACGGGGCCCCAGCAACAGCATCCCAGAAGAAAGTTCCAAATGTCTTTCTTTTAGAAAGATTTTTTCCTAAGTCTTAGGATAAAAAAGAAACCACTGTAAAAGCTCTGCTGAGGGCCTACCGCCTTCTAACAGCAGGGGGAGCTCTAGACTTAACAAATCAGCCCTGAGAGACCCAATCCAGGCTCTCTCCGCAGGCTGGAGCACTCCAGAGCACTCACTAGCTGGCACATCCCGGCTTGGGCATGCCAGTGGGCCGGCACAGCCCCTGCACCCGCTGCCTGCGAGGTAAAGCTGGCTCAGCCCCAAAATCGGTCTCCAAAGCCCTGATTAGCAGGCACCTGTGCTGGGTGTGCTGGCCCAGCAGGGAATGAACACTCAGCCTCATCCCCGCAGTTATCACCCGGTGAGACATTAAGGACAAAGGATCCAAGAGAAAACTCTCTGCGCGCCCCCCACCCCGCCCACAGCCCCCTGTGCCTGACCCCTCTCCACAGCACCCAGTCATCAACATTCTTCACAGCCAAGCTCGAATCTTCCTTAGGTGTTTACTGTCAGTCTCCTACCACTAGAACAACCCTGTCCTGCAGGGGAGGGGATCAGTCTATTTCTTTCATGTCTCCCAGCATCCCTAGCGCGGAGGGTGGGCAGCACGTACTGCATTCAGTAAAGAACGGCCAGTCTCTAGAACGTGAATACAGACGAGCACACTGGGCACAGCAGAGCTAGGTCCTGCCACCGAGGCCCCAACTTGAGCACCGCGCACGCCCGGCCGGCCACCCACGCCGGATCGGGTGGGTCAGGCCCCCTCACTCCGCAGCACCTCTGCGCCAGCCACGCCGCGGTCTGCCACGCCACGGTCTGCCGCGGCCACCATGCTGGCTCCCAAAGTGGGGACAATCCACTTTCTGGAACTACAGGCTGCAAAGCAGTTTCTTGATGGAAGGGAAATGTCCACCTTCATGCACGAGAACGATGCCCCACAGCGGGGGAAGGACGGGTGAGGTGGCTTCCTACGCGGTTCCAGGGAGCGGCGGGCATTTTCACAGAGCAGCAGGGCTGCGACTAGTATTTCCCGAGGGCCTGCCGGGCAGGATCCGCTCTAGAGCTTCGAAGCCCGTTAGCTACCTTAGTGTTCCTAATGATGCCATGGGTAGGTACTGGTAAGGACAGGCCCGGAAGGCCAGGAGGGGCAGCACTGGCAGTTAGGATGACAGTCTGTCTCACCCCGAGTCAGAGTCCTTTCCACGCCTCTCGGTTGGTCCCCTCTTCAGCAAGCAGAAAGGAAAGGGCTTGCTGGACGAGAGGATTCCATCGCAGCCTGCTCGGCCCGCAGGGCTGCGTGCGGCGCCGTGGAAAGGTCAGCCTGACCACACGCTCCTGAGCACACGCGGAGGAGGCTCAGAAGAGGTCAGTGACGACAGGCACAGAAAGCCACGGTTCAAAACTTGGGGTTCACCATGGACCTAAAGGAGGAGCCTTCACTAGGAGACACCAGGAGACCAGCCCGAGGGGATGAGAAGACCAGAGCAGCTCTTTAACTGCTCCTGGTCAGGAGAACCGGAAATGGCGATCAAAAATCGAAGTCAAGTCAGTGGTTACCAATGCCAAGACTTCCATTTTATAACAACGTTATAACCTCATGGCCGCCTCGTCACAACACTGAAGCCTTCACACACGACGACACTGATGCTGGGGGTGAAGCAGCAGCCGCGGGCCATTCCCACGGGCGCCCCACCCCCAGCCTCGGTCTGTCTTCCCTTTCTTCCTTCCTCTGAAGCCGACACTCGTGCAGGTTTCCCTCAGTCCCTGACGAGCCCACTGAGCCCGGCTGCGCGTCCCAGCATTGAAGCCTTGCTCTCGGGGAGCAAGTTCAGCTTTTTCAAAAGTGAAAGGAGGAGGGAGCAACGGCCCCCATTCCTTCGAGTTTCCGTCGCGACTCTGGTGAGGGCTTGCAGGGTCACTGGGGTAGCCGGTGCTCCTGGTGCACGGGGCTCGGAGCGGAGAGGGACTCGTGTCATGCCCAGCAGCTCTGTGAGGAGCCGCGGCTGTGGAGGGCAAACTAGCCGGGAGGTGGAGGGCGTGTGGGGAGCCTTGGATTTCTGGATATAGCAGCAAACAGCAGTGTACAAGCCACACACCTCAAGCTACCATGCTAAGGGAATGAGGAGCAAAGAAGCACAGCAATGCCAAAAAAGAGGTTTAAAGTTCATACTTCTCTCAGCACTATGAGGTTATCCAGAGCCACTGCAGCACAAGTTCGATCCCCAGCAGGGGAGAATCCCACATGGCGCAGCAGACCTCTCCTGCCTCGCCCCTGCTCCCCTCAGCAGTGTACTTCAGTAGATCCGCCTGTTCTGCTCCCCACCCTGTCTCTGGTGAATCCTCTCACCACCCCACACCTCTGGCCTACACCCCAGTTCCTGTATGCATAAATAAATATTAAAAAAATAATTATAAAGTTTAAAATTCAGTTCACTGTAGAAACCCTCCAAAGAGTCAAAGTTAACCTGTGAGTATGTCCAAGTAGGAAGGGATGTTCACCCTGCACCTCATCCCTGCTGCCTGCTGTCTCGGTGACTCTGCCAGAGGGGTCAGGGTATCACTCAGAGATTTCATTTTCCCAGAAGGTCCTAGAAGGCAGTCGAAAGAGAAGCCCCCAAAGACCACCGCAAACCAAGAGCTGTGCACGCAATCTGTAGGCACACACACAGTCCACATGGAGAGCACTCTGATCCCTTCGGAGCTGGTTCCACTGGATCAGCTGCCCCACTTTGTGTGAACAAAGGGAATTGGAAACATGTACTGGAAGGAAAAATAACCAAGCTCCTCTCAAATCAAAAGAACAGAAGTCGCTAAGAGGTGTGGTGTTCTTAGTCACAGTTTCAGTTCTAGATGTGGGTCCCATCCCCAGTAGGCTGAGGGAGCCACTGAACACTCTCTTCCCTCTCCCCAGTCCCGGGCAGGCTGAGGGAGCCACTGAACACTCTCTTCCCTCTCGCCAGTGCCCCTTTGCTCTCTCCCTACATGTCTGCTGCCTTAACTAAATTAGGTCATTGGTGAATCACGAAAAGAAAAGCTGTGTCAACTTTTTTAAAAACAAAACTGCTCTCCACTTGCAAAGCGAGCTCGCCACGTGCTCCCCACATCTACAGGCTTCCGGGCAGGTGCATTCTGGGAGGGGCTGGTCTTCACTCAATCAAGAACTCAGCAGTCAATACGAACTCCCTTAAAAGTCAACGCATGACATTAATTTAGGTCCTCAAACCTGAGCTTTCACACCAGCAGGCCCAGACTGACCTAACCACGCAGGCAAATGAAAATCTTCTGGGAGCCACAAAGCAGTGCTGGAAACGCATCTCAGCAAGGAATGAAAGCAATAGACCATCATGCCTCATTTCCTCCTCATTATCATTAAGGAAAATTTAATTTAGGTGCCTGGGCCTGAATGTCACTTTATTAGGTGCTGACATAATAAAAACAATGGTTCCTATTCTTGCTAACAAATATGCCAGCATCTCCCCACAGCCCTGTATTCAGAGGAAAGCCAAGACTACACCAAATCACAGCTAATAGATCGCTGCCGTGCCACGGGTCACAGAGCCCCTTTCCAGGGGTTGCTGGAGTCTTCCTCTACCCTGGAAGCAGGGCGGGAGTCACACAGAGCCTCGGGGGGGGGGGGGGGCGTGAGCACGGGAGCAAATGCACCTGACAAGTCAGGTGGGAACCCCCACCCACCCACCCACCTCCGCTAACAGGTTTCAGGGTGTAGGTTCTATGCCAGCTTCTGAGATGAGGACAGATGGGATGGGGTCCTGGGTCGCAAACACAGCTCGTGGCTTGATGGGGGGGAGGAGACAACCACAAACAAGGAGGGCTGCAGAGGTCACTCACAGCGGGAGAGGGGACAGCAGCGGCGGCACCAGCCTGAGGGAAAAGCGTGACTGGCCAGGCAGATTTTGCAGCGAAAACCCCAAGTGAATGGAAAAGAAACACCAAGGGCAGGCAAGGGAGGGACGGGGTGTCCTCTGAGGTGAGGAGGAGCCAAGCACAAAGGCGCGAAAGGGCGCAGGTTCACGGGATGCCAGCAGTCTGCCATGGCGGGCCCGGGGCGTGCAGGTGGGGACTACGAGGCCCGAAGGGAAGGCTGGGCCTGCCCATGACAAGCTTGAATGTGCTTTTGTAGGGACCTCTGCACCTGGAAGATGGAGCAGACAGAATATTCTCTATCCTTCCCACTAAGTACAACTGAAAACTCTGGACATTGCATATAAACCCAAGTAAGCAGGTTCTGGAAAGTGGAGAGAAGGCAGACTGCGAGGGACCTGGGGGCCTGGAAACCACACTGGGGTGAGCTCCCTGAGTGCCCCCTTTGGCCTGAGCATCCCAGACTTGGGCGTGCGAGGCCCAGGAAGGCAGACCAAAAAGTCCCGACAAAACCTACTCTTGTGAGCCAAAGGCAGGAAAAGAGCAGCCCCCTGAGAGAAAACTTCGGACAATACTAGCTCTGCTCCAGCCCGACACCACTTAAAAGACAATGGCCTCACATGCCCCTCAACAGGAAGGCCAGGTTGGGAGTGTAGCCTTCTAGTCTTTTAGCCTTGCCAGGTTGTAAATACTCCTGGCTCAGTGGGGCAGTGTCGAGAAGGCCAGACAGGACCAACAGGAAGTCTCCCGGCTAGCAGCGGTGAGGCCGCCCTCCGGCCCTCCCAGTGAGCTCACTGTCGGGGCTGCTGGAGAGTCAGGACTTGTGCCAGGGGCCATGATAACGAGGCGCATTTCCCAAGAATATGGACACTCATAACTAAAATAACATCACACCTGAGAACATTAATTCAGTCATACAGTCTGATTTATAGTTCATACCTGAATTTCAATTATCTCCAAAATGTCTTTTATAGCTGTCTATTTTTCATTAATTCAAGATTTAATTTGTCTCTTTAGACACAATCTAGAACACTGCCCCTGCCTTTTTGTTTTTCATAAGACTGACTTGTTTTAAGTATCTAAGCCAGCTGCCCGGCAGGAAGAATGCCCTATATTCTGAGTTTGTCTGTTTCCTCATGATTAGAATTAGGCTAAACATGGGGGGGGGTGGGCGGCAAGAAGACTACACAGGTGATGTGCACTTCCCAGCAGCAGGCACAGGAGAAGGTGCCATCCAACACTGACGGTGTGAAAAGTGAGAGAGAGGACACCAGGTGTTCCGCCATCTTAAAGGTAGCACTTCCCCTTTGTAATTAATACACAATCCGTCGGGCAACATTTTGAGGCCGTGTGAAAATCTTGCTCCCTAAGCACCATTTACCTTAAGACTTGGGCATCCGCTGAGGACCCGCCTGAAATCATGAGGAGACCGGGGCTGCGCAAGTGAGCACCGCGCCACACCACTAGCGATGAAGAGGGCATTTAAACAAAAGGCACCAAATGGGTTGACTGGGTGAATGGTTGTGTCACTCACACTCTCAACAGGGGACAGAGGAAGAGTAAGCTTGGGATGGGGTGGGGGTGAGAGTGCTCAGTTTGGGGTGTGTCGAATATGAGCTGTGACGATCACACTGAGAGAAGCGGAAGTGTGTGTGTGCGGGGGGTGTGAGAGACATCAGCTAGCGACCGTATGAGACAGAAGGAAATACCTTCCAGGCTGAATCTTAGGAGAATCGCAGAATTTTAGGAAGGGTGATGAAGAAAAGGAACACAAGGAGGCTCTCAGAGGCGGGAGAGGCAAGACCTACCAGGAGCAAGCTTCAGAAAAGAGATGAGGGAGAAAGCACTGCTGCCAGTGGGCAGACCACGAAGTTTTTCTTTTTTTTTTTTATTTATTTTTTTTTGTTTTTTTGAGAAGATAAGATTTGAGAATACAGTTTATTTTATTTTATTTTATTTTTTTAAAGATTTATTCATTTATACAAGCTGGGGTACAGGCCAGAGGCGTGGGGCGGCGAGAGGGTTCACCAGAGACAGAGTGGGGAGCAGAACAGGCAGAGCGATGGAAACACACTGCTGAGGGGAGCAGCGGGCGAGGCAGGAGAAGTCTGCCGCACCATGTGGGATTCTCCCCGGCCGGGCGTCAAACTCGCATCGCGAGCTGCTGACAGCTCCACAGCGCACCGCTCAACCGCTGCGCCACTGGGGAGGCCCAGACCACGAAGTTTCTGGGCGTGGCCGGTGGTCTGAGATATGCCAGTGGGTTGGTGGAGAAAGAAACTAAGACAACAGGTTGAGGAGTGAGCGGTACGGAAGTGGAGTCGCACCCCCACAGGCGCTAAGAGTTACCCTCTCAGAGCTACTCCACCCAGCACCATGGACCACGAGTGAAGACAGAGCTAGCGCAGGCTGCTGACATTCCCAGGGAGCTGAGCCTTTAGTGAAGGAGGCCATGGCAGGCAACGTCACGCAGCAGGGGCGGTGCGGGGCTGAAAGCAGGGCACAGGGCAGTGAAGGACCGGCAGAAGCACTCTGCACGTGGCAGTCAGGGAGACTCCTGAGTGAGTGAGAGTGAGTGAGGCCTGCTGGGCGGGGAGGGAGCCCTGAGCCCTCTGGGAAGATGAGGAAGAGCAAGTTGGAGGTCCCAGCAGGAACCTGCCCAAGGGAAGGGAGGCAGAGCAGAGTGGACAGAGAGGCCCAGGAGGGGCTGCAGGGAGAGGGGGAGCCCAGGGGCCTACAGAGAGCGGCCAGGAAAGAGGAAATACCTCCTGTCGACTTGGGGCTGACACAAAGGCTTCTGAGGGTAACATAAAGAAAAAGACTGGCTGCAAATGGTTTGTTTTCCCTCCGGTATTTGCAGTTTGCAGGGAATTACCTTAATCAAGCTTCTCAGTACTAGCTGTTTTGTACACTGTAAGCAGAGAATTGACTTGCTTTAGGCCACATCTAAATTAACCGCAGAGGGAAGACCAGACTGACTTTTCTGACGCCCAAATTCAGATCTTTTTATTTATGTTTATTTCAGCAGGGGCGAGGGAGTGGTGGGGGTGGGGCAGAGAAAAGATACTTCCCTAACCAAGTATCTCCGCCCCCCTCCCCAAAATGTGACAGCTACAGAACAAAACAAGATTTTAACCTTATCTTTCCCATCTGCCTTCTCCTGGCTATTCCTCTGAAAAGAAATACTGGCAATGGGACAAAGGGGAGGACTTCAGGTACAACCTCGGTGGGCTGTCAGGGAGGCACACACCCCCTCCTTTCCCTCTAAGCCACTCTGCAAGGGGCCCGCTGTATAATCGAACTGTCCAAAGTTAGCAGGGTCTTTTGGCACATCCCCTGGCCCTAGGACAGAGGGTGCACAGCGCCAGGCAGCTCAGCAGCTCTGCCAAACGGCCACTGGCCCAGCACAAGGCCCAAGAGGAGCAGGCAAGCAGGCTCTTCCCAGCACCGCAGACATGCTCACAAGCTGTCTCCACCTGGCCTAGAAATGTGTCACCCACCTCTGAGAGTGTTCTGTCCTCTTGTCAGAGCCTCTGGGGACAGAGACCACTAACAACAAAAGGGGGGGGGGCACAAGCCAACAACCCTGGGTCCAGTGGTGCAAGAACCACTTGCAGCAGCTCCTGCCTGCCTGTGACTGTGCAGGTTCCTCTCCTTCCCTAATAAAAGTAGCCTTTTGAAATGTTAAAAAAAAAGAAGAAAAGAAAAGAACACTGAAGGCTTCTCAGAAAGGCAGCGTCCTGGGTTTAGTCTGTAGCTAAGTTCTTGGAGGATTCCGGCTCCACTAAAATTTTAAAAACAATGTGTCCCTAGTCCAAAGGTGGAGGACGGTGACTCCGCAGATGAGAAAAGGATTCTTATTTGCTCATTCTGCACCCCTGGGGCTAAGTGTCCAGGGGGTGCAGCCAGTACGGGCTTGATCACTTAACTACCTGATTCCAAGTGTCCACTCTGCCGACCACGCTGCCCATGATCACAACTTGGTGAAGCGGGAAAAGAGATGGGCTCTCCTGAGCCCCTTTCAGGATCACTGCTTGGAGCTGCAAAGCAGGTATTTCTAGAAGTTCCCTCAAACCCTGGGCTAATGCCTAATTCAACTGGGACATCCTGCTGTTATGAACAAGGTCCTGGTAATGGCGCTAAAAAGCAGTTACAGAAACTGAGTCACTGGCATGAGTACGGGAAGTGGGGAGGGACACGCACACGACGAACAGTACAGTGCCGAGGCGGGCTGGGTGGCCAGCGTGAGGCTTACCTGGTTAGCTAGGTTACTGTAACTGCGGTTCCCTCTCCAGGCAGCACAGGAGCTCTTAACTCGGGGCCACCGTACCAACTTTAGGGTATCTATGCATGCCCAGAAATTGTGTATTCAGTCTTGGGTCCTTTCTAGGTAACTAATTCAAGGATGTGTAGGATTTTCCAAGGAGCATCAATGACACAAAAGAAACCAAGAGCCTCTGCTTTAACGACGGGCTGTCGTGGCTGACATGGGAAGAGACCCGTGTTGTGCAAGCCTGACAACGAGCAGAGAGGAACCGCAGCTTGGAGGGCTTAAAAATGACAAGGTTACACTCGCCCATCAGTTTTTCCCTCACTCTCATGCTCACCTCACCTCACCTCACCTCACTCTAGGTCCTAATATTGCTTTCAATTTTCAAAGTTGAAATTTTGCCAGAAGTACAGCAGGCTATCATAAAATTCCCCTGTCAGGAAGAACCATTAGACTATCGCCTTCAGGAAGCTGGAAGGCCGGACTGGATCTGCCTCTGTCTTTCAGCAGCGGTGTGACCCGACAAGACCTAGCACCCCTATGAGTCTCAGTATCCTCACCCACAAAACAGCAATTAAACTACTGTGCCAAAGACAGGAGCGTTAAGCAAAGTGAAAGTGCTCTGCTGTCTTGGTAAGGCTGTTAAGCTTGAGGCACTGCTGCTGGTTTAACTTCTTTCTGTGTCATCCTCCTTCTGAAGGGAACAGCAAATGCTGTGAGCTCACTGAGTCTGACACCCATCTTTTGTCTTTGTTTTGAGACATCATAGTAAAATGCCTACAAAAATGTCCTGCAACAGAGACCAATAGCCAGATTGGATCCACAGTTCCAGGAGCTGGCCGTGACAATGAAAATCGAATTAGTTAAAATCATGTGAATCAAAAGGAGCTCGAGCTGGGGTGGCGGGTGTGGGCGAGGGCCACACCTGCTGAGGCAAGCAAGGATCCAGACTGACAGTAACACGCTCCCTGCACATCCTGTCTTGGTGCGCAGGCCTGCACCACCCTGGGCGGCTGTCACCCACACCCAAGCCAGCCGGAGAGCCACAACCAAGAAGGCACATGAAAAGTAGAGACTCGGGATGCTGAATCTCTTCCTTCTTGGGAGTGCAAGATGCTCCAGAGTCTCACCCCTTGACCCACTGATGGTAAGAGAGACACGAGACCGAGAGGAAAGACCAGCACCAATCTTATGAATATCCATGGTACAGCGAATTCCAAAGGTTAAAATATCAGGGGGCTGTATTTTGAACGTGGCCTTCCAAGTTGCTCTTTGACACACACGCCAGCCATGTTTATACCCGGCTTCCACACCCTGGACAAGTCTAATGCTCCAGATCACTCTGCCTCTTTCACACACAAAAGCTGTCACCTCTTTCTGAAGTCTCATAATCAATATACCTAACTTCATCTGTTTACATACAAGTTCCAAATCACCTTTGCCCTTCTGCAAATAATATTCCATAAGACTAGGAATTTTAAATTATCACATCAGGGCCTCCATAGTGGCACAAGGGGTTAAGCACAGCACTATGAAGCTATCCAGAGCCACTGCAGCACAAGTTTGATCCCTGGCCAGGGAGCTCCCCACAGGGCGCAGCAGACCTCTCCTGACATGCCTGCTGCTCCCCTCAGCAGGGTACTTCAGTCAATCTGCCTGTTCTGCTCCCCACTCTGTCTCTGGTGAATCCTCTCACCACCCCACACCTCAAGCCTATACCCCAGCTTGTATGCATAAATAAATCTTTTTAAAAAATTATCATCAGGAATCTATCATGGCTCCCCTTGAGTGCATAATTCTTTAGGACTTGTACTGTTCAGGTAAAAAGAGCGAGTAGCTTCAACAATTGACTTTATAAACTCCTTTATTATTCTGAAAAGAAGTTGGCCTTGGAGATCTCAGATATTTCAAGAACTAATTATTTTTTTTTAAAGATTTTATTTTATTTATACATACAAGCTGGGGTACAGGCCAGAGGCGTGGGGCGGCGAGAGGGTTCACCAGAGACAGAGTGGGGAGCAGAACACGCAGATCAGAAGTACACTGCTGAGGGGAGCAGCGGGCGAGGCAGGAGAGGTCTGCCGCACCATGTGGGATTCTCCCTGGCCGGGCGTCGAACTCGCGTCGCCGCTGCCGACAGCTCCACAGCGCAGCGCTTAACCACTGCGCCACCAGGGAGGCCCAAGAACTAATTATTACATGAAAGTGAATACCTACTATAATTTTTATTTTTAAAAAGATTTATTTATTAATACATACAAGAACTGGGGTGCAGGCCAGAGGTGTGGGGGTGATAAGAGGATTCACCAGAAAGAGTGGTGAGCAGAACAAGGAGACTGACTGAAATACACTGCTGAGGGGAGCAACGGGTGAGACAGGAGAGGTCTGCTGCGCCATGTGGGAAGCTCCCTGGCTGGAGATTGAACTTGTGCTGCAGTGGCTGCTGATAGCTTCATAGTGCTGAGACTTAACACTTTGTGTGCCAGTGCTCTTTAAATTTACCAGCCCTTGGGCCTCCCTGGTGGCACAGTGATTAAGCGCTGCGCTGTGGAGCTGTTGGCAGTAGTGACAAGAGTTCAACACCCGGCCAGGGAGATTCCCACATGGCGCAGCAGACCTCTCCTGCCTCGTGCACCGCTCCCCTCAGCAGTGTATTTCCAACAATCTGCCTGTGCTGCTCCCCACTTTGTCTTTGGTGGATCCTCTCACCGCCCCCACGCCTCTGGCCTGTACCCCAGCTTGTATGCATAAATAAATCTTTAAAAATAAATAAATAAATAAATAAATAAATAAATAAATAAACAAACCAGTCCTTGGGGCCGGCCATTTTCTGTGCCACCGCATGAATGGTATAAGCATTCAATAAAACACACACAACTCCTGAACTACTGGATATTAAAAAAAAACTGCAATATCTCTCATAAAACACCTTACACTTTTACCAAAACAATGTGTAAAGCTTCTAGCCTGAGTACGATCAAAGAAATAGCTCCTAGTAGTCCCAAATAAATCCCCCGTGGCATGAAACACCGGAGACTAGATGAACACATATTAATACGTGAGCGGCCACCTGATACTGGTGACAAAAACACGTACTAATATGTGAGTGGACCACAAAGTGTTAACCCCTTGCGCCACCAGGGAGGCCCACCTACTAAAATTTTTAGATAGGAAACTGTATCAAGAATTCACACAAAGGGCCTCCCTGGTGGCGCAAGGGCTTAAGGCCCTTAAGCAAGGGCTTAAATCTCAGCCTATGAAGTTATCCGCAGCCGCAGCAGCAGAAGTTTGATCCCCGGCCAGGGAGCTTCCCACATGGCGCAGCAGACCTCTCCTATCTCACTCATGGCTCCCCTCAGCAGTGTACTTCAGTAGATCCACCTGTTCTGCTCCCCACTCTGTCTCTGGTGAATTCTCTCACCACCCCCACACCTCTGGCCTGCACCCCAGCTTGTATGCATAAATAAATAATAGTCACATAAAGACCACTTTTGGTGGCTTGTTCAATGGAGTGCTCCACTGGATTCCCCTTCGGATTCTACAATGACCACACCCCGATGTGGACGACTCACTCTCGAGTCCTTTATTAGGATTTGTTAGCAGCTGGTCAAAGAGGAGGTTCTGTTAGTCACTGACCACTGAGGTAGAAACACAGCCCACAAGAGCAGGGAGATGAGAATGGTGGCACCTATCAGAAATGCAGCATAAAAAACCAGAAGTGATGTTCCCAGCTGGTCTTTTCCTCAGAAAAGAGAAGATTCCTAAGGCCATATGACCTTTGGGGCACAGGACTTTATTTTCTTTTGCTCAGCTTCAAATCTAAGGATCAGGTGACCCCAATCCTAGCTCCATGCTACGTTTTACTGTGGTGTTTTTAAATGCCATGTAAAGCTGGGATTCAACCTCAGTGAGACGGTCACATTCCTGTGCAGAAGATATACCACCTAAATTAGGTGGGGCTCTCTGGTTCTTTAGGGGAAAAAAAGGTGATGCTGTACACCTGAAACTAATACGACCGTATGTTAAACATCAGCCGTATGATGTGTCACCTTTACTTGGGGGGGGGGGGAGGGAAAGAGAGAGAGAAACAAATGCGCCCTTTTATCTAAAGGTAGCTGTATCTAAAGAGTCAAACGGGTCCCAGCAGAACTCAGGAGTGAGCTCTGATAGGGCGCAAGTCTGAGGACACAGCTTGGCCTGCAGCAGCAGCAAACCGCGGGGTCTGGGGCACCTTTCCCGAGCCCTACGGGAAGGAGACACTGGCCGGTCAGGCCACAGCCACCTCTCTGACTCAGAGGGACAAGTTAAAGGCTACAACGCGGAGCTGCCAGAAACTCCCTGAGGACTGGAAAAATGGGGAAAGACCAGGGCCCAGGAGCGGGTCTCTCCCTAGCCTGCCACCCAAACTCTGATCTACAAGCATCTGTCGAGACACAGTGCCTCGGACACCACAGCACTGAACTGAAGAGCAATACAAATGACGTTCTGTGAAGCCTGCCATCCTGTTACCTGCCAACCGTGTACGTTAAAAGGGGGCAGAGCCACTCTGCCTTAAGCCAGGCCCTCATCTGCTCTGGAATCATCACCTTGCCCACCCCCCCGGGAAAGATTCTGTCTCCTAGCAGTGGTCTGGAAATTTGAAAAATTAACAAACAAAAAACATTATTTCCAATCCAGCCCCGATTTGCTTTTTCGTTTTAAGAAAGGTTAAGAAAGAAATGCACCTCCTCCATGCAGAGGGCAAGCTGATAGGACCACTGTCCGGTTAATACACAGCCCAAGGGGACGAGGCTTAGCAGAGTAGTTCTTTGACTCTTAATAATTTAGAGCAATTGTTTTTAATCCACAGGTCGAGAGAAAAGTGGAATTAAGTATTGTTTTATTTACTGAAACATAGTTCCTTCCTATTCTCAAACACTGGTTTTGACAAAACTTAACGAGCTAAATTAAAGTGGCTTTCACAGCCACGAGGTGACAGACGCCAGCCAGCGCTCCCCTCGTTCCGAGAACAGTGATGCCCACATTTCAAATCCATGAACACCACCATCTCACCTCTCTCCAAACTAATGCTGGGGGTAGGTAACAGAGTGAATACCCCCACCTTGTCAGAGTAGAAATTCAATCAGGAAAGTTAACTGAGCTGCCCGAAGTCCCATCACTCCTAAGTGGCAAAGAGAGACCTAAGACACTGTTGAATACAATGGCCACTGGTCACATATGACTACTTCGATTAAAGTAAAATGGGGAATTCAGCTCTATGTCAAGTGCCCCCACACAAACAGCTGGTGTTAAAGACTATTTCTGCTGAAAGTGCTACTGGACAGGGCTGTTGCAGAGGCTGGCTGGCTCTGGAGCTCACAGTATTTAATAGCACTGACTGAGAGTGGCAAAGTTAAATCAGAGTCTTCTCATTACAAGAAACTCTGAGGCTTCATGAGGTTGGTTTATCGTCTCAAAGGTGACATAAACTAAAAATTAGTTTTAAAAGAGTTTTAGCAAAATGGATGTGAGCCACGTAAATCAAAAAAGAGAATACTGAAACTCAGTTTGCACATCTGGTGAAGAATAACAGAAGTAATAAATTCCCTAAATTACAAATAACCAAAAATGATTACAAAGAAGAATATGATTATTAAGAAAAGCAAGCATAGTAATCAATTCTGACACTTCCAGCCATAAAACAATCTTTTGTCAGAGTTTAAAAGAAAATTTCTTCCTGGTGCAGGGCTGTTACATGGGGACCCACAAAAATGACAGGTTGGACTAGCTGTGATGCTACAACAGGGCCACATTGTCTGAGCTAACACCAGCAGTTGAGGTGTGACAAAGGGCTCAAACTGTAGATCTGAAGGGTTAGGGGGTCAAGCTATGCTGAAGCTTATTAACACTTTGTGCGCCGGTGCCCTTTAAATTTACCAGCCCTTGGGGCCGGCCATTTTCTGTGCCACCACATGAATGGTATAAGCATTCAATAAAACACACACAACTCCTGAACTACTGGATATTAAAAAAACTATAATATCTCTCATAAAACACCTTACACTTTCACCAAAACAATGTGTAAAGCTTCTAGCCTGAGTACGATCAAAGAAATAGCTCCTAATAGTCCCAAATAAATCCCCCGTGGCTTGAAAAACCAGAGACTAGATGAACACGTATGAATACGTGAGCGGCCACCTGATACTGGAGACAAAAACACGTACTAATACATGAGAAGACCACAAAGTGTTAAAAACACAGGGCTACAGAAGTCACGCTTTCCAGGACAAACATGCATGAGATATTCTGGGCCCACTTCAGATCCATGACCCAGTCAAAACTAGCAGGCCAATGTGTTCGTTTTTTCACTCAGCCACATATTTGCACACCTTTCAGGTGGGGGCTGTTTGAGAGTCTACTGGGCTGACACTAGCTAGCTGCCCTCTCTGGATTCTCTCAACCACTGCCAAGTACTGGGTGGGTACCCAGAAACGCCATTTAATATGAAAAGGCAAACTGCTGAAGAGACAGAGCAAGGCTCCATCTTTCAGTGCTTGTCGACTGAGATTTTTCTACCACGTGCACATGGGAAAAGAGCTGAGGGCCAACTACAGCATTAGAGCACGCTACTCCATGCTTCTCCAGGGGTTACAAGAGAAGAACGAAAGGCTGAGGGGGAAGAGACAAATGAGGGTGTTCTCTCATATCCAGAGAGATTACAGGAGACTTTCCCTCATTTGTCTGGGTCAGGAGAACATCCACATTTTCCTTTAAAAGGCTATTCCTCTGCAGCAGCTCTCACTGCCAGAACATTTTTCTTGATTTTCACCTTAACCTGCGGACTTTATACACCTTTAAATGTCAAAAAGAAAGGCTGTGGGGGAAGCTTTGTTGAGAAAGCAATGCGTACCACGCCTGCCCCATCTCTTCTATGATTCTTCATCCTGGATACAGCAGCATTCCTGGTCTTAAAATTTGGACTTAAATACCAACTTCCTGTCTATGTTATCTCTCCTCTCCCTCAAGACATGCAGAGCTTCAGACAGTATTAAAGAAAACTCAGGGCCTGGAATATGGAACCCCCTGCTATCAGGCACTCCATACAGTTTAAGTCGTGTTAAATTTGGGATGTATGGACAATGGAGGATTCCTAGAAATGATCCTGTTTAAAAGCACATCAGAAACCAGCCTCTATACGCTCTGTTTAGCGATCCTGAACAAAGCATATCAACGGGCCCAAAGGGTTTAGGGACTGAGAGATTTTTCTACTCCCTGAACTTTGTGGAGAGACCATCCCAAGACTCTGAACAATGTGCAGAAATATGGCCAACCCTGAAGACCTGGCCCCACTGAAGACACGGCGTCCCACAGACAGGCGTCAGAAGTGAGAGCAAGCCCGACGCAGGAACTGGCTGTGAGCTCTCTGCCAAACGACCTGGGAGAGTTTTTCTCCCCAGAGCTAAAAAAAAAATTGGGGTGAGAAGACTCTGATAAAACATATAAGTGATATGGCAGAATACAGACACGGTAATGGCACTGATCCGCTCCCCTGGCTTGAGGACCCTCGCGGCAGCCTGCTGTGCCACGAGCTTTTCAGAAATTCCTCAGGCCGACAAGACAAGAATGGAAGTGGGCACCTCAAATTGGATGTTACTTTTTCAGGTCTTTCAAGCTCCAATAATCAACAGCAACATACTGATCTTTTATAATCCACCGCCAGCACTGCTCTCACTTTCTTTCAAAGTCGAGAAGGGGTGTTGATGGGGGGTGGCAGCCGTGGAGTGCAAGGAAGACGGAGGGTGTAAAAACACTACATCAGTTAGAGCAGTGGGCACAGGGCTGTGGTGAGGAAATAGGGTTGTTCAAGAGGGACAAGTTGGCAAAATAAAAAAGAGCCTCATCTTTGGCAACTCAGGACTACCTGGTGAGTCATCAAGTATGCAGATAAGCAGGGAATGTCACACCTGAAATACTTCCAGGCCCCGATATTCTCTCTCATAATCTAGGAGTTTGCCACCTATTTTCTTCACTAGAAAAGCTAAAAACCAAACTGGATCCATGGCTCTTAGTGTGAGGGGAGGCACCATATTCTCATAGAAGCAGCTCATTTCTATTCCTATAAGAAGGGCAACAATTCTCATTTCATTGATTCAGAGGCCAACCAAAGCGTGTAATTAGATACTCAGAACATTTTAGAACCTGGGCTCCTGACAAAACAGGGACGTTGTTTCAAATTCCATACCCAGAATTCCAAGTTTACAACAGAGTGGTATCTGCTCCTGTCTGTCTCTCATTCTCTCTCTCGCTCTCTTGCATGCTCTCTCGTACGTGTACACACACACACACACACACACACACACACACACACACACACACACACATAATTTTACAACTAGCTGTCTTCCTTCCTTCATTCAGAGCCGGGCATTAGGAACATAAATATAAGTAAGATACTTTTTCAAGGTGCTCCCAAGTTCAGCTAGCGGACAAACGCACGAGCAGAGCGCTGCAGTAACTGAAGCATCACTTGCCTTAACAACAAGCGATGCTACCAGGCAAGGAAGCTATTTCAGTACATCTACTGAATTGTGATCTCAACACCCCCTGGTATCAAATCAAAGAACAACACAGGACATGAGCCCCCGAGTGGCTTTTACATTCCGAGCCCGCTACGGGTCCTGAGAAGCAGCACGCTCTCGGAACCAGCACTATCACTGCGGCCAGCACTGTGCCCATCAGCACTGGGTCGCCCTTTATTTTGTGTGGGGGTAAATTTTAGTTACCCAGATAAACTGTTAAACATCTTGTGGGCAGGTACCAAGCCTTACATATTTTTAATCTCTGCAGCATCTGGGACTACCCTGGACACAGAGCAGATGCTAAGTACACAACACCCGTGCTGACAGGGACAAGCAGAGGAGATGCTGGCTGACCTGCTCCTCTCCAAAGGTCTGCAGACTGGCAGATCTGGAGCATTATTTCGTAAAGTACGACACTGCCCTACATGATGAAATCACCAATCCACTGCCGAAGACATCTGCTCTATATGACACTTTGAGGGTTGAGGTAGGGAGTCTTTCACCGAAGGCCAAAGAGGAAGGCAGCATAATGTGGAAAAATGGTTTGGTAGTAAATTGCAATAAACAAAAACATGCATAAGTCCTCTGGAAAGGGCAGAAATAGACGGCAGATTCTTTATACTTGCTATATAGTTCTAGCTCTTAGAAATGAAGTCATTATAAATCAAATCCCATCCTCACTTGCTTAAAAGCCTTCAATGGTTCCCCAAAGCACTTAAAAATAAAATCTGCCTCCATGTGGTTGAGGAGGCCCTCAGCTGGCCCCACAGTCCCCGTGCCAATCTCAACTGGCCCCCGCTCTCCCGCACTCACCAGACTCAGGCCACATCGGCTTCCCCGTGTGCCAAGCACACCTGCTTTGCCCTCTCCCTGTGCCCTCCTCCTGCTCCTGAATGGCTGACTCCATCTCACCCTTCAGATCTCAGTGCAAACACCTCCTCCTCAGGGAGCCCTTTCTTGTCCACATTATCCAGAATGACCCCCAGCTCACTGCTATTACCTGCTGACGCACCAACCAGCCCATTGACTTGACAACACTCACCATGCTCTGAAATTGTGTTCTGAACCTATCTTGTTTATTTTTTCCCGTGTTTACTTAACGGTCTTCTCCTTTTAAACAGAAAGCTCCTGAGAGTAGGAGGTGGTTTATTTCCTATCAGTGGGCATATATCAGGTCCTCAAATATTGAGAATGAATAAGAACTGGGAGAACGCAGCAGCAGTACGTCAGCAGACACTGAGTTAAAGTGAGAAGCATCAGTTCTCCACTATGAAATGAGAAGTTGCTGCAAACCTTTGTTTTAAAACTCATTTGGGCATCCACGCAGCAATAACACACGATGAGAAAAGAAAGAAGAGGAAGAGCCTAAGCGCTCTGCTAATGACTAAAAAGAAATGTCAAAAAGAGCAAGATTCTGCTCACTCTAATTTCCACTTTGATAACGCTACTGGTATGAAAAGCAAGTTTTCTTGGTTTCATTTCTCCCCAGTGCTGCAGTTCCGTGCCCACCAAGCCCTGCCCTGTGACAACACGCACTCACGCCCATGCCAGCCCCAGGGGATCCAGGGGTCTCAATCTAAGTAAAATGGTGCTTCATTCAAAACGCCAGGTGGAAAAGTGTGTGTTGTCCCCAAGAATTTGAACACTAAGGCAAAACAAATGCAAGAAGTGGTTTCTTTCTCACAATACCCCAGCTCAAGAGCTGCTCCTCTTACAAGGGGAAGTGTAACAGGGCGTAGAAACCCTTTTAAATGTGCAAGTCAAAAGCTAAAGATGATTCGAAAGCACCATTAACCCTAATGCTGGTGCTTCATGGGACCTGGTGAGCCAGGGCAGTTCTCTTAAGTATGAGTGATCGAGAGTCCCTGAAACAGGAAAACAGTGAGAAAGAAAAAAGTGATAAACCAAGCCCATCCCTGTTTTCTGTCAGAGACTTCCCACGGCGCACCGGGCACACACGACCCCGTCCTAAGAGCAGGAGCAAAGCCCAGTACTCACGCGGCATGATCCCTTGGCTGACCAGTTCTTCCCGCGTCCGGCGCTGCTGGAGCTTCAACTGCAGCACTGCAAGGCAGCAAAGAGAGAGGGGAGATGAAGGCTCAGCTGGGCATTCCTCCACAAAAGACACATTTTCAAATGCACAGGAAGTCTCCAAAACACAAGAGTGTAGCGTGGAAGAAGGATCCCCAGTAATTGTGACTGTAATTGCAGAAGTGGCCTGATACAGCAGGGTTTCCGTATTCTGCTGCGGGCGGCGGGAGGAAGTTGCAAAGGGTCTTGCAGAGCGATAACAATCCACAAAGTACCAAAGTCTTGCCTAATGCTCAAAACTTCCTACACCACGGTGTCCTCCTCCTAACACTGAAAACACAAGTTCTTAACCCAAAGAAAATACAGACAGGCCCACCAGCTAGGAGAAGAAACCTCCCAGCAGCCCTGCACTTTCTTGCTGGTAGCAGAAGTTCGCCACCGTAAACATAAGTGGTACAACTATTCTCGTAGATCAGGAAGGACTGATCACTGGTAAAATCTTTTCTTTCAGATCTGAAAACAGTGTATTTCTCTAGGCCAGAAAATACTCCATCATTAATACACCTCTTTTCTTCCTCTTCACTTAGAGGTGAATCAACCACCAGAGGATTCAAAGCACACCCAGGCTAGGGGAGCCGACGGGTGTTTCTCCTACTGCTACCCTGGCAACACCACTTGATGAAGCACTTAACAGGGCTTTTTTTTTTTTTTTTTTTTTTTATACATACAGCTGGGGTACAGGCCAGAGGTGTGGAGTGGTGAGAGGCTTCACCAGAGACAGAGTGGGGAGCAGAACAGGCAGATCAGAAATACACTGCTGAGGGGAGCAGCGGGCGAGGCAGGAGAGGTCTGCCGCGCCATGTGGGATTCTCCCCAGCTGGGCGTCGAACTCGCATCGCCTCTGCCAACAGCTCCACAGCGCAGCGCTTAACCGCTGCACCACCAGGGAGGCCCTTTTTTTTTTTTTTTTAAGTGAAAAGGCAATTACCTCTATTTCAAATGTCAATGAAACTTAAAGGGTGTTTCCACTACTCATCATGCAGAAAGGTGATGGCTCGGCCTTCCCTGAGAAGCTAAGTAAGAAAATGCTCAGTGAATGGGGGCGGAGAGGGTCCCATAAAGTCCTCCTATATGATAATCCTTCAATGAAAAGGTCCCCGCAAGTCACCTATGAATCCTACATTACCCGAAGTAGCTGCTTTTTCCATCCACAGGGCAGTTTTCAAGAAAGTCTCCAAAAATGGCAGTGGTAGACTCCTGTTCAGACCTCAAATTCAGTAAGCCCAAAGTAGACCTAGTCTTTCTCCCAAAAACCTAATTCATTTCCCAACCTTTAAATCTCCTCAGTACTAATACCCTCCCCAGTACTAATATTAAACTCTGAGCCAACTTCAACTCTCCCACCTCCAGCTCCTGCCTCCTCCCACTCACCGCACCAGGATTCCCCAGGTTGCAGCAACAGCTTAGGCTGTGCCCTTGGGTCTCTCCCATTCTAAGCCACACAGTCATCGCTGTCCAGTTACTCTTCCTCAAGTACCACAGACGTTCCCTCTTCAGTCACTTCCCTGGAAAGCCTATTCTCTTCACCCAACCTTCCGGACTCCCCAACATTCAGAATTACTCCAGGTCTCCTGTGAGCTACCATTTGTTATAAAACTATAGCTTGCTCTAATTAATAGTTATGAATATGGGCCTCCCTGGTGGCGCAATGGGTTAAGTGTAGCGCTGTGAAGCTGTCAGCGGCTGCGGCTCAAGTTAGATGCCTGGCCAGGGAGAGTCCCACATGGCGCAGCAGACCTCTCCTGCCTCACCTGCTGCTCCCCTCAGCAGTATATTTTGGTCGATCTGTCTGTTCTGCTCCCCTCTCTGTCTCTGGTGAATCCTCTCACTACCTCACACCTCTGGCCTGCACCCCAGCTTGTATGCAAATATTTAAAAAAAATAGTTATGAATAACTCTTATCTCCCCTACTAGTTTGTAACTCCTGGAAGACAGGGTATATAACTTATTAATATGTGTTCCCCCATAACACTTAATACACAGTAAGTAATTAATAATTATTCCTTGAATTGAACTGGGTCTCAAAATGATGATACATACAGTCCGTGAAATCTAATCAGAAGGTTACTACTTCACTATTATCATTATTATTAACTAACAATTAACACTATTAAAAACAAATCCTTACAGAAAAAAACATAAAAACAGCAACTCCACAATAGTAGTTAGCATTTATAGAACATGAGTTCTGTTCCAGACATGTGTACTTTCACGTTTTGACTCATTTAATCTTCCTAAGTCCCCTGTGGAGAGAAAGGTATTATTAAAACTATTTTACAGTTAAGGAAAATGAGGCCTAGAAAGATTAAATAATTTACCTAAGATCATCCCACTAATAAGAGGTTTAACCAGATGTGAGCCCACACAAGCTCTGGTTCCAGAAGCTGGGCTCCTCTACACCTCAGCTTCTCCAGAGTCTTCTGGAGGTCTGCGCTGCTGAGGTAACAGGCGCGGGGTGGGATCGCTGGGTCCATTCTCTGGGAGACAAAGGCGCTATAAAAATGGGTGGTTCGGGCCGGGTTCAAAGGTATGTGGGCGATTAACTTCAATAAAATAAATTCAAGTTAATCTAGGAACTTCATTTCAGAATAAATTATAACCACTGAAAAGCAGTGACTGTAATAATAAAATACAAATAATAAAAGAAGTCACTGCATGTTGCTATGTTCAGTGACTGATAGGCTTTTAACCTGTCTACTCTAATAAAAAAGAAGCTCTGTGATGGTGGTCGAGTTATTATCTCCATATTACAGATGAGAAAACTAAGGATCGGACCTTTAAAATATTGTCTTAGGTTACTTAAAACCATGCCACACATCTTTTTGGAGGAAAGGAAGAGATAGATCAGTCAGCATAAAATATCAGGGGGAAAAGGGCAAATATTTGTCAACTTTTGTAGTGTTTCTAAGGCTCAGCGTAAGATGCGATATTAGAAAATTAAATACAACAAACCAATGTTTAGAATGGAGAAATCTAATGCAATTCAGTAAGACTGAACTCTTCAAAGAAGCGGTAACTAATAAAAACTATGCCTATTATCCAAGAATAATTCTAAAATATCAAGCAGCAGTCCTTCTAAATAAACCACACACAGACAGTGTCATACAGATATTATCCAAACTTCCTGAAAGCAAAAATTTAATCTGTGATTCAAGTTTTTTATGAAGAGCATAATAAAGGTCGATTTAAGGTTTTGTTTTGTTTTTTAATGGTTCTAGTTTTGGGGGGGGGTATGTAATTAACCTTTTTTTCTATGTCTAAAATTTAAAAAAAAATTAGTTTTGTTACATGAAAATTTCACCCTGTCCCTCTCAGCAGTTAACTCTAAACTCCTTGCTTTTTGGAAATCTGACCAAGTTCCCCATTCAAGTAATTGAATTTACCCTCAACAGGTATTTGTTACAGGTATTGCTACAACTTAATTATAGGTATGACTGTTTTGTACATTGCATAACCTTTTCTTGCTGTGTCTAATAATGTTTATAAAGAGGAGGGGGTAAAAAGGACCTAAGCAGTAAATTCAGAATTATTGTGGTCAACCTATACCTCATTTCATTTTTAATTATCTGTCTGGCCGTATACATACATACAAGGATTCTTCTTAGGTTTTCAACTATGAAGAAATAGAAACTATAAATTTTTCTTTTCCTTAGTATATCTTAATTCCTCTCGTTCTAAGCATGCTAAATAAAAGACCTTAGTTTTTCCAGACCTTAGAGATTATTACTTTAAAATAATTTAATAATTCATCTTCAGAAAATATCTTAAGAGTCATATATTCTGTGTTCATTGCAGGAAGTACCAAATCAGGAGTATATTTAATATATTAATATTCATTGATTAATATTAATATATAATTAATGCACATCCCTCATAAAAAATATCTAACACTAGTTCAAGGAGATTCTAGAGAGTAGGAATTCGACCAAACCCACTTTCACCAGTGATTTTCTCTCCACTGCAAGTCAGTAAAAACTGAACAAAAACGCCTATTTGTATACTGACATGAGTCTTTACACCTGCACTGTTACTGAATTCCACAAATTAATATATCATCTGTTTTCAAATATGTCTATGTAAGCAGCCTATATATAGATGAACAGATGCCTTTAAAGTTGATGGATGGTAAATCAACTGAGTTAGCTGCCTGCCAGAAAAGGACTGCAATAAAAGGAAAATAAATCAAACCATGAGGTGGGGAATCCTTGGTGCCCTATTCTCCACGGAAATAATTGTTTTCCACCAGTTTCAAACAGCAGCAATCATCTGTTATTTGAATAATTGGTTACTTGGGAAATTAAAGGAGCGAACAATCCTATTAAGATCATGAAAATATGCCTTTGACATTCGAGGACTAATGCCCAAGAACTGGATATATCAAACAACTAGGTCAATCAGGGCTATAAAGAAAAAGTAAAAATAAGTGGCGTTCTCTGAACTCAGCTCTGTGGCTTCCACTGGTCATTGGTCCTGGATTTCACTGGATAGAGATGAGCAGCTGGGTATGCTGTTCCTAATTTATTATATTGATTATTGATTGATTCCACCAAGACTTCTAGCATAGGGAGAATTAGTTACAAGGAAAGTAGAAAATAATAGGAAGAGGTATAATATGGGAATGACACGTAAGGAACAAGAATTCTCCTGCACCACCCTTTTCTCAGCAAGATCTCTTCAAGGAAGATTCTGACTGCAGGGACATTCCGTTCACCCACCCCTAATTCAGTAACACTGACAGTCTTTTCTCATTTCTTTAAATTTCTATATGAAACTTGACTTCAAACCAAACCTAATCAAATTGACAATGAAACTGGCAACAGTGTTTCTGACTACATTACAAAAAGCTCTAAAACAAACTTGTTGACAAATGCCCCCTGACTAGAAATTTTAAGCAAGTCAAAATTCACTGTATTAGAAAATCAATGAGGTTTACATGCTTGAGGGAACCCAAAGAACAAACAAGCCCTCTCAATCTTTTCTCCCACTCAGTTTTTTGGCTCTAAGCTATGGGGGTTCTCACATTTCAGAGGAATAAATTGGCCCCCAGAAATAATCAACTAAGTTAGAAAGTATCAGTTTTCATGACAATTAAAAGTGATTTTCACACTAAAATATTAAAGAGGTGATATGTCAGAAAATAAATTAGTAGATGTCATTTGTGGAATCCCTAAGATATAACTAACACTCAAGGATTTCTCCATCTAATTTTAACTAAACTTCATGATGCTTACTTACATGACTGAGAATAAGGAATATTTTAGTTTATCTGCTCATGACTCACAATCCACTGCACTCTCAATAATGGATGAGTATGCAGAAGATCAACAAGGCTATGGAGGACTGGAACAACATACTCTCTCAACAAGTGCAGAACACATACTCTTCTCATACACACATGGATCATTCTCTAGGACAGATCACGTACCAGACCATAGAACAAGTGTATAATACATGTAAAAGGATTAAAAACCCACAAAGTATTTTCTTTGACCACAATGGAATTACGTTAAAAACCAAAAACAAAATGAATTTTATGAAATTCGCAAACTCATAGAAATTAAACAACATACTCTTAAATAGCCAATGGGACAAAAGAGAACTAATAAAAGAATTCAGCAAGTATTTTGAGTTAAGCAATATATCAAAATTTATGGGGTATAGCTAAAGTACTGCTTAGAGTCTTTCATAGTTTTAAATGCCTCTATTAAGAAAGAAGAAAGTTCTCAAAGACGTAATAAAAAGCTTCCACCTTAAGTGGCTAGAGAAAGAAGTACAAACCAAACCCAAGATACACAAAAGGAAGGAAGATATAGAAGACAGAAAAACAAGAGAAAAATCAATGGAACCAAAAGTTTGTTTGGAAAACACAAACAAAATTGAGAAAGTCTTTAAAATGAACAAGATAGGGGCCTCGTTGGTGGCAAAGGGGTTAATTCTCAGTGCTATCACCACTAAGGTCTGAGTTTGATCCTCAGTCAGGGAGCTAACCCACAGGACGCAGCAGACCTCTCCTATATCACTCGCTGCTCCCCTCAGCAGTGTACTTGAGTGGATATGCCTATTCTGCTCCCCACTGTCTCTGGTGAATCCTCTCACCCCCCACATCTCTGACGTGCACCCCAGTTCGCCTATGCAATAAATATTCAAAATAAGTAAGTAAACGAGCACAATAAAAGAGGATACAAAAATCCTCTTTTTTACATACAAAAATCAGGAATGCAAATAGAAACTTTAACACTACATACACAAAAATGAAGAGTTACAAGGGATCCTTACATAAAGTCATAACCCTAATAATGCCAACAAATAAGATAACTTAGATGAAATAGACAAATTCTTAGAAAGACAAATTACTGAAACTCAAGGAAAAAAGTCAGAAAATCTAAATAGACTTAAAACAAGGTAAAGAGAGAGACTCAGGGGCCTCCCTGGTGGCGCAACAGGTTAAGCGCAGCGTTGTGGAGCTGTCTATGGCTGCAACCCGAGTTCGACACCTGGCCAGGGAGATTCCCACACGGCACAGCAGACCTCCCCTGCCTCGCCCGCTGCTTCCCTCAGCAGTGTACTTCAGTCGATCTGCCTGTTCTGCTTCTCACTCTGTCTCTGGTAAACCCTCTCACCACCCCACACCTCTGGCCTGCACCCCAGCTGGTATGCATAAATAAATAAATCTTTAAAAAAAAAAGAGAGAGAGAGAGACTCAGTATTACAATTAAAAATCTAACAAAGAAAAACACAGGCTTCAATGGTAAATCTTTTTTTTTAAAGATTTATTTATTTATTTATGCATGCATGCATGCATGCACGCACGCACGCATGCATACAAGAACTAGGGTATAGGCCAGAAGTGTGTGTGTGGGGGGGGGTTGAGAGGATTCACCAGAGACAGAATGGGGAGCAGAAGAGGCAGATCCACTAAAGTACACTGCTGAGGGGAGCAGCGGGGGTACAGGAGAGGTCTGCTGCGCCATGTGGGAAGCTCCCTGGCTGGGGGATTGAACTTGTGCTGCAATGGTTGTGGATAGCTTCATATTGCTGAGACTTAACCCGTTGCGCCACCAGGAAGGCCCTTAGCCCTTAAATTCACTTTATACTGAGAAATTAAATGTGTTCCATCCAAGTAAATAGCACTAAACAAATTTCATTCACCAATAAACAGTAAGTAAATTTTCTTTTGATGCTCCAATTTGTGGAGCGGCTTTAAAGCACATCGCATTTTGATGTGTACTAAACAATGACTCAATCTTTTTAAGTTAAAATTTCTATTTTAAGTTTAAAAGTTTGCAACAGAAGAACATTTATTTTCTACCACACTTCTTTCACAAAAAGTATTTGTCATCTACCACCTAAGACTTATCAAAGGGAAAAAAGGCTTAAGAACACAACCAAAGAAAGATAAAATCAGTTCTCTCTAGACTCACTTCTGTGACTTTTATATCTGAACCTAATGCATGTGATATTATGCATCAACTTCTAAGTTGTCTTTTATATACAGCCTAACACATTTAATAAATACTAATTGTTCAAAGTAATTTCAGATAGTACATTCTTGCTCTAAATTATGTTCCTTCTAAAATTCCCAAAGTCTGATGTAATAATTTGGCACTCCCTTCCCTACCCCATCCCCCATTAACCTTCAGATACCAACTTAAGAATAAGTAATTACAAGCTAATTCTGTAATAGACACCAGAATGTGTTTGACTAGGAAGATCAGAGAAAGAAAAGGGTGGGTTTCAGCCTATGTGAAGCTTAGTACGTGCTAATAATTAGAATAATCACCTTTGCAGCAGTAAACTATAGCCATTTTATTGGACTATTTTATACTTCAGCTTATCCTATATACCTGAAAAATCATTTTGTGACACCCAAATTGTAAAAAAATCACATGGCCTATCATTTAGAACCAAAGGCTATTCACTGAACATTCACTAGTTTCATTCTTAGAAAGGATCATCAAAAACAGGTGAAAGGTATTATATGTCAATTACATCTCATCAAAAAATTTAATTAATGTAGGTGAAGGGTGCCCCCAGAGCAGGGCACCCCTCATGTTCCGCAGCACGGGTTACTTCACATTACCACCACCAAAACAGGGATGAGAATCAAAGGGTGAGGAATTCTCCATTCATTCATCTAACAAAAGTTTACCAAACAACTATTATACTATGTGGTAGGTGCTAGGTAATGGGTCTATCAACAATCTGCTCACAATAAACTTTTCAGTCCAATGGGAAAACATTAACAGTACAAGCTGGGATCAATGTTTTATAAGTAAATAAGGAATGTGAGAGAGATCAGACCCTGGAATCCATAGTTTATCTTCCTTTAATGTTCTATGACAACTAACTTTTCACATTTCCTTTTTACTATTATACCCTTCCCCTTTTTACCATTACTACTACAATTGCTTAAGATACTAAAACTCCTTTAAAAAAAGAACTCAGAATAAACTCTATTAAAATAAGTAAAGCCACACAGTTGTTTCATTTATTCACTTTCTACTCACTTGCCTAGTTGTACTCTGCTTCAAACACCAGTTGGTCCACAGACCTATTCACCTCATATTCATGCCTTATTCAGTTCTTTTTTCGTTCCTTGTCAAAACTTTCCTTAGGTGTTCACTTAGGCAATATGAGGGTCGGGCCTCCCTGGTGGCACAACGGGTTGAGTCTCAGCCTATGAAGCTATCCATGGCCGCTGCAGCATGAGTTCAATCCCTGGCCAGGGAGATTCCCACATGGCGCAGCAGACCTTTCCTGCCTCGCCCGCTGCTCCCCTCAGCAGTGTACTTCAGTGGATCTGTCTGTTCTGCTCCCCACTCTGTTCCTGGTGAAGCCTCTCACCACCCCCACACCTCTGGCCTGCACCCCAGTTCGTGTAGGCATGAATAAATCTTTAAAAAAGAAAGAAAGAAATATGAGGGTCTACTGTATATGCCACACGCTATGCTGGCCGCTACGATGCAGTGGTGACCAGGCAGGTAGTCACTGCTTTTCAGAGGTGTTCACACTTTGGTGCGGCAAACAACCATCAAACAAGCATTTGTAAGAGTGAAGAATATTTTCACATACCAACTAAGCTGTCTGACTGTTCCCTCTGATTCATGCAATTCATGCTTCATGCATCTTCTGGGCAGGCCTGGGTGCTGGATACATGTTTATCAGTAATACATGATCCTCAACCTCATGAAATTCCTGTTTTTGACTGACAAAAATTTATTTTTCATTGTTCTGGAGTCTACCTCATGAAATTCTTAAGTCTAATAGAGAAAAGTGAGTAATTACAATGCTGTAATAGAGACTGATGTCTAAAATAACATCTTTACTTAAAAAGTCCTGGGCAAGTGTGAAGCACACATGCGCTACATGACGGGTCCCTGCAAAACTCAAATAATCTTGACTTACATGTAATACACACACGTGGACAAATAAAAGAAATGTGAACTTCTTTTAAAAATATAAATTTAGGGCCTCCCTGGTGGCGCAGCGGGTTAAGCACTGCGCTGTGGAGCTATTCGCAGTAGCGATGTGAGTTCGACGCCGGGCCGGTGAGATTCCCACATGGCGCAGCAGACCTCTCCTGCCTCGCCTGTTGCTCCCCTCAGCGGTGTATTTCCATTGAGCTGCTTGTTCTGCTCCCCACTCTGTCTCTGGTGAACCCTCTCACCGCCCCCACGTCTCTGGCCTGTACCCCAGCTTGTGTGCAAAAATAAATAAATCTTTAATAAAAATAAAACATTAATTTAAATAGTGATATGTATTTTTGAGGTGTTCTTGGTATACAAGCAAAGATGATACTATCCAAAATTGAAGTTACTGATAAAGAGAAATAAGATACTTTTTTGCGGAGTTCCGCTAGAAAATATTTAAGCGGGGCCTGAAAAAATATTTCATCCTGATGATCAGTTTGCACTAAAGTTTCAAGTAATTCCCTCATCACTCCCCAAAGAAATCCTCCCTTGGGGCTCTACTTATTGTAATTTCCCACAAGTCTTCCCTGATTGAGGCTAGTAAAATTTTAGTGAAAAAGAGAGATCTGTGCTCCCTTATCTTTTCATCACCTCACCTGCTTTCTGATGCTCAATCCCTAACCTGTTTCACAGAATCCCTGGAATTTTTTTCTTCTGATTCTTATACATAATTTTGTCAAGTTTTCTAAACTCTAGATTTCTCTAGTCCTTTCAAGATTACATTCTTTTCCTCCAACAACTGAGAAACCAGCCTGAATGAGCTAGCCTAGTGTACACCGCAACAAAAATCTATTTCTGGCTTGTGCTTTTAATATAAACACAGTATTTTAAAGACCCAGTGTGTTCTAATTTAATTGGCCTGACCCTCAAAATACTACTAGGGGAAGGAGTAAAGGTACTGCATATTGGGTTGGTTATAGGAATACTCTAATACATTTCAACTAAATAATATATACTATATGTATTTTGAAGGTTTAATAAGCTTTTTCTCCTTACAATATCATTTGGAAAAATAACTCCTGCCCTGTAAAGATCAGACAGACAGACAGACATGTAGGAAGGTAGGAAGGTAGGTATGCAGGCAGGCAGGCATGTAGACAGATAGAGAGGCGGGGGGGGGGGGGGAACCACCAAAGTATATTGAAAATGCTTTGTAAAACTGTAACACGGAATATAAATGTTTCATTAAAGGTCTTTACATCACATAGATAATTTTCTAGGACAAAAGTGAGAACTGCTAGGAATCTGATACTACTCTTCCAATGAGATGTTTTACTCTGCAAAGCAAAAGGGTCTTGTATGTTTACTCAAAAGGGACAGAGCTGGGGGAAGGGAGAGAGTCAGAGAAGGTTGAGGAGGGGAAGGGAAGGAGAAGAGAAGGGATGTTGCCTTTGAACTGCAGTCAGTGAAGAAGCACACTGTTCCTAGACTCCAGACAACCTGGTACATATAAAGAGCAAGACTCAAGGAAGGCAGAAGAACCAGCATCCACTCAATACTACTACACAGTGTTCAAAGCATGCTCCTGAAAATCTAAGCTGTCAACAGAGAAATAGTCTTTAAATGAGCTCTGCTGCCAGAGGAAGATGGACCTGCTGAAATTCTGATCCAAAGTTATGACAAAAAAAGAGAATGTGCAGGTGAGAAAAGTTAATTTTCTCTGAGATCTTACTGACCCACTATCTGAAAATCATATGGCTAAATGCAATGCGGTATGTTGGATCAGATTTTGGAACAGAAAAAGGACATCAGTGGGAAAACAGATGAAATCCAAATAAAGCTTGAAGTTTACTTAGTGTACCAATGCTAATCTCTCAGTTTTGACAAATACAACATAGTTATGTAAGATGCTAACATTAGGGACAACTAGGTAAAGAATACAAAGGCCTCTCTATTCCATTATCAATGTGACTTTTCTGCAAATTTAAAATTATTTCAAAATAGAAAGTTTACAGTATTATAAAATGAATGCATGCTTACACTTTAAAAATTAAACACAAGGGCCTCTCTGGTGGCGTAACGGGTTAAGCACAGCACTATGAAGCTATCCAGAGCCACTTCAGCACGAGTTCAAGTCCCGACCAGGGAGATTCCCAGCAGACCTCTCCTGCCTTGCCCACTGCTCCCCTCAGCTGTGTACTTCAATCAATCTGCCTATTCTGCTCCCCACTCTGTCTCTGGTGAATCCTCTCACCACCCCACACCTCTGGCTTACACCCCAGCTTGTATGCAAAAATAACTAATTCTTTAAAAAACTAATTAAACACAAGAATAAAATTATAATCTCTTATTCTTTCATTCAAATAAACTTTATAAAGTTGACTCTCTTCAGAAATATTTATGAGTTACCGAAACATACAAAGGGCCAGATTTTTCTTTAAATTTTTTTTTACTGTTATTTATATCTTTTACATTTTGTTTTCCCCTATGGTAACCCACCGCCAATTCATCCGTGACCCATCACCATGGTCCTTTGTGCCCTTTTTAACCCATTTTGAGCCCTTGTCCTCTCCCTCCCTCTCTGGGTGTCTCTCTTGTATTTGGTTCCCCTATATCCCTGTTATAAGTGAAATTATTCAATATTTTTCTCTTTCCTTCTGGATTACTTCACTGAACATGATTCCTTCTAGTTCCATCTGTGTTGCAGCGAATTGCATGTGTTTGCAATTTTTGAATGCTGAATAGTATTCCACTGTGTATATGTCCCACATCTTCTTGATCCAGTCATCTATTTTTGGGCATATGGGTTGTTTCCACACCTTAGCTATTGTAAACAGTGCTGCAATGAATATACGGGTGCATGCATCTTTTTTGGATTATTGTCTTTGTGTTCTTTGGGTAGATTCCCAGGAATGGTATTGCTGGGTCGTATGGGAGCTACATTTTTAGCAGTTTGAGGAATTGCCATACAGCTTTCCATAGTGGCTGGACTAGTTTGCAATCCCCCCAGCAGTGTAGAAGTGTTCCTTTTTCTCCACATCCTCGCCAGCATTTGTTGTTGCCTGTATTTTTAATGTGCGCCATTCTCACTAGTGTGAGGTGTTATCTCAACAAGGTTTTGACCTGCATTTCCCTGATTTTGAGTGATGATCAACATTTTTTCATGTACCTGTTGGCCATTTGCTTCTGTTCTTTGGAGAAGTGTCTTTTTAGTTCTTCTACCCATTTTTTGACTGGATTGTTGATTTTGTTTTTGTTGAGTTGTGTGAGCTTCTTGCAGATTTTTGTTATCGGACCTTTATCGGTTGTATTGTGTGCAAAGATCTTCTCCCAATTAGTAGGGTGTCTGTTAGTTTTGGTTAATGTCGCTTTTGCTGTACAGAAGCATTTTATTTTTATGTAATCCCAGCTGTGTATTTTGTCTTTCACTTGCTTCACTTTGGGGGATGTGTCTTTAAAGATTTTGCTGAGATGTATGTCATGTAGAGTTTTGCCTATATTTTCTTCTATAAATTTTATTGTTTCTGGTCTTACATCCAGGTCTTTTATCCATTTGAATTGACTTTTCTGCATGGTGTGAGAGAGAAGTCTAGATTCATTTTTCTGCATGTAGCAGTCCAGTTTTCCCAGCACCATTTATTGAATAGGCTGTCCTTGTTTCACTGCATTTTCTTTGCTCCTTTGTCAAAGATTAGTTGTCCATAGATGTGTGGCTTTACTTCTGGGTTTTCTATTCGGTTCCATTGGTCTTTGTGTCTGTTTTTGTTCCAGTATCATGCTGTTTTAATTATTACAGCTCTGTAGTATAGTTTGAAATCTGGGATTGTAATCACAAAGGGCCAGATTTTTCAAAGTGAAATGCCACCATCTTTTGAGCAGAAAGAAACTACTGACTGATTCCTATAAATGGCTAATTATGAAGAATACAACAAATCACAATGTAATGTTGCAAAGACCTTAAGCAAGGAATCCCTAATTCTGTTTCAAAATCATACACACCAAATCCCATTTATAATGAGATATCCAATTGATTAAATTTTATCAACAGGCTCATTTAACACTTTCACAATCCCATAATTTGTCATTTATCTGTGTATATAGGGTGTAAACATGAAAGAAATTCTCTCTCAATCTGCTTATAAGTCAGAAATAATACCCCAAAATGATAAATATCTTTTTATTTAATCTGAATAATGGCGGGAATACAGGCAGAAAGTTGAGGTATATTCCTGGGTTGGTAAACCAAGGGTATTTCTATGTCTAATCTAGTTACTTACAAAAGATAAATTTATGAAAACCTAACTAAAATATGCAAAAGTCTCTTTATTGTGTAATACCATTCATAAAATGCTAAGAACATGCATTATCATCTCCTTTAATTTTTAAAACAAAGCTATGCAGAAGTTACAATTACACTATTTTGTAGGTAAGGAAATTTAATGTTAGATTAAGCAAAGCTTGTCCAAAGTCATAAAATGAAGGGAAGAATTTGGAGCCCAGCTTCATCTGAATCTACAGCCAAAGCCCTTAACCATGATGACATTGTGCACTTCCCCATGTTTAAAAACGACACCATATTAACATGGCTCTCCATGTGATGTGGCTGGGAAAAAGTGAAATATACACTTACTAACCAGGGGAAAATTCAGATGATTCCAGTGAATAACACATGACATTTCAGAACTCTAGAATCAGAAAAGGCTCTTTGTATTAAAATTCCAAAAGGAAGAGAATCTAACTGGAGAACAGTGGTCACATGTCAAGGTCATTCACAGAGGTTCCTCCCAGACACAGCAGGCTGTCTTGCAAGAACACGGGAGAAACTTCATGGCCCACCTTCTATTTGATTCTTAAAGAGAAACCACCATACTGAAAAGGCAGAGAGCACCTGCTTCCTGGTAAAGTTTCCTTCCTGCATTCTGCCAAGGGGTTTTTCCTGGTACCAGAATCATTCAGGGTTGATTCATTCATTCATTTATCAAAATAATATTCACCACACCCCCAAAATATGCAAGGCATAGGTTAGGTGTTAGAGGAGTAAAATGGATAGATAAGGTTTCTGCCCTCACAAAGCAAATATTCTAGTGGAGGGAAACAAAGTCACACATAATTTCAGGTGGTATGTTATGGGAAGAAAAAATAGGAGAACAGAGCAAGAGTGGGAAGTGGTAATTTCAGATAAGAGTGAAGAGGGAAGGGGACTCCCTGGTGGCACAACGGGTCAAGCGCAGCACTATGAAGCTCTACAGAGCCACTGCAGCATGAGCTAGCTCCCCTGCCAGGGAGCTTCCCACATGGCGCAGCCGACCTCTCCTGTCTCGCCTGCTGCTCCTCTCAGCAGTGTACTTCAGTTGATCTGCCTGTTCTGCTCCCCAATCTATGTGGTGAATCCTCTCACCACCACACATCTCTGGCCTACACCCCAGCTTATATGCATAAATAAATAAATCTTTAGAAAACAATAAAGAGGGCCTCCCCAGTGGCACAGGGGTTGAGCGCTGCGCTGTGGAGCTGTCGGCAGCACGCGATGCGAGTTCGACTTCCAGCCGGGGAGAATCCCACATGGTGTGGCAGACCTCTCCTGCCTCGCCCGCTGCTCCCCTCAGCAGTGTGCTTCTGATCTGCCTGTTCCCCCCACTCTGTCTCTGGTGAACCCTCTCACCGCCCCACGCCTCTGGCCTGTACCCCAGCTTGTATGTATAAATAAATAAATCTTTAAAAAAAAAACCCAATAAAGAGTGAAGAGGGATACAGGTGACCCTTACATAGAAATCTAATTAATAAGATAAATCATGAAAAGATTTAGAGAAAAAGTGTTCCAAGGAGCAGAAATGGCAAGTGCGAAGGCACTGGGGTTAGAAAAAGCTTGTCTTGAACAGGAAACTAAGATATTAGAAACTAGGGGTCTAACATGCTGAACTACATTATGCAGTGACTTACTCTCAACAGCTATTTAAGGCACACATTACTTCTATCTTTTCTTTTAAGATTTATTTATTTATGCAAGAACTGGGATGTAGGCCAGAGGTGTGGGGGTGGAGGGGATGAGAGGATTCACCAGAGACACAGCGGGGAGCAGAACAGGCAGATCGACTGAAGTACACTGCTGAGAGAAGCAGCAGGCAAGACAGGAGAGGTCTGCTGCACAATGTGGGAATGTCCCTGGCTGGAGATTGAACTCGTGCTGCAGAGGCTGCGGATAGCTTCACAGGCTGTGACTTAACCCACTGAGCCACCAGGGAGGCCCCATTACTTCTATCTTATAATTGAAGAAACTGAGGTTCAAAGAGGTTAAGTAACTGCACAGCTAGTGAGAAGAGGCAGAGGCAGAGTTCACACAAACACAGGTCGGCCTGATACCAACGTCCGTGCTTTTTCTACTACATCCAATTTAATGCCAGGGTCATAGCAAAAATATTAATAATTATATGTAATAAGTAAGTAAATAAATCAAACTCCAACATCACAAAAAATCCAGAGCTCTTCATTTCATTTTAGGTTGTCTTCCTCTCGAAGTGATCTCCTTCTCTAGCTGCAGCAGACAGACCTCAACCTGCCAGCTACTTCCATGTCCTTGGTCTCCTTCCCAAGGATCTACAAGGCAACGCTCCAATAATCCCCTCACATCGGATCTCCCACCTGATGTCTCCAAGGGGTGCAGCAGTGAGACAGCAATGCGCTTCCTCTGACGGGCAGGGCCATCTGAACAATCTCTCCCAAAGTGAAGGCAACAGCACTTCCCTGTGGAATTAGTTCTGCATGTTCACCCAGAAAATGTGGGCAGTCTTGAATCTCATTTACTATTCCCTGCTGACAGTACTGGTGCTGACATTTTGTACCCAACTTTGTTGAGGGCAGGTGACAGGTGGCAGATTCAAAACTTGGGGAAGGGGAGTTATTCCACAGCAAGTGTATCAGTGTGTATTCTTTCTTTATCTTTATAATATGGACTTGAAAAATACATAGCATGGTAGAATATCCGATATCCTGAAAAAGGCCTATATCCGCATATAAATTCTTTAAATACTTGGAAAGTTTTTTTCTATTATAGTATCTCAAGCTCTCCCGAAAACAAGTCTTTCCTATTTAGCTTCTTTGCATCTTTGAAGTTAACAGTGTTTATAGTAATAAATGATATTGCATGTAATTGACTTTCTGAAGGGCAAAAGGTTAAAGCCTGAGTAAATTTCTAAATAAAACATGTTTTTTTTTTCCTTAGGGGAAGCATGAGGAAGCAGAAAGAAATTAGAAATTTGGCCAAATTGGCGCGGCAGACCTCTCCTGCCTCGTCCACTGCTCCCCTCAGCAGTGTGTTTCCATCGATCTGCCTGTTCTGCTCCCCACTCTGTCTCTGGTGAACCCTCTCGCTGCCCCACGCCTCTAGCCTGTACCCCAGCTTGTATGCATAAATAAATAAATCTTTAAAAAAAAAGAAAGTTGCCCAAATGGATAAAAAAACCACATAGACACAGACACATAGCCACACGTGCGCACACATACACACACACCAAAAACCTGAAAGGTCTTCAAATGTCTATGTGTCAAGTTCTCTAGGATATATAAAGAAAAAAAAATCTCATCCCTAAATCTTAGGTGATATAAAATTTTATCTAATTATCTATTAAGAAATACTTAAATAAAATTTAGTATAGGCCACAGCAAACCTTTTTTTCTTTTCTACAAAAGAATAGAAGTCAGGCCTCCCGGGTAGCACAGGGGTTGAAGTCTCAGCACTATTAAGCTATCACCAGCCACTGTTACAAGAGTTCGATCCCCACCCAGGTAGCTGACCCACAGGGCGCAGTGGACTTCTCCTGTCTCGCCCGCTGCTCCCCTCAGCAGTGTGTTTCAGTGGATCCACCTGTTCTGCTCCCCACTCTGTTTCTGGTGAATCCTCTCACCCCCACACCTCTGACCTACACCCCAGTTCTTGTATGCATAAATAAATAAATCTTTATAAAAAAGAGTAGAAGTCCACAGAATTAAACTTCAGGCAGCATATGAGATGAGACAGATAAAATTGTTAGAAAGATTAAAGTCTCAAGGTTAAATACGTAAAGGAAAAAATCCAGCTTATTATAATACAGATTTCCCAGTCTCTGGGGCCAGGTTTAGTAAAGACATCACAAAGTAAACTGGTGCGTGACTGTAAAGGCCTGATGTTAGAAGAGCTGCAATTCTGTTTCCTGAAGTTTGTGTGGTTGAATTTGCAAGTGGGACATTTCACTACTGCAGGTTTTACACAAAATTTTCGAAACCTGCATTAAGTTAAAGCAGAACTGAAATCAATGCCTTTCTGGCCCCTTGAGGAATGATTTCCATATATTTTCCTATCACAGAATTGCCCTTTTTATTTAGATGTGTGGCTCTTTCGGCACACACAGGTAGAGGGTCATTCCAGCTCAGTAGCTAAAACGGAAGTAGAATACACAGTGATCAATTACCCAGTTACCACATACCACAGTTTTTTAGCCTAATTCTGAGTGATGCAGAGGGTGTCAGCAGAGTGCTTATTTCTGAAATGCCCTCGACACTAGCTTGCAGTTTCCCTCCTCCTGTATTTTCAAATCACCCCAGTATTGACCCTCCCTAAGCAGTCTCAGCCTATTGTGTTCAGGAAAACCCACGAGACTGGTCTGGCACATGGCATGACACGTAAGTGAGACCCCTCTTTCTCCGGCTGGGCTTTTCTGCCTCTCCCAGGAATGGAGACTACAGAACTACAGCAACAGCTGGGGATCATTAAACTGACAGAAATAGCTTAGGAGACTCCATTGGTGAGTGAGTGGTAGGGAGGAAAGGTTCAGTATCAGATTAAAAAAATCTAAAGGGCAACAGGAAGGGGTGGGGAGAGGTAAGATGAGGCCTAAGGACCGTATCACACCCGAATTTCCTTTACAGTCAAGGGAATGCACAGAAGCAGAAGGGACAAGTGACTACAGAGCAGTGTACCCAGCCCCCACCTATCCTCAATGGAAGGCCCGGCTAAGTCTGAAAATGTGGGTATCTATGAAGACAGGTTGTGGGATCAAAGAAGGGAGTTTTGAGGGAGCCTCAAAGACTAACCCTGGGTCATCCCCAATCTGGAGGAGAGTATATTAGAGCACATTAGTGAGTCCTGGAGTTGTGCTAGAGTAAAAATCCGCTCCAAGATTGGGTGGGGGCAAGGGATTAGAGAGCACAAGCAACCCCTAAGTGGACTGAGAGACCAAACCAGTCCCAAGGCATCCCCTGTGGAGAGGATCAAACGCTGGGTGAAATGCAGGCTGGTCAGGCTGCTAGGTCGGAACACAACCACACGCCCAGATCGAGTGTGGTGACCTTGCAGGCCTCTCTACAGGAATGTGCCATCTGCCTGGCCCACTGCCGAGTGTGTTCAGCATATTATCTGAATGCCCTAGAGCAGCTTTATTCAGATCACCCCATGAAAGTGGGCTTGCAAATCCTGATCTGTGCCTTAGAGTCTGGTGAGTTTCAAAATTCTGGGATACCCTTTCCATTCCCACACTTGCTAAGTTGTCATTTATTATCATCAAGACTTCTCCTACCAGGTCATTCTTTTCTTACAGGACTGCAGTTTCAGACAGCTCCCCACCTTCAAGCCTGAGCAGGAAATGATCCGATTGCAGATATGACTGACTGCAACTCTCTTTGGCAAGAAAGTTTGGTAACTGTGAGATTGCATGAAGTTCAGCCGAACATGTTGTTTGATGCCCCTAATGATTTACTACAGCAGGCTCTAGGCTGAAGGTTCTTCTCAAAAAGCAGTCACCATACTACCCTCTTTTTTTCTAACACACAAACCTGCAGGAAAATATGCTCAGGTTTATTTCTAAGTAACTGCACTTGAACATGATTTTTTTATAATGAGTCCAGAAACCTCACAATAATTGGCTCACTCTGAAGAGTTTCAATTAGCATTAGGAGGAGGATATATAAAATAAATCCATGAGAGGAAACTAAAAAACATTTAAACTATAGATACAGTTTACACACATATCGTACATGCAGTTCATTATAAGGCTGTATAAAATCAAAAGACAGGATATATGTTAATGGTATTATATAATTACTTCTAAATAGGTGCAGCCCAAGTGGGAGTAGCTGTATCAATACATCACTCATTATTATTTTAACAGAGTCCATTTTTTTAATTTAAGTGGGAAAAACTGACATCATAAATATTTAAAATCAGCCACTATGTATGCCCTGGAACTAGGTACAACATAGGAATTGAGAATGAAAATAACCCTGCACATTTACGTAACACTTTACAGAGCCACTTTCGTACATACGATTTTTATTTGGTCCTAAGAATTAGTACGGCAGACATTGTACCCACTGCATAAGAAAGAGAAACTGGTTTGTCAAGTTCAGAGCAATTGAGCCAAACTCATCAGTGCAAGATCCATCCAAGAGCTTCAGGCCTTGACTATAAACTCAGTACTGGAGCACCAGCTCCTACCTCAAAAGGCGTCTGCCCTCAAGGAATCAATCTCTGACACCGGATGCCCTAGCCAGTGTTTCTCAGATGTACCAAGATTCTTGCCAGTAAAAATCTCACCAAACTGCTGGCCAAACATCATAATATAAATCTAATTCAAGAAAATTATGGGAAAAGATTATTAATATTACTGACAATTTATAACATGTGAGTAGCTCTTAAAGGCTATAGTCATTAATATGAGATTAAATAAAAATGAATTAAGACAGAGTGCTCAAAATATAGGTGTCCCTTTTGGGTACACATTTTGCTTCTGGGTATGATACTGCCCTCTAGTGCCAGGAAGCACAGTAACTTCAGTGGACTCGTCAGCTAATGCACTTCAGCCATCCACTAAGTATAAACACATTCTGCTAAACACTTTAGAGGGGTGAAAAGAGAAAAGTTTCAGCCTGTTACACACATATAACCATAAAAACTATGTAAGTCCCTCAAGGAATTTACATAGTGGAGAAGATAAGAAATGTAAAACAAATCACTGTAATTAAGACAGTACTGTAAATGCCGCAAGAGTTTACATATAATAAATTACTAGAGTGAAAACTGAATTAGGTAAGCTTCATGGAAACATCAACATAAAAGCCATCGTTGAAGATCTTCAGAAATAAGAGATGAATAGCGTATGTCAATACCAAGAGACAGGAAATACTACACAATTAAGAAAAGAATTAAGTTGCTCCAAATTAACTGAAGCGTTAAGGGTATGAAAGGGAGTAAAAGGCTGGCTAGGGCCAGATCATGAAGGGTCTAGAAATGTGCTACCCAATATGGTAGCCACTAGCCACATATGCTATTTAAAATTTCTCACTCCAGCCACATTTCAAGTTTCAATAGATATCTGTGGCCAGTGGCTACCATAGTGAGCAGTACAGATATAGTACTGGGCAGTGCAATACCAGAAGCTCATGTTAAACCATGAAACATCAATCTTTCAAGGTTCACTCCTGCTATAAAATGCAGATCTGATCCTGCCAAAGTCTATTAATAAAGAAAAACACACCTCCTACTACCGTAGGGGGTAAGTTAAAAAGTTTGGTCCCTATCGTTATAGGCATTCATTCCAATTGTCAACTAAGATACTTAAAAAAAACACCATAGGTGATCCCCTATAAGCAGAAGTAATTGTCTTTTAAAATATGTGCCAGTTTCTAAAATCTTTTTTTTAATTAGGAAAAAGATATGACAAAAGAAAGCTATCAAAGAAGAAAAAGATTACTATTGTGTTTTATATTACAAATATTCCTGAAACCAGGAAGAGTCATTTCCACTGGCAATCTTGGGATATTTCAAGGAATAATCATCTTTACCCCTGAAATACCCACTCAGCCTAAGAGGAGTAACATCAGACATCTTATGATTTCACTATCTGATACATAATCTATTTCATTTGTGCAATTTATAAAATGCCATTTTTAAAAAATTATGGAGATATATATACATATATATATATGTATATATATTTGTAGAAAACAATGTGTTTTCTGAGATCCAACAGACACACAGAACTCTAAGCAGAAGGTTCTAAGAACAGTATAAAACCAGAAAAACATACAAACTGCTTCAGGCAGTTGTCTAAAATCACCACTCTCATCCTACCTAGGGCAAGAAGTCTGCGTTTCCATTCCTATGGGCTTCTGCCCCTAAAGACAATCTTAATGATCAGCCTGGGAAATGGAAACTACTCAGTCAGCAGTAGCTGCCCAGAGCTTTAAGTCTGAGCATGTGGTGTCTCTGCCTCTCAAATAATCTCCCCTTTAATGTCACCATGTTTCTTGACATTAATCCAGTTATTTGACATCGGTCCAGTTTTAGATATTTGAAGAAAAACCAACGCCTCTCAACTAGTTTTATAACCTATCCTCTTTGCAAACTGAGCACTGATAAATAATCCCTCATCTCCTCTTTAGTGGATTCATTCATTGCTGATTCCACATGCTCAAATCCCTCTGTCAAATGTTGGTAAAGTCCCAAAGACAGATGAAAAATCAAAAAGAAATGGCAAAGATTTTAGGAAGGAAACATTAACATAATTGACATTAGAGATCATGTACAAATACCGATAATGGATACGGAGGGTTTCCAAACAAGGACAGGAAAAATGCTGGTAATTCTTTTCTACTCACATTTGATAAAATTTAAAAGTCCTACTTCCCTCCCTCCCTTCTCACTTTTTCACAACCCAGAACACTTCAGTTTTCCTCAAATTTAAAACTGAACTTTTCTGGAGAATTTAAATGTGTCCATTCTATTCCCAGAGAATTATTTTATAGCAGTTTCAGAATACAAAACGGGATGTTCACAAAGGAAACTCCCTTAGGAGTGTAAGGGTGTTGATCTATTATAGTTTCCTGTTATCTTTCATAGATCTGGATGTAGTTCTTCAATTACTAAAAAGAATGGTAGGCTAGTCCAAATTGCTTTCCCTAACCAAAACTAGCATGCAATATAAGTAAAAAGCCTCCCAAGTGTTATTTTATTTTAAATAATGACATCTTACTTTAAGAGATCTTTGAGGCTATTTACCTGCTTTTAACATTTAACAGACAAGAAACTGAAGTCATCACCAATGACTCCTGATTTCTTTGTATCGTACTTATGGCCAGTGTGTGCTTTATTGATAATACCCTGCATTTGACCTACATAAAGGGAAAGAATCCTACCTTACTAAAAGTTTGCCCTCCATAATCTACACGAGCTTGGGCTATGTGAGCTCTGCATGGGTGGAAGAGAGAAAGAAAGACAGTGTAGCACCCTGAGAGCAGTCCCATCAGGTCATGACCTGCACCCTGGAGCACTGTGCTCAGTTAACAATCTGTTGAGTGCGCAATGAGCTTAAAGGAGCTTTAGCAAAAACCCTGGGACACTGAGCTCCCAAAGTCAAAAAAGCCTGGACCGCTACACAGAGACAGGGAGGGGAATGAAAGACAGCAGGACGCTTAGGAGGAAACGAAAGCATGCAAGTCCCGAAGGGTGAAGTAAATATGCTAACCTTCCCGCAAACCGTGCAAAGGCGCCAGGCACAGGGCTGAGTAGCTGTCCCTTCCCGGCTTCAGGACAATCCATGAGCGCGGCCGGATCCTGCAGGTGGGCTGAGGAACCTCGGGCTTTCCCTCCAGCATGCCGGCGGGGATGTGAGGCTCCAAAGGCCAGGGTTGTAATAAACTCATTTTCTTTCCCTCACTCCTTAAAGAGGCCATTTTATTATTTGCTGAAGATCTGATTAGCATTACTCTATAGGTTAAAGTGGGTACTTTATTTCTGCAGTGCAAAGGTTTGCAGGAACAACTAGATCCCAAGTTTACTTAGGGAGTGGAGCATTAAAAGCAGTGACAGCAGAAGGTCAGAATCAGTCAGTCTCCTGGAAAACATTTCTTCCTGTCAGCACTGGGCCTTGACACAGACACCTCCCTCCTCTACTCAATGCCAGAAAGCTGGGCTGGGGTGATTTCAATGTGTAGAGCTGGAAGAGAAGAGGGTTCCCTCAGAGAAAATGCTCGTAGCAACCAACCAACCTCATTCACCCAAAATAGTAAACAGTTGGTTTCTCTGCTCAGAACCAAAGCCTCTGCCAGACAAGCAGGAGCACATGACCAGGTTCCCCTTCTCTCCTCTGCCTCCCTCCCTCTTTGTACAAAGTCTGCACAGAAGTAGAACAAGGAACTATAACATGGCACTATTTTATTCACTTGACATTTGTTTTAAAATGTTTATAGATGAAAGATACCAAATTGGGAGAGGGGGAGGTACCAAATGAAGAACTCAGGAAGAATTTACTTTGAAACAAGCCACATCACAGCGTGGGGAAGGGTACCATAAAATAATAGTCATTTGACAAACATGCTCAATGAATGAACAAATGAGTGAATACATAGTATTCTCAGGAATTTGCAAAGTTTGCTGATAAAATCTCTTTAGAAAAACATATAACTCAGTACATAGTTGACTTTTCCATTTCGAAAGAAAACAAAAGTTCTTAAAATGCTGGCTACTATCTGAGGCAATATATCGTAACAAGAGTGGCAGCCCACCAAAAAAAATGAGACTCACAGCCTTCTCTTTAGCTTGTCTGTAACTCCTCAGATGTCACAGACTGATCATTACCCCACGTGGGAGGCAATCAGCAGCTACACCAACAGGCTGAACGGAAAAGCCTACCCAGCTACCTGTGGAAGCAGCTAGCACCTTGGCGTTCGCTGGGCTTTTCCCCTAAGGCAGCACAGGAGGAGCCTGCTGAGCCACCTTCTCCCCACCGGTTTTCTCAGAAATTGAAAGCTCAGCAAGGCCTGGACACAAACCTCCATGTTGAGGAATCTGTTCCAGTAGGAAAACAGGCAGAGTCTAAGAATGAAATGTGTCCCCAGGATCTGCCACAAGGCCAAGCAAGGGAGTTTTGAGAGTACAGTTGTTCATCCTCATCTACCTCCCTTGCACTGAAAGACGCACTAATAAATATTTGCCAAGTGGGAAGGAAAATGAAAAATAAGAAACTTATAAATCCTTAATTAACACTTCTTGTGCCGGCTATTTTCTGTGCCACCGCATGAATGGTATAAGCATTCAATAAAACAAACAGCTCCTGAACTACTGGATATATTTTAATGAAATTTTAAATGCATAGAGATCAAAGCTTCTAGACTGAGTACGATCAAAGAAATAGCTCCTAATAGTTCCAAATAAATCTACCGTGGCGTGAAAAATCGGAAACTAGATGAACACGTGAATATGAGAATACGTGAGCGGAGCAAAAAGTGTTAAGCCATTAAGGATTGCTTAATTAAGCAATACCTTTTCCCCAAAAGGCCATGTAGAACTGTATTTTGCTAGTGTCTGAATATAAATACGACCAATAAATAGTTTGCTGGTGAGGATAAGGTGCAATTAGAACTCTCAGACATTACTGGGGAGAAAATGGATAATGCAACTGTGGAAAACAGTTTGAAACTTTTTTAACAAGGCTCAATTTACATTTACCATAGAACCCAGTAATCCCATTTCTGGGCACTTAAAGGGAAATGAAAGCATATCCCCACGTAAGAAGCTGTGCAAGAATATTAGTAGCAGTTTTATTTTAATTTTAGTCAAAAACTAGAAACAACCCAAATATCCTTCAATTTGTGAACAGAGTAAAAAATTGTGAGACATACATACAAAAATTACTACTGAGCAATTAAAAAAACAAAATATGGCTATAGGCAACAACACATACAAACTTCAAAAATAACATGCTAAGTGAAGAAACACACCAAATGACTGCATTTATACAAGGTATACAAGAAAAGGCAAAACTGTAAGGGCAGAAATAAGCTCAGTGGCTGCCAGGAGTTGAGAATGCAATGGAAGCTTTTGATGGAAATACTCTATAGATTTTGACAGTGGTGGTTAACTAAGTATCAAAACGCATTTGATTGTACCTCTAGAAATGCTGGATATTACTGTATATAAACTAAACTGATTTTCCATTTTCTTTAAAAGCAGATTAGAAAATATTATGTATAGAGACAAAGTGGATAGTAGCTAGACTGACTGGGTTTAAATCTTGGGATCCAGGGCCTCCCTGGTGGCGCAGCGCTCAAGCGCTGCGCTGTGGAGCTGTCGGCAGCGCGCGATGCAAGTCGGGGAGAATCACACATGGTGCTGCAGACCTCTCCTGCCTCGCCCACTGCTCCCCTCAGCAGTGTATTTCTGATCTGCCTGTTCTGCTCCCCGCTCTGTCTCTGGTGAAGCCTCTCGCTGCCCCACACCTCTGGCCTGTACCCCAGCTTGTATGTATAAATAAATATTAAAAAAAAATAAATAAATCTTGGGATCCACCACTCACTCGCTGTGTGACCCTGAAATACTTTGAAAGCTTCTATGCCCCCATTTCCTCATTCTGTAAAGTGGGGATAACTGAACCCACCTCACAGGGGTGCCGTGAGAAGTGAAGCACTTTGAGCAGGGCCTATTCCATCAGCATTCACAAATGCAAGCTGTTGTTCCACATGCTACAGGACACACACGTCCAGATGGAGAGGAACGTATACACGTCTGGAGGTGGGAACAGGAGGATGCTTTTGTCCTTCTTCTATTTACCTTCTAAATATTCTACATTAAATAACTCTTGGGGCCTCCCTGGTGGCACAAGGAGTTAAGCTGCAACCCATGAAACTATCCACAGCCACTATAGCACAAGTTCAATCCCAGCCAGGGAGCGTCCCACATGGCACAGCAGACCTCTCCTGTCTCGCCTGCTGCTCCCCTCAGCAGTGAATTTCAGTAGATCCCCCAGTAGTTCTGCTCCCATTCTGTCTCTGGGGAATCCTCTCACCTTCCACACCTCTCACCTTCCTACACCCCAGCTGGTATGCATAAGTAAATAAATCTTAAAAAAGAAGATTTATGGTGGGACTAGGCAAGCTATAGCCCTCATTCTGTTTCATTCTCCTCCCATATTAGTGTCTGCTTTCCCTGTACCACAGACAGACGAAACCCCAAGCCCCTGACCTCAAGGAGTGTATAATACATGCTGTTCAAAGAAACATGAGGCAGACTGGTTTCTTCTATTATCCTTGTTTTTCATTTTCTACCTTTAGGCCAGTCCATGATCTCCCACCATACAGACAAAAATACAAGGTATGAAACAGGGGGAGCAGTATGTAAAAAGGGTCTGTTTTAACGCTACTAAATCCACATCCAATGAACACACAACTATCTGCTTGTAAAGATCGTACTTGGAACTAACCTTCCTTTAGGATGACTCAAACCGTCCGTACCGGTCTTCATCATTACATGGCCTAGCAAATTAAATAAAAAGCCATCCCCCAAAATAAGGAGCCAGCAGTCTTCCCCAGGATTCCTCATTCTGACTCTGACACTGAGACATTCAAAGAGCATGGGCGGCACTGAGGCCTGGCGGGCAGCCTTCACACAGATGTGGGCACAGCTGCCAGGGCACATGCAGACCTGTCCTTTACTGCAAGCAGAACCTTCTGAAACCAAAAACCAAAATGAGAGACTTTCCTAACTGGCTATGCCTTTGAGTAATCACTTTTTTCAGGAGAAAAGAGGGACTGCAATTAGTATGTTTCTCAAGAAAAACCAAAACCAAAACTCCCTGCCTCCCTATAATCACACACTCAAAATGTTTTAACTATCTTCTTAAAATATTTATTTCTTACAAATGACTTCAAAAACAATAGTGGCCATTTAAAGATTTTTTTTTTAAGATTTATTTATTTATGCATACAAGCTGGGGTGTAGGCCAGAGGTTGGGGGGAGGGGGGGTGAGAGGATTCACCAGAGACAGAGTGGGGAGCAGAACAGACGGATCCACTGAAATACACTGCTGAGGGGAACAGCGGTGAGGCAGGAGAGGTCTCCTGTGCCCTGTGGGAAGCTCCATGGCTGGGAATCGAACTCGTGCTGCAGTGGCTGCGGATAACTTCACAGGCTGAGACTTAATCCCTTGGGCCACCAGGGAGGCCCCATTTAAAGATTTTTGCAAGAAGAATGCACAACACAAAGAAAATACCTTCTGTTACCTCAGACATTTAAGGGCCAAACTGACTTTATTTCAACTACCCCCGTAAATTTCTCTTTATAATGAAACTAAGCAGTTCTAACAGGAAGACTTTTAGGAAGCAGAGAGGAACCTGGACAGAATTTGCAAGTACATGCCGTAATTTTTTTACACTTAAGTAAAGGTCTACAGCTTTATGAATACCATACTTTCACATCTTTCTCTTATTAGTGGCTAGGACCTCCTATACAAAGACAGTTCACCACAGATAGTCTCATGCTTTCAGGGAACCTCAGAGTATTTTTTCCTACATAATCCCTTAGAGGCCACATTTTTGCTCTCTCCACTTTCCCTCCCATCATCAATGCACAGGGAAGCCAGGAGCGAGTGAAGCTTCTGAGCCATCTGAGGTCCTGCAGTGCTGCACCCCGTCCTGCTGAGAGGTCTGCAGATGTACTGTATACTAGCCAGAAACCAGAGACAGGGTCTTCCCATCAGGTGCAGGAGAGCTGAGCGAACAATGCCAGAAACCTGCTCATTCGCGCTTCTCTGTCCCGCGACAGCCTGTTACATGTGCCATTTGCTCTCTCCCAGCGGTCCAGACACAGCCAGCCAAACAGGCTCCCCACATGAGAACTGCCAACAAAATCAGAATGCACAGCTGGGGGTGGGAGACCATCAGATGACGTCAAACCGCACACATTTCTGCTGGCTCTTCCTCATTACTTCACTCTCTTTGATTCTTTGCACCTTTCAAAGTCAAAAGCAACTAGAACTCTGGTAGGAGGCTGGCTCCCTTCTCTCGCCTCCTCTGAAATAAGAGCAAATTCTTTTTCAAACGCTTGTATTCTCCTTAGAAATCAGGAGCCCAGCAGCCACTTTCTACCATGGGTGCCATGTTCTGCGTCACAGGCTTCAACCCTCTAACTCAAACACATGCACACACACACCGAGCTAAGGACTGGAACAGGAGAGCCCGTGACCGCCTGTGTCTGTAACAGGGAATCTGGAAGAAGCTGGAGCCCTTTAACACTTTGTGTGCCAGTGCCCTTTAAATTTACCAGCCTTGGGGCCGGCCATTTTCTGTGCCACCGCATGAATGGTAGAAGCATTCAATTAAAACACACACAACTCCTGAACTACTGGATATTAAAAAAACTGTGATATCGCTCATAAAACACCTTACACTTTCACCAAAACAATGTGTAAAGCTTCTAGACTGAGCACGATCAAAGAAGTAGCTCCTAATAGCTCCAAATAAATCCACCGTGGCGTGAAAAACCGGAGACTAGATGAACACGTATTAATACGTGAGCGGCCACCTGATAGTGGTGACAAAAACACGTACTAATACAGAGTGTTAAGACTGTGAGCTAACTGGGCTCCTGAAAAGGTATTCTATTCAGAGGAAAAAACCCAATTTGTAATGCTTCATAATTAAAGAGAGTAGAGTGTCCTTGAGGTTCTGATACTATTCAACAACAAGAAAATGTTTTATCAAGACTGTACTGCTAAGCTATCAACATTTCCCAGGGTATTTTTAAAAAACACAAACTAAGGCTGCCTGGGGCCACTGAAAATATTCAGATAAATTTAGATTAAAATAATTTCATAGCTTTAAATGTAAATGCTGGTGTTTAAAAAAAGTCAAAGTTCATTGGGGGTGAGGAGCCTTCTTTGTGAAAGTTCAAGAAACATATTGTTTTATAATTGAAAACTTAAAAAATTCAAAATTAGCCACTAAGTTACTTAGTAATTGTAAAAAATTAACCTAGATTTCTCAAATTCTTCAGGTTTCAAATTCTCAGAAAAACTCAAGACAAATGCTGCATCTGGTCAGAATTCAGGCCATGAATCTGAACATACCAATACCTCTTACACTTATATATTTTATGAAAGCAACACAGAATCAAAGGTTACCTGAATCGAGATCTTAAACTTCATCCCCACAAATTCAAGCAACTAAAAAATAACAAGGCAAAGCACAACAAAGTAGGGGCTGAAGAGAACCTCGTAAAAGGGTCTGAGCGAGCAGAATCCTCAATTGAGCATCTCAAGGTGTGTGACAAAGGACACTCTGCTCTTTAAAGTTATGATGCATTCCAAGTTGAAATGGACTCTATGCATATTAATCTTTTAGGGTACTCAGTCCGGCCACCTGTTCATGTCCATCATCTAAAACCGTAGCTCAAAACTTATCTATGTGAAGAAACCTACCCTAGTTCACCTCAAAAAAACTGATCACTCCACCTGCTATCCCTTCAGCATAAAATTTTCTATTAGTTTGTAGTATAATAACTATGTCTCACTCCCACTGAACGCTAAATTCTTTGGAAAAAAAGGATCAACATTACATTTCAGACTCTATTTTGCCCCAAAATGAAAACAGAACTCTACCCAGTGGCTAATACATTATCAGATACCCTCAGCATCTGGTCCACTATCTCTTTTTTTTTATTATTTTTTTAAATTTATACATACAAGCTGGGGTACAGGCCAGAGGCGTGGGGTGGCGAGAGGGTTCACCAGAGACGGAGCGGGGAGCAGAACAGGCAGATCAGAAATACACTGCTGAGGGGAGCAGCGGGCAAGGCAGGAGAGGTCTGCCTCGCCATGTGGGATTCTCTCTGGCCGGGCGTCGAACTCGCGTCGCCGCTGCCGACAGCTCCACAGCGCAGCGCTTAACCGCTGTGCCACCAGGGAGGCCCTGGTCCACTATCTCTTAACCAGACACTCACTGCTCACTGAACCTTCAGTAATCTTATTTAATCACCATCGCCTGATTCTAGACAAACAGAAGTAGAAAAATACTGCACTCAAATTAGTCCCTGGTGCTGGTAAGGCCCAGACTGTTGTTGCCTATATTACAAAAAAAGTGTCCCCAAATCCCAGGTACTACAAAAGCAGCCTATTGCCAATATTCCTCCATCTTGAAGGAATTTCCAAATCGAGAGACATCATTGCATCTTTGCAGTTGTAGAGTGAGAGGCTCTGTAAAGAATGGAAGGCATTCCAGCCACATAAAAAATACTCTTGCTGGGAATAGACACACCCATTTTTTCCACACTCCATCAGAATTTGTACTTTATTTTTAAGTTTATATTAGTTAATCAAATGGGAGACTCAATCAATCAAATGGGAAGACTAACTATAACAAACAGGAATTTAAACGGTCCACTTATTTTTCCTTGGAAGCCCATTATGCTGACCTTAACAATACATATGCCAGGTACTGTTCTTTGTGCTTTACACATATCAACTACTTTAATCCTCACAAAAAAACAGTTTTCAAAAGGGGACAATTTCGCCCGCAGCAGGACATACGGCAACACGTGGAGGTATTTCCACTTGTTTCAACTACAGGGCTGCATCTAGTAGGCCCAGTAGCCAGATATACTGCTAACACCCTACAATACATAGATAGAACAGCGCCCAATATGAATTATCCTCCCTAAAATGTTAACAGTGCTAAGACTAAGAAACCCTGCGATGACCCTACGAGGTAAGTAGTATTGCTGTTCTCATTTTTCAGATGAAGAAACTGTGGCAACAAGGTAAATAAATTGCCTAAGGTAACACATCTAGCAGATGGCAAAGCCAGGATCTGAATCTAACAGTCTAGCTTCTGAGTTCATCTTCCTAACCTCTTACTCTTAACCTTATCAAAAGTTGGGGACTCCCCAAGACCCTTTCCTGGATTTCCAGACTCATTTGAGAGAATAAATCAAGCTTTTATTCATTCACTGAAAATTCCATCTCTCCATCTATCCAGCCAGCAAGCACTCGTGGCGCGTCCCTTACGTGCCTGCCGCTGCTCAGCACAGCTCTAGGTGAACACGATGGACAAGCCCTGTCCTTATGGCGCATGCGTTCCTCACTCATGCTCCCGTCACCACCCTTACTCGTCCTTGGACATGCTAAACATGATCCTACCTGTGCCTGAAGCTTGGCTCACTCTCACTTCATTCAGGTCTCTGTTTAAACAAAGGTAGCTTTCTCAAACAGGCCTCCCCCCACCACCCTTTTCAAATTAACCTCAGACTTTTTACCACCTACCCCATTTTCCTGCTTTACTTTTCCTAATAGTATTTATCATTCCTAATACTATGTTACATATTTGCTCATTGTCACTGACCTCTCTGCACCAGTAAGATATAAGCTCCATGAGAGACCTATCTCCAGAGCCTAGAAGGCTACCTGGCACACACGGCATTAAATACATATTGATTAAAAAATGTCTTTTTGATATTCGATATTTTTCTCTTTCTTTCTGGCTTATTTCACTGAGTATGATCCCCTCTAATTCCATCCATGTCGCTGCAAATTGCATGTGTTCATCTTCTTTCCATGCTGAATAGTATGCCATTGTGGTTTCACTTATAACAGGACTATAGGGAGGCCGGGTGGGAGAGAGACAATCAGTGGGGGGGGGGGGGAAGGA